>JABWDB010000036.1:2870000-3386832 GCA_019614645.1 Stratiolaelaps scimitus
AGCGACTCATTTCGACAAGGTGCCTCAAGCGGGCTCACAGGCGGGAGTCACTTGAGGAGTGAGAGATATTTTTTTTTGCTCGAATAATATAAACGATGCTTGCAGTCATTTGTCCATGATGCAGATTTGGAGATGAGTGACACGCCTTGTGGTGGTGGTGGTCGTCGACAAACTCATGGGAATGGAAATGAGCCCATAGAAGCGCTGTTGATTGAATGCAGCGGAACCGGCAAACAAAGCCGAACGCAACTGAATACGATCGGATGAGGAATGAGTGAGGGAGCTGACGACACAACATGTGGCTTTCTTTCCGACCACAAACATATCTTAGTATTGTATATAGTATACGATTCCATTGAAATATGTCATGCAAGGCCAGCAGATGCATATACGCGTGTCGGGCAAATCACTGAGGTCGTATATTGAATGCAGGAACAAATAAATATCTATTACTCTCATCGATAGGATAACAGTACACTCGTCACTGAGATTGCCTCGTTCCCTTACTCTCTGAGCTGTTTTTGAATTAAAAAATAATACGCACTGGGGGCCAGTAGAGTCCCACTGCGCAATTGTGGTGGTAACGACGTGCGTGTTCGATAATACTATAGTAGTCTATTATATAGCTCGTCCACAATAGAATACGTACGTCCACTGAGAATTTGGAGTCGCTGTACTCGTCTACCCATAGGTGGTTAGCAGCAATGGTCGGTTTGACAGATATGCCAAGGAGTACCATACGCGAGTACTGATCGGCTGTCATAGGCCGTCTCTTTTTGTATTGCGTACTAAAGGCTTTTTTATAGGGTATCGTGTCCATGGTTGTCTGCATCACCCGGGTGTAGAACGAGCCCACCGTGTTCTCCGTGGGATGGTCCCTTAGGAAAAAGCAGGACACGAGAGAGAGAGAGAGAGACAGGAGGAGAAAGGAATCATTTGTATAGAAAACTTGTGATTAGATTAAATTAAAGCATTAATTAATCACACTCATGAGTCACAGCTTGGCCTAGCGAACACGTTCATCTACTTTCATCGTCGTATAAAGACCTCATTAATTTATATCACATGGATACCTATGTGAATGTTGTATGACGTCAATCGCCGATAGTAATCAGTTATCAGATGCATAGCTGCTACATGAAGTACTTGTTCCTAAATCAGATACTTGATTGCTGCAACATTAAGAGAGAGAGAGAGAGAGAAATATTCAAATAGAAACCATGGCTCTGAAGCGTTACACTGCCCATCGGTCAATAGACATTGGGCTTTATCTATGGGGAAAACATGAACGCATAATTCTTAATCAGGGTCATTTTTCCGAAGGTCTAAACATTAATCCCATCATCCCAATCCCCGTTTCCCCACCCAAACGTAAAATTATTTCAATATACAAGCGGGCGAATCTCAATTAGACGCGTTAAAAACTAGACCTCTCTTCACCCGTCTTGTTGTACCTGTTTCCCCATGCAGCGGAGCACCTCGGATAGTCGAGGGTGACGGTGTCAGTTAGCAAAATGAACCGTGGCCCACCATACGACCAGCTGACCTCAACGTTGTAGGCGGCGGCGATTGTTGTCGGATCGGTGCCGATGATGGTCGTGTACGCCTCCAAATTTTCTGACCACAATCGTCTGTTTTTGACTCAGATAGAAATAGCGCAGTGTGTTGGTATTATACGAGTGGAAATCCTACTGGGTATCTAAAAATTGTTTTTCGAGCTGACCCTCAGCTGTTAATTCCCTGTATGACAGGCCTCAGCCCTTAACCTTTTAGGTATTACTATGAGGATCTGTTATGAGCCAGGTGACTGGATCGTGTATTTGAGCCGGACGAATAGAGTAGACAACGAATAATCGATCGGGCTGCAAATACTGAAAAATAGCTGAGAATAGTTGTATCCGAGTGGTTGTCTTTTTTTCTTCTTCATGGAAACAGTATCACGCTATTTTTTGCGCTCAATATGTGGCGTGTACGAAATGGATTGTATAGATTCTACTTTTTGTTCTATCATTTCAGCCACTGGTGCACAAAATGTTCAATTGAAACGAAGCTTACATCCAGAAACAGGTCCTTCTCGATAGACAAACCGTTACTCTCTCACACGTACCTTGGAATGGACCCAGGCTAAATAGGTACGTAAAACTGGTCCCCTTTTGTTTATCTCGTTAGGCGACAAGAGCTCACGAACCTGTGGATGTTAAAGGCGTATTGGTCTGACAGATGCAAAGGTGTGTAGTTGTCGATGCCCCAGTTGAAGTTTTGCTCTGGAGCGCTGATCATGCTCTGGTGGACTGCGGAATCAACGCGAAGAATCAGCCCATCGAAGCCATTGGCCACTATCCAATCGGCGATTCTATAACAGGGTCAGAGATGTTCAATATGCCAGTCTTGTTTGTGCGTATCACGATTATTTCGTTAATGACACAGCGAAGTGTGCCCTCGACTCGAGAGCCCCATGGAGGGTGAATACGTCACTTTATTTTCGTACGTAGGATGCCTCATATGATAACAAGGTTCAATTAATGCTTATACTACCTAATACCGATAATGATTGGAATTAATACTAGGATTATTGTAGTGAATGAGAGTTACATGCACATAATGACAAGCACGCGACGGTTATGTTCATAGGGGTGCGTGATGATCCTCAATCTTTTACTGGTCCGGGGCGACAAGAGTAAAATTAATGGTGATGTCTCTTTAAAATTGATTTGAAGAGGTGATTTGTTTCGGAACGATCACGTACGAAAGGATGCTATTTGAGGAAGTAATCGGTAGTCAAAGTCCTGTATTAGTTACAGCTGCTCGTAGTCGCTGTAATAATTATAGCTGCTCTCTGTAGTTAGGGGCTTGGAAGGCGTTTTTGCTCGACCTAACTGAGTCGGTTAAGGACAGACGATATAGAGTCTGCAGGAGTGAGAAGTATTCCGCACAACAATGCTTTTTTTTCACCCTTTTATTATTATTATTATTATTATATTATTATTATTATTATTACAACTATTATTATTGAGTTTTTATACGTGAGTGCTATTTTTATGTTTAGCACCACGATAAAGGTTGCAATAGATACGTTGTGGTGGACCATTATATTGTTCATTTTGAAGTATTACTGATTGTTTTTGGCAGCTTCAAATTAGTACTCTTCTAGTCTTAGGTTTTTGCATCAAGGTTGAATTTCTCCTATCTGAATACATCAATTCGTGTGAAATCGAGACAGTTTATATATATATAACTAACAGTTTGTATATATATATATATAAGTAACTTTGACCAGCAGAAATATCCTTACAAGTAATATTATATATTCAAATATGTTCCCCCAGTAGCACTGACAATGGGCGCGTCGCGGATGCATCCGAAGTGCCCAATTCGAAGTTTCAACAAAATTGCGACACAAGCTGTGCACTTGCTGAGTCCTGTTGATTGCACCGCTGAACGATACACCATACGGTCTAATACCACCACCCCCTCGCGCGAGCCTCAACACACCCCAACACCCTCAGGTTAATCTCAGTACTTACCTCGCCATAACGTTTGCTAGCACAGACGTTCGGCTCATCGCAATCTTCTGTATGGCGTCTGGAAGTGCATCGAGGTGCATCACAGGAAGAATTTTGAGGTTCATATTCGTCTGATTACGCCACTTCACGACCTTCATGAACAGGTCCGAAGTTGCGCCACTTGTGAACTCGATCGGGCTGTCAATGTTTCCGGAGAAGGCGAGTCCGCGAAGAGCGATGCGGTTGCACACTTCAAGGGGCAACGTTTCGTATGTGAAAGGCGCACCATTTGGATCTCTCATCAAGAAGTCATATTCGCAGATTACCGGTCGTTGAAAGCGGGAGTGAAGTCCTTAAATTGAATGAGGCCCAAGACAATGGAGACCAGAGACTATTATCTACTGAGCCACGGACGGCAACGTGGAAGAATCACGTTCGATCACATTCACCCGAACAGTCCCGGCCTGTACTAGGCGAGGATTTGCAATTGTTTCGACTACACATGAAACTGGAACACAGCAGAGGTTAGGTAGCTCTCTTATAGCTAGGGGTTCGCACCGCGGTCTTCCACTCACCTCACAGATTACAGGTTTACGTGTACGACACGTAACAGATCAATCAACTACTGTCTACAATATATGGGGCAATATGAGAGTCACTGCACAGCCGTGAGAAATCACGCCTTTTTGAGTTTGCTAGTCAGCGTTACCGTCAGCGAACGTTCCTACTCTAAGCTCGAAAGCGCCGTAACCACTTCGTATACAGACAGCTAAGCTTTCGTGGTTCGGATTGCCACCGAACTCCACAGGTACACAGGTACAAGGTCTAGCAGTGGGCCAGAGCAGGTCAGTCACCGAAGAACGGTGGCCTTCTCATTGGGTGGTGATCGCAACTTAGACAACGGATAGTCAATCGCGGTGATCGCGATTCATGGAGGTGATTCGATGCGACTGCGATTTAGAACGAGGACATTCAATAACGGAATCAGTTGTTCAATCGAGAGCAGCACACCTGGCTCGGCAAAGAACGAGCCGGGTCGGGCCAATTTCTCGGGTTTTGTTTTCGAAAGCCTTCGAAAGACATTTCTGTATGGTATCATTGCTTGCATAAGCCTTTGACGAGAAGAACTGCTGTGGATGACACGGATGTTTCTATCTAGCTAGCCCACAGGGCTATTGATGCGGCTATTCTATGCTAGTCATGGTGGTATATATCTGACTCTCTGGTACAATATCACTGCACATTCGTAGAGCAGTGCGATACAGCAAAGCATTTCCGTCAGGTGTAGCTTTACTTTCAAAGGTAGAACGCGAAACGCTAATATTCATCCTACCCGGGATTTGGAGTTGGCCTCTGGTGGCGACTACCCAGAGGCACAGGGTCAGTGTTAAGCGGTGCAGCATCACGACTTGAATCGACATCCACACGGCATCAGGATTAGTTCTATATTACGGAAGAACCACACGGACACTGATGAACTGAACGCCTCTGAAAGTCATTCGTCAGAACTAAACAGTGATATATATATATATATATATATATATATATATATATATATATATATATTACATCGAGAATTGATTCGTTTACTCGATCGCCGTTGCTAGTTGTCGAAAACCTGCCGACCTAAAACATTAACCCCGTTCGCCAGACACGAATGTTGTAGCCAGTGGCTTCTTCAAATTTGTTAATTCGTGTTATTTATCAAAAACAGGCGAGTTTTTTCTCTGTTATTGTGTGAAGCGTTCAGGCGTTACAATCGCTGCTCTCGAAATTACGACCACTACCGAGCCAAGCGCTGTGGTGCGTTGTAGAGTCATAGGGTCATCTCTCAGGTCTAGATAAACTGGCAGGTCGTAATCGCTTTGAGATTTTTTCCCCCTAAGCCTTATTTATATCTAAAGATCATATTAGCTTGTATGTACGCAAGTGGCAATGGCTGACTACAGGGACATTGCACGTATTTTGCAGATTTGATCTTGCAATGAATATTTCGTGGCTAGCAAAGTGATCGACATCGCCGCCGTGTTTCGCCGTCGAAGGGCCAATAGATCGTGTGGTTATAAATCGGGCGTGTGTGCTCCATAATGAGAATTTTACGAAGCATTTTTGCACTGTACCTTATAATGTAAGTATCTGTTGCTGTGAAATCACTGCTTTGGGGGGGGGTCCAGGCTGGTTTGTCGTATGCGCCCGACTTGTTTTTCAATTGTTCAATTAGCAGCGAGGACGATTGCTCCCTCCGTCGGACCATGTCTTCTTTATGGTTACTGATGCAGCATTACGGTTAATTAGTTACACGATACCAATCAAAGGATGTGAACACAGAAAATGTGTAGGGGACCTTTTACGCTGCTACCTTGTTCGAAATAATAGTTCATCAACAGATACGATAAGCCGTTTTCAGCGGTGGATAACTGCTTAGCTCATGCTCGATCATGCGGTCACCGTGTATGGCCAGAGGCAGAATAATGCATCTCCTAGATCATCATACTGATCGAATCAATTATCACGTTGCAAACGGCTAAATTGACATTAAATAAATATTAACTTCAGACTGACATTAAAACTGTATAGGACAAGTAGTTCAAAAAATGTTTATTCATCATGAAGTAGAATCTAAAGTGTTAATTCGATGTTAATTAATTACCTGCCCCTCGCGTCTTCACATCGTAGAGCCGCAGGAGCAACTGAGGTAAGTCAAAACATTGTCCTGTTCGTGCAATATGTCCCTTGCATAGTGGCCTTGTATAAACTCGATGTATGAACGTCATTCGTCATGTTTAAGATTCTCATTCGATTCCTTTGTGCGATGCCGTGAGAGCAGTGGACAGTGTTCAGACGGGACAATCTACCGTGCGTTTAAAAAAAATTTCCTCCTCTAAAAAAAAAAAAAAGACGGGACGATCTACGCCAAAAAGATCTATGTCTCGAAACTGACGTATACGAGTCGATTGCATACAAACTGGCGTATAACTTGACATGCAGATAATGGTTTAGGGCTCAGTTAAAGGGCTGCTTGCACGTCATCATAAATCACTCTGATATGGACAAACGTCACAGCTGTTTTGGTGAGAAGTCGCCAGGAAGGAATAGTATTACTATAGAGTGTGTCTTTCTGAATGTTGCAGATCCAGGGTACGTGTAGGATCGCCGTTCTCGTAGTGTTCGCATGACGGTTCCCGCTATATACGCATATTGCCGTGTTGAACGGATGAGAAACTACTCAGAGTTGGGATAAGAGGAGTGTCTAGGCCTGGCGAAAGCTGCAACGTACTTCTTCTTCTTCTCTGCAGAATCTTCTAATGTTGGATGAGAATTACGCGGTTTTGACTAGCTCCAATTTGATCTTATTGATCCGGTGTGATAGCAACTCTGGTATTAATTCACATTATGAATGTTTAGTATTAAATACTGACAGAACAATGCTTAGTATTAATGAGTTCACCAGGCGAATATCGAAGTTAATCAGTCCGAAGACATGAAGTGTACTGTTATCATGCAATCGTAACTGAACGTTGTCTCAAAGAAAGCCGTTGTTGACTCGACCTCCAGAGGGGCCAATATATCGATGTGGATGGGTTTCAGCCACCTTGAAGCCAGCGAGTCCAAGTCAACGTAATGGACCCTGTTCATTTAATGAGAGGGGAAATTTGTTGAGTATCAGTGTCTTGTGTAACCTACGTATATCGAGGTGAAGGGCCTTTATTCAAATATAGGTGAACTGTCCTATATAATTCGTCTTTATAAATTAATCTGTCACATTTCTTTTTCATGGTGTCCTCGTCGTTCTCGTCCAGTATAACCTTTCACTCAAAGGCATACGTAACGTCCCGGGATTCGATCCTGTTCCCTTCTCGTTACAGTTCTCAGAGACTTAGCCACCGTGCAAGCCGCCGCGTGGCAAAACTACATGAACAAAGTATCTCAAGTAATATAACATATTGTTATTTTCTAAACTCCAGTGCCAACGTGCAGGGCTAACGACAAGCCTCTTATCTGCGAATATGACCCAAAGAAGATCGGACAGCCCTTCGAGTTCGCGGCCAATATACCAACGCTTCTCTGTAACGCGGTCGCCTACCATGCGTATGTTACAAGTTGTTGTTGTTGTTCTGCTCAATTCAAGATGGAATTTTCTGATATTTAATTAACTCATAGGGTGGCTCCGTACAAAAACAACTCGAACCCTGTATGTATATCACATATTCAAATGGTAGCTAGAATCACTCTCAATTGTCTGGTGAACGGTTCACGAGAGGATTGTCTGGGTGTACTTTTTTTTCGTAACATTTTTGTTACAGACAATTTTCCACTTTGTCAAGGATGTCTACGGATGTTCATGTTTTTGAGATGTGTGTTCTACACTTTTCAGTTAGTGTCGCCTAAGTTTATAAATATATACAACACAGTTGGGAGTGAAGTTGATTAGAAAAAATAGCTAGCAAACAGCTGCATGTTGCGAATGGCGAAATGGCATAGATGATTGACAGGTTGAAATATGAAGAAGATCGGTAACATCTGGCTGTCTGTGGTGCAGTTCATTTTAGGCTGACCATACACTTCTTTGCATCGACAACCAGTTCACAGAATTACTACAGAATCTAACACTAATTAGCGTTTCATGATGTTTTCTTTTCGAAGAACTGGCCCATACCGTGGTACAGCCTTGGAGCAGAACTCGAGTACGGCCGGTTCTGGTATAATAATAACAATAATTATTATTATTATTAATGGAGTATCACTGTCATCATGGTTAGCTAAATAGCCAGTAAGCAACAATTGCGAACAAGCCAACGTGTAGTAATTGGCTAGACAAGCATACCACGAATACGCCATGATATATAATTAGATGAATGAACCCATATGCCACGTCTTGAGGGGTGAGTGCATTTGAGATGTGGAGAGTTGACAGGCAGAAAGTGTAAAGTCCATCGTAAATCTCGTCTCTAATGAGAATAACTCATTTCAAATAGGTACATTAGCAGTAGTAAATGTGAGCGCGCATCCAATTATCACTGAAATCATACACAGTCGTATATTAACAATGGTAGCCACATGTGTGTACTATTGTGTGCAGGTCGGGTTATACGTACGCAACGTGGAAGTGATTAATTACAGGAACAATGCTATTCGCTTAGTTAAAGCTAGCCTGGAGATCTAACTAATTGGTGTCATTTAAGAATGCATTCTAAGTGAGTAGTGATCGATTAGCCTAGCTCTGAACAGTGTGGGTATAACACTCAACATGTTTGCTACAGGGAGCAAGCCAAAGAGCAGCCATCGCCAACCCGGTTACACCTACCTATTTATAGACTATTACTCTGGATATATATGAGGTTTGATGATATGATTCACCAATCAACACAGAGAATATTAATTCGATATATAATGAAAGTCGAATTACCACGCCAACTAAATGTTACATTAGGACACAGGCAGCTGTAGGCGGGACTCGAACAACATTAGTTACTATAATACTATCAGTGTAAAATCGCGCATCAAAAGCCGTTCAAAGCTTAATTCCTCACATAGTTGCTTAGCGACTTAAAATTGACATTTAACAACACTACCATTATAGTCTAGTATATGGAAATAAATTATATAGAAACAGCGCTATTATAGGTCAACAGTCTACAATTAGCTTTTGCCAGCAACCTCGGGGAATTGGCGCATTTTAGGTTTATGGTGGCCCTCTGAAAATCCATCTCCCAAAATGAATGACTTTTAGTTTGCGTATCAGCATTGACGAGAACGTTAGATATCTGCACTCGTTGACTAGGTGATTTCATAGGTCATTTCGTGACCAGATGACGGACGCCGACTGCGTTTAAAATATAAAAGCCCACAGCACCGTGACATTAGGCGTGGCATGGGAGTTCATTTAGCAATTGTAGCACGTCGTTTATGCAATAATGAATTTGCCCAATTAAGCAAAGGATATATATATATATCCTGGGGGGAATAGAATATCAAAAACTAGCGACGTCCTGCATAAGGTGCGTTTAAAGGGACTAAGCGTGCCCTTATACTAGCGATGTTATCCAGACCGCCAATGATTCCTAGAGAAGACGACGGGCGTCCATTTCTCACAAACCGATGTTCGCAAATTAACAGTGCATTTACTAGAGGGCAGTGTAGGAATGCCTTGCTACGCGTTAATTCCATCATATCACATAGAGGTCTTTAGTAGGGCGAAGCCGCTACCAGCGGAAACTCTCACCACGGGTTAGTGATTTCGATTAATTAGTGCACGTCTACGAGCTGAAGCGAGTCGCGTCAAATAACTATATTTAGTCCTGGTTTTTGAGCAAATTTAAATAATTCTCTAGTAAACGCAAATGTTGCGCTTGTCGTTCCGGAATTCAACTGCGTAGCAATTTTGTGATCACCCTGTATATATCGCTACATATCAACCTGTATACCTTCTGTTGATTTTGTAATAGTTACGTGTATTCAGGGAGCGCGAACCGACCAGTCCATCTGCACCCGAAAAATCGTGATTCGATCGACGACCTTTTAATTTGGCGAGATAAAAATGCACCTCATTTAAAGGTACAAATGTTTATTTATTTTTCGGAAAATAACAGCATAAACCAAAAGAGCACCAAGTTAACATCAATTAGAACTAACAGTGACGTGTATTTCAATATTGCAATGCATAGATAATTGTTGTTGCTTCAGAGTTTGATTATGCATATATCCATTTTGAGGTCGGTGGAGGCCAGCCAATGCGAAGCTATCGAAAGTTCGACCTCATTGATGATCTCACCGAGTCATCGCATTTCTGTTACCACTCGCTGAAGCGCAGACTTATTTTTCCTTCATCGTGTTTGATACACATTTCAATCTGTGCGTTAGATTGGTAACACATTTGATACGGTTATACTTTTTTTTTTTCGGATAAACAGCTTGAGCTTGGCTTATTTTTTATCGCCACCATGCCGACCGGGGTTTTACTAAAGACTACGAACGCGTCCTTGTTGCAAAATACGACCTTTCATAAATTATGTCAGAGGAACTAACCAGCCTCAGAGGAACTGTCGACAATAGTTACTGATCGTGGATTGTGATGGGCATAGCCATTTCGCCGATAGAGGCCGCTGTCTGGGCGGGCATTTCGATTAGCATGGTATCCCAACAATAGTGTTGCTCTATCTCAACATGTAACTAATTGCGATGTGTCTACCTTAGAAATATCTCACTAGGTTATTCACATAGCAGATAGGTGATGTCATGATTTAAGCTCTGTGGAGATGGTTACTTTGGGCGACAAAATGTAGTCAAGCTCTAGCATCTTGGACCTTTTTGAAAACAAGCTTTTCCTGCAAAACCAGACGCCGTTTAATAAGATGAAAGTGAGATTAAAAAGAGGAACCGTGTACTTTAGTGTGAGCAACCTTGATATTTCCCTTAAGGACGAATACGTTGACCCAGAGCATTGGGATTATTTCATCTCTCAACCTGATATTTTAGTAATAGATACAGGAAATGAGGTGCACATTTGTTTTCTTGTATTCCTCGGTATATTTCACATCACAGAGTATGTTTTGTAGATAAACTTCCTATATTATTTTAAAGCTCATAGAAAGATAAAAAATAGTGCGGTTAGAAAAGTTGTAATAAACGAAAAACAGATACTTCGCAATAGGTCCACATAGATATTTCCTAAGGGCGCCTCCGCCAAAAAGACAAAAACAAGACTCGAACTTCAAACGTCTGTGTCGTTTAAGCTTCAAAAGTGAGATCTCGAAATTTTGTCATCTCTACAACGAACTAGATAAAATTCGTTTGATTAGATATCTAATTAGTATTCTAGTAACGTGCAATTTCTTAGACTTATAACCAAATATTAAGTCATTTGTTTTTAGGGTATATGGAAAATGTTAGCTTCTATCATGTGATAGTAAATTTTTCGAGAAATCTAACCAAAATATTCCACTGTACTTACTATTGCAGCAAAGAGCGTTATGCCCAACTCATCCGTTATCTATCTCAAACAGTGAAAAATATTCATGATGAACCTGAGACAGACCTAAACCGTAATTAATATTTATACCATTGTTTCCAACGCCTCAAAAACCACTTATATATATTATATATATATATATATATAAGTAGATTTTGAGACGTTGGAAACAATGGCGTATATATATATATAGATATATATATATACGCGTCTATCGACGGCGCCTTGTAAAGCCACCGTCCGCGTTGTGCATAATACGACAAAATTCGCCACCCTTTACCGGGATGTTAAGGAGTAAGAACTTAAGAGCGCTCCCGTTTTTGATGTAGGTGCTAATGTTGATCCGCTTAGACTTCTATCAGAATACGACATCGAAAATGTTCACTTTTCCTACAACCGAGGATGATGCGAAGCTGGCCTTTGAAAAGTAAGCAATTATTTCGCCGTATCTTTTTAATATATCGTATCAGCATGCAGCCCAATGTAGAATACGGTGTCGTGGAACAAAGATCTCATCCATAACAAATGTGTGTTTGTGTGCATACAACAGCAATAGACCAAAGAGGACAGAATCTAGAATTGATACGTCGTTGTCTTCATCACAGTAACCATAGATGGTAATGAACAACGGTAGCAGTACCCTGGACGTTAAATGTTGGCTGAGAGTCAGCGCGAAAACCTAGTGTGCAATGGTAACAAGAACTCTATTTATTATATCAATATTAGCTTTGCTAATTCCGACTGCGCAATGACATTGCCCTTATGATTATGATCATTATGTCAAACACAGAATAGCTGCTAGCTGTGCGTGTCGCACGCAGATGACATGAGGGCCAGTTGTTTCTAAAGGACACCATATATATATATATATATATATATGTATTGCCCATGACAATTGTGTTCTTATCAACTAATGGATACATCGCAGGCTCATTCCGTATTTTCAGTATGGCCGATTTCGCCATTTTCCGTCACGTAGATGGAGTGATTTTGTCGATTGAGAAACTCGACGAGATACATCCGTTTGCCAAAGCCTTGAAAACGGTGATAACTTGGAATGGCCGTTTCTACGAGAACATCATGACGCAGTCGTTCAACGTTCTCAAGAGGTAACCATATGCGCTATATGAACAATACATTTGCGCACGTCATTTATGCACGAAATTAGCCAGAGTTTCCGTTTAAATCTCAATGGGTCGGCGGATTACGGGCAGATGATTCGCACTCGTAATGTATCTAAATACAATGAAGATACATGTACTGCATTTAGTTAATTATGACCTTCGTAAAGTAAATCTGCATTGACAACAATACAACTGTACAGCAGCGAGAGGTGGCGGAGCGTTTGTTCAATTATTATTATGGTTATTATTATTATTATTATTATTTTTCTCTGTAAACAAGGTAAATGTAAATATATTAATGATTTATTAAAGGAATTGTAATTTTTAGAATGATCAAGTTCTCTTATATGTCCTCGCCAGGTCGCGGGACCCCAACTTGCTTGTTTACTGTCGTTGATTTGTTTTCCTATCCTGTTCGCTACCCTCCTCCTCTTCCCCCCCCCCCCCCAATCACCATCATTTTTAATTAATGGCAACTACTTAGTTATCCGTCGATCCATTCGGCTATCTTCCCTGTGGTGTTTGTCTATATGCAGATGGCTGCGTCCCTACAACATGGACACGTATTGGACGATCGTCGGTGACAGCTTCGAGAAGGCCGACGAGTATCTGCGTATGAGTGGCGCATGGGCGTTCGGCCTACCGAACTACATCCACATGACCCAATATAACACAAACGTATGCGCCGATGGGTTAGTATTTAGTACTAGGCTTGCGGACGCCTCATTAAATAAGATCAAGATAAGAATGATATGTGAAGATTTGAAATCGTTCCATTATATTATTTAGTTACGGCATTATTCACGCATGCACGCACACCCTGCAGATTTTGGATTTTTTCCTCTTGAAACTGGTCGAAGCAAATCAGAGCTATAGTTCCAGTAATTGCTCACAGTAATTACTATACGTATCCTTGATCTTAAAGAGCTGTAAAGGGCTTGCGACACTTCCAATGTCTAACAACGCGGTGGGGGTCGTCCACATTCTGCGATTTCCTGGGGACCAGTCTCAAAGTCAGATGCAAGACCTCTTACCACATGTGGCGTACGTATCAATATGATAAACATAATAATAGCAGAAGTACGATGAAACGGGAAACGGTTGCCAAAAATGAATACAATTGAATGAGACATTCAATTGTATGACGTGACATGGTGAAACTTTGAACTTGTCACTTACGATGATATTTGAACACGTAGTCGCGGCAATCACTTACGCAATTGTCTGTCATTATTGTCTGCAGGGCGTCGAAGGCCGAGACGATGTATACCACCGTAATGGAGGGTGCGATATCACGCGCCAAGAGAAAGGGCATCTGGGGTGATAGTGATTACACCGACCACAAGCTTAACTTCCTTAGCTCGAGATCGTATCAACGATTCACGTTAATGGGACTCCATATCGGAAACACGGCGTACGGCTACTCCAACTCGGAGAACGTGAACTCCTTTCCAAGGAATCAAACACAGGTAAGTACATATATACATGGCTTGTTTACGTTACGATTATAGCATATCAGTTTGATGATGCAGCGGGCCATTGGTCCCGCGACCCATCGTTCACCTTCGTTCTATGCGTTCTGCCCTAAAAGACGAACGGCCTCGGATATGAATAATCACGAAATTAATGAATGATATCTTCTTGCGCAGGCAAAAGTTCGGATTCTTCGCATTACTTTATGAAGAAAAAGTAGAAACATGTTCAAATGCCGAAGATACTATAGAACAGTATAGGGTTCCTGTTCAAGAAAGCGAGAACCAAAGAGCCGCTATGGCTCAGTTATGCAACAATGCAATTTCATATTGTCGTTTATTATTAACGCGAAGAGAGGAACTGCATCGACTGAAAGTTGAAATCTCACGAAAACAAAAGGCAGACCCGAAGCCACTCGAGTGAACGTAATCATAAAGGCATACACCTGTGCTAAGATAATTAATCGGTGTTTTAAGCCGTATCATTATATACATACCTGTATCCACAAATTCGCACGATATGTGCGAACTAAAGAATATCAGAAGATTTCTCATTATTTAAGCTCGCGAATAAGCCCTGAAAAGGTCGCCGTTGCAATTGTGCCGTCGGTAACTGAGTTTAACAGCGTTTTTCCCCTATAAATGAAGGATTTGACTGCCTGCGGAGCTTGCCAGCCTCTCCAGGAGCTCACCACAAAATTGAGCCATCTTCGCGGCCTGTATCTTTCTGGTAAGGAGGATCACCTGAGAGGCGTCTATAGACTATTTGTATAGGGCAATTCCTGTTACTATTACTCTCAACGCATTGTCTATGCGTATATACTGCACGCACACGCCCGCATACGCGAGCACTAGCTAACAACTTCAACGAGGTCGCTCTTCTTTCTGCCTAATATGACATTGATCGATCCACTTGTGTCTCCTATCCCGACTACATTATATACATATATATATATATCATACAGGAATTGAAGAACAAAACAAATGTGCCGAGGTAAACGAACGGGTTCGATTGGCTGCCGAGTATTTGGGCTCGAACGCGACTACAAGCTCAGCTCACCAAGAGGTATTCTCGTCCCACAACATCAGCAGTGCCATCGACAACAGCAGCAGCAACAACAGCAGCAACAGCGGCAGCGGCAGTAACAACAACAGCACCAAGCCCAATGTCCGCATGCTTCTAAACCGGAAGCTCGAGACCGCAGTCGAGAGTAACGGGTACACGAATGACAACAGTTCGTCTGAGCAGAATAACACTAACCGATTCTTGATGATTGACGCGGCCTCGGGTCAGACCATTACTCAGACTGCCACAGTGAATACAAATGTCTCCCTGTCCGAAATCCGCGGTCTGACGGTTCTCGATCAGGTGACTGGCGAGGTGGTCCGAGGCAGAATCAGAGAGGATACCGTTCCCAATCTCGGGGCCACTTCCGACGACAGGCGGACGATCACGATAGATCTCGGCACTGGCGAGATTGTCAGTAACGACGTGGACCTGCACTATGGTAACTACTCGCAGTTCACGATTGACACGAACACGGGCGAGGTGATCACAGCCACGGGCGGCAACCACCTGCTTTCGGGGACGCGATCAATCGCCGTACCGAACAGGGCTGGACAACAAGTAACCTACACGATTCACATGAGTACTGGAGTGATCGTCACGGAGATCAGTGGCCAGACGACGACGACGTTTGACCCCCGCGTCCACAAGTTGTCGACCGTAGATCTTCGATCGGGTCAGCTCGTCGACAACGACGTTGACCTCAGCAGCGGGAACTACTTTCAGTTTTCGGCCGATACGAGAACCGGTCTCGTCGCCAGCGCGACCGCTGGTAACAGCAGCTTCACAGGCACCTACTCGGTCGATGTGAACCATAACAATGGCAAGCATTTCAAGTACACGATCGATTTAGAAAGGTACAACATTGGTGACAGCAGCGAGCCGACGCAGATTTTCACCATCGATCTAAACACAGGCAGGTTGGTCAACAACCAGGTGGATCTAAGCACAAGGGGCTATATCCAATTCGCTATTGATACGACGACGGGTCAAGTGACCCGAGCCGTGGGAGGAAATAGCGTCCTTGGCGTGTACACCGTAAACGTGAACGTTCGCGGCAACCGCTTTACTTACGTGGTTGACTCGAGTTTGGCCCGCATCACGACCACCGGTCTTGGCCACACTCAATCATTCGATATCAGACCCATATAGGGGCAAGTATACAAAGTGAATAACAGCCACGATGTCAAAAGGAGCTACCCGACGCCTCCTGGGAAGACAAGGAAACTATGATCAACCACTGTAGTAAGCGGTGGGGTGGTGCACTGGAGCAATCTCGAGTAAGGGCAGAGGAGCTGTCTTGTCCGCCGATGCCGTAATGGTAAGAGATTCTAAACTGAATAATAATAAATTGACAAGAAATGAACTTCGATGAAATTTCGATGATATG
The DNA here is from genome assembly GCA_019614645.1 of Stratiolaelaps scimitus. Lineage (NCBI taxonomy): Eukaryota > Metazoa > Arthropoda > Arachnida > Mesostigmata > Laelapidae > Stratiolaelaps > Stratiolaelaps scimitus. Next base: position 2,886,525 of record JABWDB010000036.1, read on the forward strand.
CTCTTGATCGATCAACAACGGCAACAAATAGTGTTCGAGCACTTAGAGGAATGCCCGTAACTAGGGTCAGTAATACACGTAGCCATGCGACGGAAGTTCGCAAGACATCTAAAAAGCCACGTAACTATAGGCAATATCATAGATAAATAATGTGATGCAATTAGGTGCTTGGAATAGACTATGAGATATATATATGTATATATATATATATTACTTTGTGGCCAAATGTCAAGGGTTGCCTCATTGCAGTCCATTATATTATGTTGAGTATTCAAATGTGTGATATGTTCTGCTTGGTGCTGAATCACCCTAATGCCGTTGCTTCAAATGCAAAATATTAAAAAAATAAGCTCACAATTATCTTCCGCATATTTTCGATTTGTTCAATAATCATATATATATATATATATATATATATATATATATATATATATATATATATATATATATATATATGATTCAAATTTATACCCTTGCCGTGAAAAAACCAAGTGTGATCGAGTTCAAAATGGCGCAAGTTTGGCCACATAACGGTATGCATGAAATACTGAGTGTGGACTCAGGATAACACTCGAAATCTCGTAGTAGCCCCTGAGCTCATCTCGCTTTTCGAACTCGCCATTGTATCAAGGTTTCTACCCAAAACCTAATTAAGATAGGTATCATAAGCTTATCGAACCAGAGCGGCGTCATAGGGGGCATTTTCGATATGATGTCCATCAATCCAAAAATGAAGATTAAACATCGTCTGCACGGGCGCGCTCTACAGGGTGTACTTAAATCTACGGTGACGCTACGACAGCACTGCTTATTGTGATACTGATTATCAAACGCCGTTGTCACTATGTAGAATACGTTTCTGGAGCAATCTACCCAAGGTGATCCTGATGAAACTACAATTGCAAAAGTTACATTGCATTTAAACGAAACGAACGATTGTCCTTGGCCGCGCCCGGTCGTATCATTTGAACGGCAGACAACCCCCCCGAGTTAACGAAAGGATTTAGACGCTCAACGCTGACTGCATGCGGATGGGCGTATGTACATTGTGGGCATTTATTGATACCATCGCGATCAAGCTGCACGACCTTGCGGTTGCTATGCCTCGTGGCTATCTTCCGATCACGGATTCCCTGCGGACCCACGAACAAAATGATCACACACCCCGCACACACACACAACGCAATGGGCTATTAATACGAAGTGTACGTAAGTAATGGTGGACGCCATCAGCAACAAGGTATACAGCGAACCGCACAAGGATAATATACACATCGCTGCATCTCGCCTCGTTGACACGCGATGTCTTCAACGGAAAGCTCATTAAAATACATCTGGCCTGCCTCCGAGAAGATCCCGTATATTTCAATTAGCAGAAGGTGGCTATGGATGAATAACATGGCTTTGTCGTAGCCGAGGAAATAACGGTCTGCCGTCATCCCATCATCTCTCCCTTTGCACCTACGTTGTATTGTTGTGACAGACTCACACAAACTTGACTATCCTAAGAAAATAATAATTGTCCCCGGTACGATCGGCTCCTATAACGCAGGAAACCTTCTCTCGAAACAGGTTTGTGTTCGTTGCGTTTGGCCTGCCACTAATAAACGAATGCGGATGTAATACATCTCTGGTGTTACGTTGTTACTGTTGATTTGCTAATGAATAGGAACGATTAGTTAAATTCGAAGCATCTCACTTTGCTTTATTCTCTGTTTAGTCCTTGTGGCTTGCGTTGGATGGTGTCATCCATACGCAGTGATATTTTTATGTAATTTTTGGTCGGCCTTGCATCAACACTATGCGGTCGGGTTCGTTTTCAAGGAAGGAACTCTGCATTTTGTCGACGGCTGACACACTTTGTCACATGTCAACCGGCCAGCCAGCCAGACAAACAAGTAGCAAACAGCCTTCCAGCTTGTGCTGGCCAGGCTGTCGATGCTGCAAGGCTGGAGCCGACTACTTTAGTTTCAATATGTGAAATGGCTTCCGCCTATAGTAACAACGACGGCAGCAGCAGCAGCAGCAGTAGGAGCCGTAGCAAAGTTAACAATCGCTGCTGAATAGCAAAGCAGCATGAACTTGCTGAGAGATTGGACCAGATTTATATATATATATATATATATATAGAGTATAGAAGTTGGCCTGCCGCTTTCAGCCATGGCCGCGCATAGATACTCGCCAACATATTTGATCTAGCCGGCTCAGCGATACCAGAAGCTATCCCACCTTCACTGAAAAGTGGGCCAATTTCCTCTGGAATCCTTTCTCACACTGGAACGTTCCCATTTCTTGCTGTTGTGATTTAGGAGTCACCAACAGAATAGCTGCTTCTGCTGCTGAGGCAGAGAGCGAAATGAAGGCGCTTCCCGTGTTATCGGTTCGGCCTGATTCGGAAAGCAGGACATCACCGTTCTCCTCTTCGTCCCGGGGAGGGGGGAGGGGGCACAAGAAAAATATTGTTTTGAGCCCACTGTTTCCGTCCGCCGTTCACCGCATTCCCCATAGTCAGGACCGCTGATACCGCGGTATACCGGCCCCTTGGCCTAGCGCCTCCCTATTGATGGTATAGGACGTAAGCGAGAATAGTCTGATCTCGTTTCAGGATAGCTTGCTCCAAGGAGTAGAAAGACTCATCTCGTTGAGTGGTATATGTTAGTCCGTCGAGGCACTGGAGCGCCATACGAATGTTTATACTTGGCGGTGCGTGTGTGGACCTATTCGTTGAGATCCAAGATATGAAACCTATCCGGGGGTTTAGAGCGGATCAGTGCTTTGAACAAAATTAAAGAGGGGAAAAAGGTTAGGTTGGGTTATGTTAGACAATAATGACGTCGACCTAGAAGCTGGCGGGGTCACGAATGAAAAGGCACGACGCCCATAGGTCGAATGCTCGATAATAAGGAGATCGAAATTGTCTAGAAACGGAAGCTTTATCTCCACTCACAATGAGGAGGTGCTAAAAGAGAATCTAGAATGAATACGAATATAAGATACAATAGAATTGCACAGTTAATACTAGATGTAAGCCGACGCGTGTCAAGTTGATTCTGTTGCGGATATCCTCGTACGATATTATAGCCACCGAGTGGTGCCGGCTTCGATATATCAACACGAAGAAGCAGTCAGTTTGAATGATATTGAACAATATATCCCCGCAAAAATTGCATGTTGCAAAGTGTTATTTTCATATCGAAACAAACAATATGTTTTAGCTGACGAATGGCACTCTACCCAAACGTAGAGATGTAATAGGCTGTCCGGATCAAACTGTCCGCTCGATAAATGCCAATAACTTTTGATCTAAATTAGTTAAGACAAAGATATTTTGGTATGAGTTAGAGGTACTCTCCAGCTTTATTGACACACCGATTCCAGCGCTCTGGGAGTTTTGAAATAGCCAAATATTTACCATTTGCATTTTCATATATAATTTCATTATCTATTGCTTTTTTGAGTAAGTCGACGTTTGCATATGGAACCCCACCTATTGCCCTTTTTAATACATGGAAACAACCATAATCACATGGGCTTAAATCAGGAGAATATGGGGGTTGATGCCATCGCTCAATATTGTTCCCCTCCAACCAGGCCGTAATTTCAGCAGTGCGGTGAGGTCTTGCATTGTCGTCGAGTAACCACACTCGGTGCTGTCGATCCCCACGCCATTTGTTCATCAATGTCTTCAAAAAGTCGAGATATCGGGGAGCATTGAGTTTTTCGTTTGCCGCTAATATTTCGTAATAGCAAACACCCTTGATATCCAGAGCGAGTATAATCAACACCTTTCGTCCGAATCTATCTGGCACTGCCACAGACGTTGCCGCTTCACCTTGTCGGAGCCACTGTTTTGCTTGGTCCTTCTCAGGGGGTCTATCCAGGCTAACCCATGTCTCGTCTATCGACACGGTATGCTCTAAGCGACTGGTTTGTTGCGTATAAGTCTTCAAATTAGATGTCGAACACTCCACACGCATTTTCATTTGGTCAGCACTCAGTTTATGGGGAACCCATTTTGCATTGATTTTCTTCATCTTCAGTATATTGGTGACAATTTCATGACATGTCACCCGAGGAATCCCAGTTTCAGCCGACAAAGACCTCATGGACCAAGCTCTAGTTTGCTCAAAAGCTGCCTTGATTTTGTCAATCCGTTCGTCCCTCGTTGCACCTGATTTGTGGTCCCCACCTCGATGGTCATCGGTGTCCATATCTCCACTGTTAAATCGCTCGCACCAACGTCGCACCGTTCGCAGGCATAAGGCAGCCCTACCGTACGCGTTCACTAATTGTCGATGGATTTCAGGTGGAGGGTGTCCCTGGAGAAACAAAAACTTGATGATTTCCCGTTGATTTTTGTGGGAATTTGAACTTTCTGCTGCAGCGTCCATCTTTCTGAATCTTTCTTTCGTATCGAAACCACTCAGTGTTCGAAAGGAAGCCACGTTCACGCCGCGTACCCACTCCAAAAATGAACGCATTGTAGCGCGTAGTTCGGACTGTGCGCCATTCGAATGGCGGGACAATTTGAATCGGACAGCCTTATATATTAGTTGACTACGGAAATTCGATCCTTGGTTTCACCTGGCCAGTTGATGCTCAGGGTGAACTACTCTAGTTGAGACAAGCGTGCTCCTATCTAACTATTTAAGTGACAATGTCACAAAGTGATCCTCTGAACACTTAGTCCTTCTCTAACTGGTCCGATACACACAATGCTCAGGTACCAACAGGGTACTATCGGTAGTATCGGCTGTGGTTAGGTGCGGGTGCGGCCTAGTTACAGCGCACTCCACACACTCCAGAGTTCCAGCCTAAGGTCCGTGTAGTCCCTTAGAACAGAACGCAAATATATTTGTATATTCCCTACCAATCGGCAATTTTAGGAGTCTTGGCCTAATTAATGATTACTCCTACGCTCAACGAAGTAAAGCATGGCTCAGTGACTGATTGAGGTCGCGCTCGATTATAATTAACTGTCAAATGTCAAATTGTCAATTGTAGAATTTAGACAAATGCTGATGCCTTGTTGCCAATAAAACTCTCGCTTTCTCTCTCTGTCCCCTTAAAACATACCCGATCTACAAGATCCGTAAAGATTGGGAATATATTTGGTAAAAATTAGAAATTTTTTTTTATTGGATGTCTTCCTCGACTTTGTTTTGAGCTCACAATAACGAGATAATAATGCTTTCATTTTATCGCGTCGTCCATGTGCATATATATATATATATAAATGAGATATAACAGGCATGTTATGTGCTGCAAACATCATATGTATATCATATACATATAGAATTGGATAGAGATTCTCACAAGTTAGTGTGCAAATTCAACCCTAAGTAATTGAGCTAAAAACGAGCAAAAAATTAATTTCTATAACACCACCGTTACGCATGGATGAATGAACTTTATAAGAGAATAATAATACAACGATCTTTCGTGTTCATTATTACGTCGAATTTGAATGCGACTCCTCATATTTCCTCGAGGTAAACCCTTCACATTCGACTGTTTGATTAGAGTCTTCGCGGACTTTTTGCACCGCTACTGAAGAGGTAGATTCTGTTTATCGAAATGAATTGTGTCGTCGAAGTAATAAACAGCGTTGTAGCATAATGCTTCGACGGATCGATTGAAAGGCGTGCCGTTTTGCGGCAGCATGATGCAGTGTTCGAGTTGATGTGTACAGCGATTTAGAAAGAGCCCTGATAGAGCACAGAGAGCAGATTCTGTTCACATAAATTGTTGGCTTTATCTTACCCGCTCCTCCGGGCAGTCGCCTACCCAAAGTATCCTCTTTGGTGAACGTGACAGTTCACACACCAGAAACGCAGTTTAGCATCACACAACAGAATGAAGGCAGATACACGCACTCTATATATAAATACACAGGTCCAGGATTTCTTCATCATCGCACGAAAGGACGATGAGCAACGCTTCGAACGAGTCGCACGCCGTGAGAGCGGTCTTCCAGTAAAATATGTGTTTTGACGAAGCAACAAGCAGCTCTGGTGGTCCAGGAGACAACCGCGAGGCGTCCGCAAAAGCAATCACGTTGAGTGCAGTCCTACAACTGACGATTAGTCCTCCCTAACGATTTTGACAGGCGATTTCAGATAGGAAATGCATAACAAAATCATCGTGTCCGCTAAAGGAATGGACCGGAAGATTTATCGAAGCATCGCCTTCTCCAATCCTTCGGCTCGCCGAGAGCGAGACCTTACCACTCGTCTTAGCTAGAACTCCGTCACGCCGAAAGGTTAAAGTTGCGCTCCGCTTAACGATCCGATATATGGTTACACTTCGAGCTTTCTAGAAGAGGAGGCAGATATACGAAATATCACTAGGTGAGAATATAATTTGTTTATACGTCACGGATTCATTACCACGCACGCCTGGCTTGTAGATGTCGCGTCGACGACCACTTACTGTGGTAATCTATATCGAAATGTCGATATCTTGTTTACACGAGCTGCAATACGATTCACAGCGTGAGACTATTATAGATATTGGTCATTCGGGAGTCCTCTCTGCCCCCTGTTTGGCAGGGCGGCAATTTCGGTGTTGACTGCTAACGAAAACATTGCTATCATCGAGTAGGGACTGTGAATAGCCTATTTATCACAGATCATCACATTAGTTTTGTATTCATATAACAGCACCCTAACAGGCGCAGGACGGCATATTAAGGTCTACTCGAACTCAGCCGGGAAGTGACAGTCGGGAGAGCTGTAAGGATCTTTGCTATGATAAATTTTCCGGGCTGACCCACAGCCAACATTTGACGTCCAGGGTACTGCTTTCGGCACTGCTTCATAAGACGGACCCCTTGAAAATGCAAATGTGCAACGGTGGGGATCGGTGTGCTATGGATCCTGTCCATCTAAAATTAGGTTTTTATTCTAGACATTAAGCGGATCTGTCATTCTAAGGGGGATAGTTCGTAAACCGCGCCCGGATGATGCCCAATTGTATAATCGTAGCAATAATCATGACGGTAATGGCGTGATAGATAAAGAGACCTTAAGCATTGTACAAATTGCAGTTTATTTAATTAATCAATAAAGCCTTTACCTTACTACAATCGTCAATTGATGAAGTATCCTAGGTAGGGTGAAAACAACGAAATTATATTTAATTTTATACTCCGGAATAGCTCCATTGAACGGAGCAGCCATTGAGATTGCGCGCACTCCGCGCGTCAGCAGCACATTTACCTGGAGACCTGCACGGTCACTTAAACGAAAGCCTACCAGTTCTTAATAATAAAAATGATTAATAACAGGTACCAGAATTATAGCTTGTCCTAATTTCATCTATCGCTCTCGCTTGTATATCATACGCTCTTTGAAGACGTCTCTCGCCCTGGATTAAATGAGTCACTTTATAAATGAATAAAAACAAAAAATAACCAATGAGTCGTCGTATCGTCTGACTAAAATAAATTTTCCGGGCTGACCCACCGCCATTGTATGACTATCATAGTATTATTGTACTCTTGTATTTGTCGATAGACTCTAGCAGGCCTCCTCACCTCAATACGATTATTGTCTACTAAACCACTCATGGCAATTGATCTGCTGACGTACTACTTATATGAAATGACCTCGTATGAACATTGCCGCGTTTCGTCTGCTCGACATAATTTATAATAGCTTGCATTGAACGAAAGGGCGGGGTAAATGTGTTGGCAATCGTCCTAGAGGGGGAAAACGGAGGAAGCCGTTTCCGAAATGCACTTTACTAGAAAGAGAGAATAAGCCGCTGTATCAGCATGCTCGTTCATAAGGTACTGACTGCAACGGGCAATTTAGTCCAGGCAAGATGCTTTTGTTCAAGGGTCATTGAGTGTGCTGCTCTTCTCGCCGGTATCAGCAATTGGCGGCGGCGGCGACGGCAGCACGAAGCCTTGACTCGTTCTAAGTTGTTACTTGAATTCATTCGTTGTTGTAACTATTATTGCTCTCTTGCCTTAGCCCGGTGATGGTAGTGGTGACTCGCACAAAAACCTGCCGAAGCCTGTTACCGGGCAACGTAAGGACGATTTGTCCTTATTTGTTGCGCATGAATAAAGGGGCCTTTCCCGCTCAAGACTGTTCTACCGGCTACGCCCATCGTCGGGTTCTCAGAGCAGATGCCAGCTAGCAAAATGCATGTTCCTCGGCGTTGCGCCTCGTGGACTTGCGAAACCATCTCATCCCGCCTCTATCCGGGTGACCCGTCGAACGACCCGTTGATCTCTCTTTTCCGCTCTAGGCGGGCTTCTTCCACCAGGCCGTACAGGCAGCCCAGCTTACAGTTGCTTGCAAGTCGCCGTGAGAAATACGTACAATTGCCTAGGCGCATCCGTCGAATCGAGCAGAAGGCCCGTAGTGCTGGTGGGCTTGTTTCGATGTGGCCGACTGCAGCCGGATGAGTCAGAGCATATCTAGCTCACGCGTTCCTGATGTGTTTTCCTTCTCTGGCAACATCCATTCGCCGAGCTTGAAACAACTCGCTTGTTTCTAACACTGTAACGTGATGCAGCTGTGCCAAGGAACGAGTTTCGAGGGCGAGTTTTGAATTTGCGTTCGATCGGAAATTCGAAGGTATTTCCCATTTCGCAGACACTGCTTTGCTCGACGCGTGCGCACCGGCGATCCACAAGTGTCGTCTCCCTCTGAGCTGCGCACCCTATAGTCAGCGATCAGTTTGCCGCATACAGGCCTATATGTTCTGTTCAAGTTCTCGACAGTACACGGCCCTCCATAAGCATGCCTGCATAGGTAACCTGCTCATAAGAATCTTTCTAATGGAGATGACCGAGCATGCCAATAACAGCACACACCGCTTGCTTATACATCTATTTATGGATGGTTATCTTGATTGCATTAGTGGACTCCATATACTTCCGTCTCGAGGGGATCGAGCTTAGAAGGTCTCTCCTCTTGGTAAAGGAGATGGGTAATATAGGTATCGGCACGTTCGACCTCCAAAGGCCTCCACATTAGCCAAGAGCCTCCGTACGATGAGGGCGCTCTATTGGAGCCGTATCAGCATCATCAGCAACAACAACATCAGTAATACCTTCCTTTGGCTTCGGGTGACTAAACGAATGCCACAAATATATATATATATATATATATATATATATATATATATATCTAAATATATAACAGCTGATTCGCATTGGCATAAAGACTACACACGATGGGGCAATATCATCATCATCGTTGAATCTATTTCATATTCTTGGTGTACTTTAAATCTCTCCCTCCCTCTCCCATCTCTCTCTCTTATATATATATATATATATATATATATGTGTGTGTATAAGTAACAAGGTAGTTTAATATGGGCAATATTAAATATGAGATTGATATCACATTGAAAGTGGTAATAAGGAGAAAGCATTGGCGTATTATCCTCTTGCCGTCTTCCATGTCAACCGAGTCAGCGTCTGTGTAGTATAGCTATCTACTAATGTATATGATTTATGATAGAGCAGAATAGCAAGCATAATTGAATCTTTACGTCAGCGGGAGGCAACCGAGTAGCCTTACGGTTGGATAGGACGTAAGTTTAGAATCAGGAAAAGATACTGCTAGAGTTCGATGCAAACTTGCATCTACAGCTGATACAGATTCTGCTTCAATTTACCCTAATGCAAACCTGCACTGCCATTCCCTTCCTGTACAGACTATATATATATATATATATCTCCATCAGGCAGGAGTGCCATAGTACCATGGCAAAATACCTTAGCTATGACGTCTCTTCCTTACTCGTACCTGGCAACAAAATGGATATGTAAATATAATAGAAGGCAGAAAAAGTATAATGAACGACAACAAACAACGAATACGCACGAATATTGTACAATACCTCATCAATGATGATGTACGTCGTGATTTGACAATACAGTGCAAAGCGTATCTGACACGTGTATGTCGCGGTGCGGGGCTCGAACCAGAGAACGCTAGCGATTTTAGCCTGAGACCTCGCCACTCCACTAGAGTTCGTGTTTTGTATAAAATTTCCTCCTTCCAAAAAAAAACAAAAAAAGACTCCATGTTTTGTCAGTCTGCAAACTCAAGAACTATGTATATATATATATATATATGGTAAATTCTTGATGCGATCTATATAACTATATATATATGGTAAATTCTTGATGCGATCTATATAACTATATATATATACATATATATGGTAAATTCTTGATGCGATCTATATAACTATATATATATGGTAAATTCTTGATGCGATCTAAAATTCTCATTGGTTATCGTAAATCGATTTTGGATGCTCATCTCGTGCGAACTCTCCACGGAGCAAATGGCGACTATATATCGTTTTCCCCAGAGAGCTTCGATATTCATTGTACTATAACAATTCAGGATGCAAATGTGGCCCCCATGTGAATGGCATACTATATATAAGATCTTTTCGAATTGAACCCAAATCGTAGATGGCATTTTACGAATTCAACGTGCCGTGGATCACATGTCCGAGGCAGCAGGGTATTGCGCTTTGCGAGAGAAATTCCGAGTTTTCCAATGATTCTTTTTGCAAATCTGCTAGAAGTATTGTATATCAGCGCGTAAGGAATGCCTCTCCGTGTACTTGGTCACCCATCTGGTCTATGTCCAGCACTGGGAGTGAAGCTGGCAGCTCAGCCTGCTGGCGAATGGCTGATACACGGAAATTACTCAGAGCATAAAGGTGAATGCATGAAGCTAAATTCGTTGGCATTCTACCAGCACGAGCATCATGTGCAGTGCCCAAGGCAACTTCAGACGTTTTTCAGTCGTTGATTTCGCAGGAAGGTGGTCCACGCGTATTTATTGCTCGAACAGGCGTCAAAACGACACCTATCGGATTTGGTCACTCATGAGACTGCATAAGCTTCACGTGGGAATTTGGCTCGGATACGAACCGGTGGGTAGACACGTCGAGCTCAGGCCACCAAGCTGATATGACCCGAGCCAAGGACACAGCAAAGTCATATATGTAACTCCTGTAATGAAATTCATAAATTATTTGAGTGGAACATCAAGCAAGCTCGATCGAAACTGCTTAACCACAGAGCCCCTCACCCGTTGTCGTCGACGGGTGGTGTATGCACAAACGTCAATGATCGTAACACAACGTGCTGAGACATGGTTCCTTCATCTGAGCGCGTGTCTACACCGGGATACAGCGAATAAAGTTGGACGGAAAGAACACTTTCTGCCGGGAAATATATATATATATATATACACAGTAGGTCAGCTCGTCTCGAGCAAACATCGTGCCAATAACCGCTGCAGTATTGCCTCGCTCAGCATCAATTGGCAGCCGTTTTTTCCCCCAATAACCTACATGATTATTATATAGTAGCTTTCTTTAGCCTAAACCCCTTTTTAAAAGGTGTTTTGTCATCAGTCCTGGACGTCCAAGGTAAAGGGTTGGATATATATATATATATTTATATATGTTCGTGCAGTTTTGTGGCTGTAAGCGGGCTGTCGCTAGGTAATGAACGTTCGTCAAAGAGTTGCCTATGTGCTTGCTCAATTAGTTGCTTGTTGTTGCTGGCCCAAGGGAATTGCCTGCGGGCAGCAATCCGTCTACCTGCCTTCGACAAAGGCCCGCTAAAAGAGCGAGTCCTATTTTGGCAATTCTCCTACGGAGCTCAGTGCACTCGAAGGCTACGCCAATAAGCTGAGGTTGTCCAATGGGATCTAAGCGAAATCGATGCATACATTTTCACTGGTTTCTCCATACGTAAATACCGTAAGTCATATTCTACAAAATGTGATTTACTCGAAGGGTACCAATAAGAACCCATAGAGCGAAAATCATGTTGGATGTTTGAGATACAGTATACTGCAAATACAATATACAGTATCGTTGTCTCCCAGACCGACTGTCGGTCGATAGTGGTACTTCCTTAATCACGTAATAACGTGATTAACAATCCTGCGGAAGGTGGAGCTTAAGGGGATTGCCGAGGGATGATTAGTGGTTAGTTGACGGGGCTCGCCTTGGGTGGAATCAACATTCAACCGTCGCAGACCCTGCTCTGGACGCAGCGATCTGCTGGCGGCAGTGTTTTGCTTGTGCCGAATGCCAAACAGAATAAATCTCCAGCCTTAATTCCAGTCAAAATCAATCTGAGTAACTGTTGTCTTCAATGAAACAGCTTCACAGAGAATCACCTGGACTATATACAGCGGAAGTTGACATCTTTAGCAAATGCTTGTTCTCGAGTCTCTGGTTTCTTATTGTGTCACAGCTTTATTATGATTCTACAACTTTACTGACTTAGTTAAATGGGCGCCGAATTTAAATGCAAGAATTTCAATCACATAGTAACATCTGCAACAAAACCGTCCTGTGTTCCAATCAAAGTAATCAAGTTTTTATGGCAAACTAATTTCGAGCTTGCGCATCTTGGAATCTTCGGTGTATTATTATTGTTATGCTACCGGGCATCCTTTCTTGACATTTAACGTCCACGGTACAACTGCTTTCGGCATTGTTTCATTCCAAATTTTAAATCATATTTAATTCACCGACCGTTTCTTCTAATCATTTCAGCGGCCCGCTTTGTCTATTTGGATCAAGGTTATTTGAATCGTAGATATTCCTCTTTCTCCTACCCCCGTCGCAAATGTTCGTGAGTATTCGATTCTGCAACACATCCGTAGCACATCGTTACGCACGACACTAATTTATATGTCTGACACTAAATTTCGCTGAATCTAATAATTACCTATTTAGACATGCGAATTATACGGGTGCATTTCGCATCATAATCTTAATCCCGCACAGGAAATAGCGCCGTCTGATCCTCGATCGTTGTAATCGAACAGCCTCCTCCAGCTGTCCGGCTTAAGGACCTAAGTGGAGGTCGCCCTCTCCTACAACCACTCACTACGTCGGGTGTTCACATTGTCAGGCTACCACCCAATAGTCATCATTGCTGACATTGGATTCCAATAGGCGTGAGGTCCTGGTAAGGGCTAGAGGAGAGGACTTTGACGGGCAGCTGAGCTAGCACAGGGTGCCGCTCCCAGCCCGGAGTACACACCCCCGAGACGCCTACAGCAAGCTCTAGGCCCTGCTGATCTGCACCGCGTTGTCGGTAGGGGGGGGGGGGGGGTGTAGTATAGGATGTGGGTGTTGTCGATGGGGTTCTGGTGGTCGTCACGACCGGAGGTTACTGGCACTCGATCTGTATGCATTGAGATCGCCTGGCGACCCTATAGGGACTCAACGGAATATAAGTGTTGCGGGTATAGGATATCGTCTACGTGAAATCGAAATGCGAACTTTGGTAATGGCACCCATCGACTATCATAAATGAATATGGATACATTTGATAGCCAGCTATGTATTAATGTTATTATTGCTAATTAGATGAAAAGAATGCCTATACAATACTTCACACTGTGGACGAGACATCATGAGTGTTTCGGTATACACATGGAATGAGCGTCGCATGAAAAGTAGGCCCATCAATCATAGAATACATAGAACTGTAGTACACTTGATGCATTTTGTAACGCTTGAAGGTTGAGTGAAGGTTTGAGATCGTTATTGGGATCGCCAGGAGGCTTTTAGTCAGGCGTCATCTTTTTTGGAGAGCACTGGCAGATGTCGGTCTGCTCATGTGCTGCGCTAAATAATATCCTAAATTCGAATCCACCTACCCGTAAAATGCGTGACGATATACAAGCGACGTGAGACAACCGAATTGATCAGCAGCGATAGGGATGTCATTGCGCTTCTTCATCGGTTACACCTGCTCGGACTCGAACACAGGCAGAACAAATAGTTATCACGAAATGGGTAGCGATCAATACGAAGCGACAACACAAACTGCCCGAGGTAGTGGAACACGGTAATATATGAGAGTGGCTGAAGAAAATCGATGATCCAAACGTTGACTTAGACAGCGCGCTATGAAAGATAGATGCTCTTGAAGGTCGCCGTCGAGACCTGCGTGCTGATGAGACCCGCGTGGAGACGCTTCGCGTGATTTTGACAATGAATTTCTGTCTGACGTAAAAGCATTTTAACATACAATGCTACATGAAATGGTAGAGATTAGTCCGGACAAAGGTGAGTTCACACATAGGATAAATGCACAGTTCCAATTGGAGGCGACGAATAAAACGTGGAATCTATCAGCCTCCGCTGACCAGCCGCCCTGAGTCTCGCTTCTTAGCAAAGGTATCATAAATGAGAATAAAAATGCGTCAACTTTTGATGACATTTTTCGCTCGAGAAGTTTAAGATAACGGCTGAGAAACGGCACGAGTCGTTATATTGGGTAGATGGTCAGCTACTTTTTAATAGACGGTAGCCATTCATTGACGCACACTTGAAATTCAACATTACGCGTGTATAGATTATTCCTCGCCGTAGACGAGTAACGGAGTGCCTACAGTTCAGGTTTTCTGTTTTTTTGAAGTATAACTAGATATTATCATCATCGTCATCATAGTTTTGATGTGAATGTGCCCCAGTCAAAAGACGCATATGATTATGATCGTAGACACATTCGTTCATCAGATCCATGCCTTTCTCATGGGAAATATATTATGAGATCAACGGATTCAACGAATCATGGGTATTGACAAGCCCATAATACCTAGCATTTATCGCGTGAGCTGCTATTGTAATTCCCTTGTGACGTGTAGAGAATTCACACATTGCAAACCTGCACTTCCGTTAATAAACCTCTGTCTTACCTTTACCTAGAATACAACATGTGTGACTTTCGGTATGGCGAAGCAAGACCTAAAGTTGCTCAGGCTTAACCCAGATCCCTTCGCAGCTCTCCTAATATCAGTAACTGCGACAAATTCTCAAGACTCCGTATTTTTTCTCTGGACCCCCCCCCCCCCAGGCCTTACCGCGGCTGAAACAAAGTTCGCCGCCCTCTACTGCTCTTGTCGGCTGCACTCGTGGCTTCGTTTCCGCTGAAGCACGGGAGACTTCTGCGGGGGGCCTGCTGAAGGCACAGCGAAGTGATGCGATCTGGCGCGCCGCCTTTTGATGTTTCTGCCAGCTATACTGCACACTTGTATTTTTTCCAGTCGAAAGAAATAGGCGGTACATGCCGTGAAAGCTAACAAGAAGAAGAGGAAGACAACGTCCGGAGACGTATAACAGCACAAACTCGTTTCAAATGCATTCTGCTCTCCTGCTGTGAGCCTCACACAGAGAGAGAGAGAGAGAGAGAGACAATGAGGGAACTGACGGGGCCGCCTGGCTGGCTGGCTGGCGACCCCGCCGCTCCTCAACCATCTTTCGCGCCCTCCACTCGTTTTCTCGTTGTCTTTTTTTCGTCTGCCGTTTCCAGCTCTCGCTCACACAGTCTTGCTTTACCGCTTGCGAAGCCTTTAACGGGGAACGGCGCATCGTTTCCTTTGCCAAGCCATACACCTATCCAGTCACCCACCCACCATGCTGTTTTGTTCTTCTACCTGCGGCGGTAGGAGGAGGAGGCAAAAAAAAGTAAACGGGCGATCTGCGTGAAGGCGGACGTCGGGCGGGGGGGGGGGGTCAAGGGGGTGTAAACGTGCCTGGCTGAGGAGCCTGCGGATCTTAGCAGAGGAACCCAGAGCGGGGGTTCGGCTGGTACACACCTTTGCACCGCAGTGCGCCGCCGCTATTTGCCACAGAGTCCCATTCACTCACTCACTCAGGCAGTCAGTCAGTCACATACCCAGCCAGCTACCTACCCACAGGCGGCGGGCGTTCGTTGTCTCGTTTCCTGTCTGACTGAATGTCCGAATGTTTAGCAGGTCTCTCCCTATCTCTCTCCCTCTCTCTTGTCCATTCTCTCTTTCATTTTTCTTTCTGGAAAGGAAAATAAGAAAGCGTGAAGAAAACAACGAAGACTAGGAAAAAGAACACCCTGCGAGCAAGTAAAACGAAGAACAGAACCGATTGGCGGAACAGCAGCGGGAGCGGCCGGGGTCTCGAGACGAACAGGGCAGACAGAGAGAGAAAGGAAGAGAGAAAGCGATGCCGACGAAGCGGGACAAGGCAACGGGTGCGAGGGACGGATGCGGACGAAAATCGGAAGCGAGCATGTGAAGCTTTTCTAATTTTTGGAAGAGACGTTGCAGTCAGTGACGAGGCAAAGAGGGACGCAGCCCGACGTAGAGACAGACAGAAGACGAGCGAGAGTGGATCGTCTCCGTGGGTCGGTCGGTCGGTCGGGTGGGTGGGTGTGCAAGAGAGCCAGGAAAGCCGGCCACGTCCCGTGGTGTACAACAGCGAACTGGCGGGGGTGGCATGCCGATGGAAGGTGCCGGGCGCAACTGGGACATGGGGGCCATGGGGGTTGATGGGAGGAGTGGACAGAGCGGGGAGGCTCTTCCCGCTTCTCCGCTCAGGAAGAGCCGGGAATGAGGCGCGGGAAAATAGGAGAGCGACGATCATCTCCAGGGACGACAGCGACGAGGACGAGGACGCACGAACGGACCAGGGGGGTAGGTGTGGGCGAGCGGAGCAGTAGAAGGCCGAGGAGGTTTCAAGTCGGCGTCGGCTCTGGCTGGTGGTGGTGGCAACGACGACGGTAGTGGTACTGCCGCTGGGGCGACTATGTCGGCCGTTTACTTGAGAGGAACGGTGCGGTGGAGGACGAGACGGGGTCTGGTGAGGCGGCGTAAGGCGGGCAAAGGCAAGAGTGGAGAAGAACGCAGAGGACCGGGGTTGGCCTCAAGGGTCGGGATTCTGACGGCGTCGAGTATCTGTCTATCTGTCTGCTCGTCTATGGGGAGAAACAGGATGGGGAAGGACTAAGCAAGGGAAGCAAGCGGAGCTCTGTAGGGGATGGATGTAGATTGGGATGAGCTCGCCAGGGCTGAGCTGAGCTGGGCCATGGCGTGGAACGAGACTTTGGTAGACGGCAGCCGTCTACTTTTCCTGCCAAGTCGAGGATGAAACTTAAATAATGCGCCGAGAGAAATGCGGAAAAGAAAATCGCGCAAACAAATGGATAGTGAGTATGTTGCTTCTATTATGGTCATTAGATATATATATATATATATATATATGATTTATTTTCACTCTAAGGAAAACAGGAATACCTATATGGACAGATGAGCTTAGGATTTGCAAATGAAAAATTGGACATCGTCTCCAGCCATGATCACACGCCTGTTCTCTATGTGTATTATATATATATATATACGATTTTTTCATTCCACTTTTAGCCATTTTCATATAGGTTCTCACTCATACACTGTACGGTGGTTCAACGTGCGTACAGCAAAACTTGACACATCTATCCGTTAGCGTATATATCAGATATTTGGCAAAGTGGAGATAATATCACGTCTGTTCGAGTGATAACAACTATTTTCTCTTAGCTGCATTTTTATCACTGTTGAGCAGTAGAAGCATCCATAGAGCTGGCAAACGTGTATAAAGGTGGTTCTATTTACTTTGAAAAGGTGGTTTTAATTAAATCACTTCCCTATACTATCTAGTGTCTAGCGTCCAGCTTCACCTTGGAGTGGGACTAGCCTATTTGAGATTTCGCTCACGTATACCCACACGCATATTCCTGGCGCTAAGACTTTCAGGTTTCAGGGTAGCGGTCGAACGAGTCGAGCTTTCAGACAGGTTAGGCTTCGTTGAGGGTTCTACCCATGCTCAGACTTCGTTTTACTTCAGGTATCAGTCAACAACGTAAAAAATAGATTTAATATATTGCGTATTTTGAAGTATGTAGGTGCCACTCGAACAATGAGAGCAGTTTGCAGCACAAGCTTCGATATTTAGAAATGCGTCTTCAATGAATGGCGACTGTATCATGCGCATCAGTGACACAGGGGTGGTCAGAGCGAGGTTTCTCGCGACAGACGTACACTGAATCGAGAGGCAAAAGCTTGACATCTTGACAGCATCGTATTAAATATTTTGTTTGTGGAAAACACTGAAAGGATTCATCTTCTCTAATCGGTATTTCTCGGTTTTGTTGGGGATCATGCAGAGAGCAACGGGTGAACCAAACGGTGCATTTTATTTAGACGAATGATACGAACGCCCCCTTCGAGATCCTCAGCAGACCTCGGGACAGACCTATCGTTTGCGGCAGTCGACCTCGTATGGAGGTCAGCCAACTGTGCGTTGGCGATTTGCTGGGATCAGAGGATTGGACGGATATCCTTCAACGACCGGCCTGTGCCGGCAGAGGACGAGCCCAACCAACAGTTGACGAAGCCACAGTTGACGAAGCCCATCATCAGGAATACACTGTTTGTTTGCCCAGCTTGTATTGCAGAGGTGCGCTGAATTTCGATTGGGACATCTACATATGTTCCAAGGAGATTGACTCGAACGAATCGATGACTTCTTCTACTAACTTTTTGCTTTTGTGGTACCAAAAGTGAACGAGTCGAGGTTGACTTCTCAACAATGACCGGCGAACGAACCTTGCAGCTATATTTCGTAGAGTTAACTCACATTGTATTATCTTTGTTTTTTTAGAGCTCACCCTCAGCTGTTCCCCTATCTGACAGGCCTCAGCTCTTAACCTTTTAGGTATTACTATTGTATGATCTTTTTTTGTATTATCTTTATAGGCATACAGGGTGGTGTATAATAGCCTTCGTAGCCATTCGATAGGATGATTGGAAACACACCCCAGTATTGGAGCTGACTAAAAATATTCAAGATGTGTCTACTCATCACGCTACAGGATTGAACCCCTTTGCAGGGGTGTTGGTCCTGCGCAGTTTCAGCCTTGATAAAAAACAACAAAAAATAAGCAAAAGTCGATACGGTAAACAGTGACGTTACACGGCTATAAAAATGATGCAGTTACTACGTACATATTGTATATTTGAGCACACAACATTGGGCGCCTAAATAGCGTCTGCAGTTCAGCCCTAAGATAACACTTGGTCTGTGCCGACGATCGACGTTCCCGGCTGTTCGAATCGATTCATTCCAGTCGCAACATATATATATATATAGCTAGCGTATGCCTAACTCCGTATACCTAACCTCGCTGGGTGATAAGCAACCTGTCAGATTCAGGACAAGGATTCAGGATAAAGGAAGGTACCGTTATGCAGGTGGCAGACTTCCACGAAGGGCCTCGAGCTGTGCTTCGCGTGCTTCTTCGTTGAACTCATAGGCCCGAAACGCCAGTTACAACGTCTCGTTGTCACCCTGCTCGAAACGCAACCGAAATTTACTGTGTCATCAGTTAGTTTCGCGGAGATGTCGCTAAGGTCCGGTCGTTTGTGCTAAAGAGCATTAGCTAGTCATGTAGGCGAACTACCATAGACATAGAGTCGGTAAGGTGACACTCAGGGTGAGTTTCGTGAACTGCAGTATGTTATCAAGTTGGATTTGCTTGAAAGAATCCTGAACTTATGTACATAATATAATATTTGATGATAAGCGACGGGGGACTGGAAATGAGCATTCGCGCGAAGCCGCCACAGCAGATTTTGCCTACGATGCCTTAATGCTATGAAGAGACCAATTGTATTGTCTATTCAAGCACGGACGACCCATTGGACCGTATACATTTTGTGCAGCCACATACAATAATTAGCTAAATAGCACTAAGGTAAGGCATATCGTCGGCCACGTGGTCAGGTGTATCCACCCAAGGATGCACGTTAAATATAACTCTAAAAATTAACCTATCTCGCCGAATAAGCAAGACACGTGCTTTTAGACTTTCCTAGAACGAAGCGCATCTTCTCTCTTATTACTTTTCATTTTATTAAGTCATCTTTGAGTGATCTTGAAAAGGCTCACAGGTTTGTTAATTATATATATATATATATATGTTCACAGGTGCATGAAAACCACAATCTTGCAGTGCTCCTTACGTTGTTCAGTAAGTTTCATCAACTAGGGCGCGGCCTAACCTACATTTACCTTAACGACACCTAAGTATACGACTGTCTAGTGGAAATATTATTATCGTGGACAACTTCAGCGAAAGGCGAGCTCGCCGCTGCAACACTAAAGCTAAGCAAATCGACTGTCCATGATAGAAACTCACGTGTGACGTGATCCATATTGACAAGGTCACAGTAGCCAGCCTCGTGGCTTATCCAAGGTTGAGTCTAGGCTTTCGTTATCGGCCACCGACGAAACCCAATTACATATCCGAGCGACTTTTCGCCGCTAAAGCAATAAATTGTTGGTTGACAGGCGGAAAGCGAGTATCTCTCGGATTGGTAAGATAATGTATTTGCTATGGACCGCTATCATGGGGCTGACCTTTTACGAAGGCTGTCATAGATAAATTCGCTGCCCGTACAGTTTTGTCAAGTCGATAACTGGATTAACCCATTTTGATCGTAGCGAGGGGCCAACAGATCAGCAAACTTGTGTAAGTTTGATTTCATTCAACGAATTCGGTTGACCAATGATGTTTACATCGATCTCGGTACATCGTCACGTGCTTATGGCCATAGTTAGTGCCCTAGTCCGGGTGTACGTCATCACTGAACCCGAAAGTCGAATTAAGCTCGATTGTCTTGCTCATTCCGGATACGCTATTTTCAAAAGTAGCGTCGACCTTCACAAATGAAATTTCCCTAAATACTTCCATCGGCAGAGCTTCACATAAGACCAACTCGGGCCAGGTATGTCTGTAGACGCGATGGCTTAAATAGAGCTTCTTGAAATTCTACCGTCAATGCGATTCGCTGACTTTTTATTGTTTTAATTCAACTTCGATGACGGCAAGCGAACGAGCGAACATCACTCGAGAACGACGTATCCAAAGAGTAAGATGTAAGCTATTATATCCGTCTATTGACAGATTTTAATTGGTTAATGTAATCATTCATTCGAGTATATGATAAGTAAGCCAACAAAGTAAACGTTACGAATTTCCACAACAAACACACGACTAACTACTAATTATACAAACTTGGTTGCTTCATCCCATTTTCGCTTGAGCGTGTTCTAATTGCAAGAACGACACTGGTCATACACTGGTATCTCTGGGATTTTCACTTGTTCCTGTTGTTTTGTTAGATTTGCTCGAGAATCTCGCGACGCCGAGTCCTTGCTTCGGTATAATTTCCGATACGCTCCCATGTGTCCTTGGCTCCCATGTTTTTTTTGTGTGCGTCTACCAAACAATGACATTAGGCTGACTCGGTGGCCGGCTCCCGCAGCTGACAGCTGATACTCCCTAGTTTTTTTTTGGGCAAACGCAAAGAGCGACAGAAGAAGAGTTCCAGTTTCGGCTGCGTCTGACAGATCCCCAGAGCTCGGGAAGGGCGGCCAGCGAGCTCGGCCATTGCCGCACGATTGGTGGGGTTGCCCTGCTCTGCACGCATCCACACGCCCTTCTGAATGGCTCGTGTGCCCAGAGGGGTTCGCGGGGAGCTATCGAGAAAAAACTACCACCGTCGAAAGGATTCGCAGTGCCGGAGCGGTGGCCGGCGCCATCATCCACTCATCCGTAACGAGCGGTACGCGCCGGGAGCGGGGAACGAAGGGCGAGCGCGCTGAGAAAACGGTTCACGAGAAACACACTGCAAGTGAAGAAGTGGTGGTAGTGGTGGTGGTGTTTCTGCTGCTGCTGCTGCTGCTGGCGATTGCGGCTGGCCAGAGAAGAGGAGGGAATCGCTTTTTTGTGCATACGACGAATAGATCCTGCCGCGCCCAAGCGACGCCTATAGGCATGCCGAAGTAGGAAGAAACGACTTGAGGCTCATGCAGAAAAGGCCGGGTCTTCCTTCTCTCTGTCTCTCTTGGTTCGGGTATCTTCCCCCGAGCCCACCGTCCCGAAGAAAATGAAAGCGAACTGGAAGAGACGAGAAGAGCAGACGAATAGAGAGAAACTCAGACGCCAGCGGCGCCGGTCGTCGCCGGGCCCCAATTGCTTACGGGTCCGCTGAACGTTTCTGGGCAAGCACATATATATATATATATATAGATCCAATATGTACACAGTTGTACATGCATGTCTACTGCTACTAGTGAGTCGCTGCTGATGATGCAGCTGGCAGCCTACGGGAATGCCCGACCCCTACACACACACACACACTCACATAAATGTTTCAACATCGTATAAAATAAAATGCAGAGGTGGGGCTGGCCGTTTCGTTGTCCGTCGATAAGAACGAATAAAAATAGATGGTTGCAAACGACCAAATGAGTGCAATTTGTGCATGTCGATATATATATATATATATATATATATAAAAAAAAGAAAAAAAAATATATATATATATATAGCGTAGTAAACTGACCATATTCTTGATCTGTTATAGGGCTGGTATCGGGCCATAGATAGATTTGGGAATCCTGGGCAGCGACAAATTCGATTGGTTGATGGTGTTCTCATTTGTCATCAAATGAACGTCGTTTCTACCCGATATATCAAGTTGATCATAGCTGTCGTGTAGTCGCACCGGGAGCATTCATAAGCACGCTGGCAGAATGCCCTACCTCGGTGCCATTGTGAATTCGAAGGCTGTGATAAGCTAAGGTGAGTTTCTCAAGTTTGATTTTTAGCAATGCACGTATATTAAAAAAATTAAGTGTACGATGGGAGTGGTCAAGTATCATGTGTTCAGATGGCACAATTATATTTTGTTACCGTAAAATAAGTACTTTATGTATGTTTATGTCTTCAATTTGATCTAGTTACCAAGGTTGCCTGAGATAAGCAAATCATTGCGCGGCTAAGTGCACAAGTCGCAGAGGAAATGTGGCTTATTTTAGCATCTGTATATCCAACATGTTCAAAGGGGGGGGTTGCCGATCTGAGACAACATGATACTGATCGATTGCAGTCTTACTCGTAGAAAGCCGTACATATATATATATATATATATATATATATATATAATAGATGATTGGTGGAATCTGCCTCAAGTCTCTATGCAATTTTCCCTAGGATCCGACCATGACCCCTTCAGACTTTGCTTGTGTTTGTAGCTTGCCAGTCACATTTCAGTGGAGATACTATTTGGAAAATTCGGGATTTTGCAGTCGAATCTTTCAGTGAACATGGGACTTTGTACTTCGGCATCAGCTGGTTAGGTAAGTGGAAAGTCTTTGTGCGCAGTTAAAACATTTAACCAGAGGCAATCGTTTAGCGTTCGACGATGTAACCATTTTATTTATAAGCTCGAACAGCATTCTCCGTAGACGACAACTATAGAATATGCACGTCACTCGATGGTGACAAGTAAAGCCAGCATATAATATTGAATTCGATAACTACGGTACCGCAGGAACAAAGTCTATATCGGGATTTAGATTGGACCTATTATACGTGCGGTGGCACGAATCTCCCTAGCTAATATAACGATCACGGCGTAAAATCCACGGAAATATTTTCGTCCACACTTCTCTGGTGGAGGACAGATGATGAAGGCCAAGGATTCTCCACTGGTAAGACCGTCCAATACTATGCCGCGTACAGAGTTCAGCGATTGGGGATCGTGCGTCGCCTACCAACGACTCAAGTCCTTAGATTTTGCATCAGCAAGCCTGTTGTTTGTTGGATGCCGCTGCAATTTCGCGTTGATGAGCCAACCATTTTCAGTTTCGCTACCCTACTCGAGTGTTGCACCCTGCTGGGAGGCTCCTAAATGGCGGACAACGACGTCCCTCTCCCGGCTGCATCACGATGGGAAGTGTTTTCATTTCAACGAGTCACGTCGTTACAGGGCGCAATGGCCAGTGCAATGGCCGTCTGAAAATGGCTGTCGCTACGGCGACCCCCTGGCCCCGGCGTGTTGTGGTCAAGAAATTGGAACGCATCATTGTTTCCTGGGAGACTTCCTAAACGGACTGGAAGAATGATCCACATTTGGTAAGGCACATCGGTGAACTGTTTCGCCCATTCGTTGAAACCCATGTCGCGTGGAGAACAAATAGGCTGGCCCGGTGGTAAGCGACTCACGCGTCGCCTCGTGGCGTAGAGACTTTGATGAATTTGCACTTGTTTACTGGGCAGGTTTGTGCTAAAAAAAAAATAAAAAGCTATTATTCTCGTAGCAATCATGCCTTGGGATTATTCTCGGCAATTTAACGGACGCAAATGTAAAATGCATCGAATGTTGAGTGGAAAAGTCGAACTAAAAGAATATTTCTCCCGAAAAACAGGAACAAAAAAAGAAATGCTTCCAGTTCGCTCATTTGTGCCGTCTTCCCATAAATATCATTTGTTGTTTGCGGAAAAATTGATCACACGCCCCCGCTATCGTAGAACTGAGGCCGTGCAGAAACACAAGCGGTTTTGTTTTGAGCGAAGGATTATAAAAAATCTCACCGCGGGTAATTGCTCGATTATAATTAATAACGGCATCGGCTCCACAGGAGTTTCCAAAGGTCCTACACCGTTGAAACGTGTGCTATGTTTATGCCTTCGGGGAACTTTCCGCACAACGTTCTATAAAGAGTAATAACTCTATATCATATTTGTCAAGTTGCCTCGTTCTACAAACGACATCGCTGCCCTATTGTGCAACCAGAACCGAAGTAAGCATTTCTCATCGTTAAGGTCACATATTAGTGATTTTCTGGAACTGTCCACAGCAGGGCAATCTTGGGAACGTGTTAGTTAGCTGCAGTCGAGAGCACTGCCGGTTTCCTTCTAACAATTTGAAAGGAGGTTCAGGCTGACATTTCGTTGGAGTTCAACTCAACTTGAACCTACTTGGCGTCATCCACACACATTAGGTAGACGAAACTACCCCAACCCTGTAGAGAGAAAAATGCAAAATTAACAATCGCGAAACGTGGTAATCGACTTCGCTTGAACAATTTGTAGGTAGAACCTATGTTATCTGTGTGTGTGGGGGTCTTATCGTATGCGGTTCGATCTGTGTTGTATTGTAGTTCACACGGAATAGCGTCACGACCAGCATGTGTAAATTGGATACGTCTTGACGCCATACTAATATAGCTCTCGAATGGGAAATGCTTATTACTTTAGTGGACCCTTCTAAAATCTCTCGAACACACACTAGGAGAAGCTAATTTCAAAGGCATTTACACGTGCTTTAAGTATCCGACGAAGTCAGAAGGATAACCACGAATATGGATTGCAATCGTAGCACCACCTGCGCAGCTCGTTAAAACCTTGTCTTCGTGTATATATATATATCGGTAATAATGTAGCATATTTCTATCAGCCGATTATTGTCAATTGAACAGCAATTACTCAGCCAAAACCTGAAGAACAAAGGGACGCGCGGGTCGAGCTTCGCGCCGAAAGCGGCACTGATTGGCGGCAGTGGTCCGTTTTTCAGAAGCGAATGTCACTTTTAATTACCGTTGCGTTGGCTTTCACCCGAAGTGGTCATTCATTGCTTCTTTCCCTGCCACCGGTGATTATACGATATCGCACAACGATAGGCGACTGTGTCCGCGCGGGAATTATGGGAACCCCTCCGTCTGAAAAGGTCGCTTAGCCAGGAGTCGTTATTGTCACACTATATAAATGTTTTTCTATGAAGGTCTATGCCACTCGTTTGAGCAGTCTTTACGGGAGTCTCATCTATTTGGAACAAAAAAAGGTTATCAGTGTAGTCTTTGAGTTAAGTCCCTCTCGAAAGTTTCGCTCCAATAATCAGAAGTGTGAACCCTAGCCGTAGCAGTTGTTAAGTTGTTAATTTTCGCTGGATTATTTTTCCGCCATCACTTGACTTTCGTCGAGCAGCATGTCGTGGGGGTTGCACCGATAACTGGGAACCCGAAGGTCTCCGGTTCGAATCCCGCAAGACACATATGGTGTGAAATAAGGCGAAACAAATTCGGAGTCATAACCCAAGTTGAATAAATCACTTCCTCCCCTGCAATGCAATGTTGCTTAAGATAGTTCAACAATACAACTGTAAGGAGAATTTACATAGACACTGTCGAAAATCTGTTCGGCCTGTTTTTGCTTAGGTTGAAGCATACCTTGCCCTCCGGCAGGCTCGTGTTTGTCGCGCCGTTATCCTCAACTTCTTGATATGTCTCGTCTCCAGCGATACAGGCAGTCAGACATTTTATCAACTTCAGTTGGATCATGCCTGATGTGTAGATCTTGAGCGATACTCTCATCAACGCTATCGCTAGAAACAGGTGGACACGACTCGACGTGCTCGGAATCGTCATAGTCGAAGCGATTCTGTGACGATGGTGATCGGTTCGAGTAACGGTGCAAACTGGCTTATTCCGCACTTCTTGTGTGCTCGACGTGCCTTTGTCAGCGGCACTAGCCAGCACACGGTTCGAACATTCAAATAGCGAGTAGCAGTTTGCAGGCTGTAAAGACCGGGAGAGATGGAGGGCGGGCGTGCGCGCGAGAGAGAGAGAGAACAAGGACCAAGTAATAGTGACATAATGGCAAAAAGCACAGCTTACTACTAATTTCCTGAAGACAAAAGATGAACGTAATGCTCCAATGGACGTACATTGGGCAATATTGATACGGCGAGTTAAAGTTGAGTATATTAAGCTTGCTTGCAAAATAAAGAAGAACACACTCTATGTCCCTTAACGCTATCATTCCATATATTTGTTCATTGCTCAGATTACCTATATTAGATGTTTTGTTAGACCTTATGAACAGACACCTTCGTATATATAATACATTTTATCACTAGCTCTACCATCGTTACCATTGTGAATTCATCATGCAATAAATAAAGTCAAAAATGTAACAAAAAAAAAAAATATCTATGCATGTATATGTATATCGTTCGCGGGCTCATATACGTGCACACATTTATTTTCCTCAAGTATCCTACTTGATACCTGCGAGTTATGAGAGAATCAGATTTTGCTACATTACTTTTTGTTTTGTTTTTTTGCTGCATACTCTTCTGTTTTTCGAGCTGACCCTCAGCCTATCTGACAGGCCTCAGCTCTTAACCTTTTAGGTGTTACTTTTGCTGCATTATTGCTATCAGCTATCTGTACGTATTAACGACTTATTTCCGAGGACAGCCAGTTCGAGCTTGAGAAACGAATCGATCCGGACGTTGCAACGACTCGGCACATTGTCAGAGTTTGTTATTTTTTTTATATCAACCACCCGCTTGGATCGGCCGCCTCTGCGGTGTCTCCACTTGTAACCACCCTCACTTGCCTCGCGCGATGCGTTATCGAACCCGTCGCCACCGCCACCGTGGTACGATATGGTGACGGCGCCGGTGGGTCGACTGTTAGTCATTTAACTTGGCTACAATAATAATAATAATATTATAATTATATCAAATGTAGAAAAATACGGTGCATAGTCACCTTGTACCAAATCCTAATAGCAGTAATAATGGAGAAAATATGGAGCCGCCTCGGAATCCCTGTTATTTTATAAAATAGTGTTGCGCACCATCCTCCGCCGCGCGTACCACTGCAATCTTGTACGTACCGAAATAAATCTCTTCAAATCACTCTCCATCGAGAGACCTCCACCGAGAACGGATGTGTATGCTTCTTTCCTCAGGTTCTCACTAGCGGTTTTTTTCTTGCAATCTCACCCCTAATCGTACTAGGCACACGCACCCGCTATACAATTCGACTTATCCTTATCTTCCTCGTAACGGCGTCTGTGCTCCACAGTGGTAAATCAACACATATGAGTAACAAACAGTTTTTAGCCTTTTCACAGCCTTTTTCGTTCGCAATTTCTCGAATTTGGCCACACGATTAGCTTTGCTTTCCCAGTTCAAAATGTACCGTAACAGCACATCTGCTAACTGTACGCAGGAGACACATCCGCTCCGACTGAGCGATTTTTGGCATAATGCTCATTTTGAAGTCCCCCCCCCGCCGATAGTTGACGTGAGCAGGTATTTCTAATAAAACTTTGAAATTTTGTGCCCTCCGCGCGTATCAAAGGTCGCGCCGATCAGAGGTCGTGCCTTCAAAGAGCGGCCTATCTCTGGGTGCTATGGGAATTTACAAGGACGCCGCGGAACATACATATATCTGTACCTATTAAACTAAGTATAACCTGAATAGGCAATCGGGTGTGAAGCTGAAAATGTTCCACCTGTTTGATTGAGAAGGACCAAATGCTGCTCTCTGGACTGTAATCGATGCCTTGATGGTTTTAACCGCCTCCTTATGGGCCATTCTCGATACAGTTGTGTTGACCGTTATATTCGTTATACGGTGTAATGGTCAATATAATACTATAATTGTACTCTTTAGATATAAGTAGATTTAAGCTTAATGTTAACTTTAGGGCTTCGGGGTGGTCCAGTCATATCACTAAACTTCAAGGCTTCTCCAGTGACCTCTATTAAATATTAACACTCATCTATTGCACATTTCCCTGTGAGATAACTACACCGGGAAAAGTACACAATTGTCGTTGCCAATTATTCCTCTGAGAACTAATGTTTACCACTGAGAGCTAATTAAAGTGCGCTTTAATAGCTCCCATGCCATCATAGATAAGTGGCTTTCTTTCTTCTTTTCTCCCTGTCATTACATAGATATCTCTTCCAAACGAGCTTCCAAACGAGGCCCCACCCGTCCTTCATAGACGCAGATCGTGCGTGTATACATATATATATATACGTATGTGCCATGGTGGGGATGAATAGAGAGAGTAATCCATTAGCTAACAACCGCGTAACTATCTTTTCAGGGTATTCACTTCGCTGGTGCACTCAAAGGCGAGAGCCGCTTTATAACGGTAACCCTTAGCAGGCGACGACGGTCTGGGTCAAGTATCATTTCTGCCGGTGATTCACAACAGGCCGCCTGTCGGAGGACAGCGGAAGGGATCGCTCTGCCATTGTGTAAATGACAAAAAGTCAGTAAAGGAAGCGTTGTGTTTACCCATCGGCAAGGACAAAGACCCCCGTCCACGTAGAGATCTCCTTTCGAACTCTCCTCTCGAGCTATTAACGCTGCTCGAGTACTTAATAACCAACCTACCCTTGCTGTGCTTCGCCGTCAGTAACTGGCAGCAGTAGTGGTGGCAAGCTTCGCCGAGACAATTGAACGTGATACTCAGTGGTGGATATATATATATATATATTCTTCGCCTGCGACTATGCCCTGCTGCGGAAGGGGGAAGGATATAAGGGAGTTTTGTGGGGTCGGAGGTTCAAATGTGAGTGGAGCCATCTTGAATTTTATGGGCAGTATCTCGGCTATATGATTTGAGAGTAGTAGTCGCAACTGATATGGTCAGCGGCACAGGAAGGAAGGTACCGTACACCCCCTGTATGCGTCATGAATACCGCGTGTCTACACACACGGGGCTTTCTACAGACACTCTACTGACCACAGTGGTCGTTTACAGACGGAGAGAGTCTTAGAGAGGAAGTCTGCGGTGAGCGAGAAGGGATGCAGCTGAGAGTCGTGTCGGTATGGGCAAGGAGGATGTGTGGTGCTCGTGGCAGGGCTTGTATACCACATCTCACCCCCCCCCCTAACTGAAGGAATAGCGATACAGGGAAGGGCGGCGGTGCCGTTGAACATCGTCAACAGTTCCAGAAGAGACATGCCGAGTAAGTTTTTAGTAAGGCACGTGTTTTGTCACACGAAACTCATGAGAGCCACCACAACCGCCTTAAAACCATAGCTAAAATGTATAATTTTTTAATATATACGGAATGTCTACGTCGGAGGCCCCTCTCCCTACCGTTAGTTAGGTAAATGGCTCAGACAGACTCGGGGGATTAAGCGACGATTGACGTCTGCATAGGAAACTTCGAGCTATGTATTCATTTTCCTCCTTTTGCAAACACATATTCGTAGGCACGTCGATGTTTATATAAATCAATAATTCTGAGAGAAGAATCCCACAAAAACTCACCCCCATAACCGTCACAGGTTTGATGCTTTCTGAGCACCCTGTCTGTAGAGTGGAAATGTGCACATGTAAAATTCAAAGCGCACCTTACATGTGCATATCCCCCACCCTCCGATCTCACGGTGACGACTTAAGAAGCGAGAACTTGAGGTCTGTTCAACGTTGCCAAGAACAATAGACTTGGCAGACTTTACCCGCGAAAGATTTAAACGCAGCGCTGAGAGGTATCTCATAAAGAGATTGATTGAGGCAGTTGACGTGAAACCATCGCGATGCACTAGAATATGAGTGACTTGCAGGAAGCCTATCAGAATCTATATGAGTGACTTGCAGGAAGCCTATATGAATCTATATCAGTGCGCTGATATAGATTCATCGTATAGACACTATGAAGTACTAAACAATAAAAGCCAATGCAGCACGCATTCGCAAATACGGTGGACAATTGTGCGGTATACTTTCAGTTCATAGCCACACATATTATACTAATCTCTGACAGGGCAAGTTACTCAGCTTAGCTGAAGAGTGGGCCAATTCCTTGTGGGCGTTCTGTTCCTCATCGAAACGGCTGTCGTTCCATCCATGATTTTCGACTCACCAACAGAATACCTGCTGCGCAGAAGAGAGGGCGTGGCGAACGTGAGAAGTATTGCACACTTCAATCTTCGACCGTCGTGTTATCGGTTTCGCCTGATTCCGAATGTCTGGCCCAAGTAGAACAAAACTAGATTCTTTTAAGTCGACCCCTGCCGTCGAGCACAGTCGACCAAGTGAAGAAGCTGTATTTTGCTTCCAGCAGATGTTCGCTTGCCAGTACCTTCACGAAGGTGATATACAGCGTCAATAGGCGAGGCCGAGTTTCGCCTTTGAGACAAGGCTCAGCGGCTCGCGCAGGTGAATGGGGCCCTTCGCTTCGAGAACAATGTTGCCAGTGTTCTGATGGCTAATTTAACGACGACAGAGATCTCTGATTTAGATAAATTCGGTTTTTCGAAATAGATATTTAAAAAAAAAGTGACATTATTGTCAGTCATTGAATCACAACATGAGCATGTCATCATTTGCATGTCGAAACAATTGTACGGATTCAATATAAAATGGCAGTAAACAGTGAAATATATGTAAATATCGTTGTTTCCTAGCAGAGGTAATTATCCCGAGAATGTTTCCTTTTCAGAGGATACTGCGTCGAAATCGGAAAGCGCCTGCTGTAAATTCTATTCGAATTCTACACAGAGATCACCAAATAGCACCGGGTGGCAGGAAGCGCCTGTGTTGATTACTTGCCATGCTGCGAAATTCGGAAATAAGGCCAAAGTGTTTTTTCCTTATCTCATTAATTTATTAATAAACTAAACAAAAATCGTTTTTCGGCTGTAATCACCTCCAATTTTAAAATCAAACGCAGCAGTTTTCAGGGACACAGAAACGCCCCGGCAATTTCAAAATTCGCTTGGGCGACATCAACCCGCTGTGTCACACGATGTTCGCGGTTCTCACCAGTGGATCGGCATATGCATGCCACATGTGTTGAAATGTGCTCCTCATGATTGATGACGCAGATTCAGTGTCCAGAATGTAGAGCGCCGGGTAACCGCGCGGAACCGTTGAAGAATAACGTTGGCCATCCACCTCCAATCCCGTGTGGTGGACGATTTTTAGGAAAACGCATACGAGACCCATTATTGCCACTTGCTCGAACGAGCGAGCCACCTGATGTGACTAGGGTACCGCTTCGTAGCTGTACGTGAGGTGAACAGGCCGAAACATGAGCAGGAAGACACTTAAAGGTGTCAGCAGCGAATAACGTTAATACAGGCCCTCAGGCCACTGGAGCATTTTTCTACGTCAAAAGGTTGAGACTGCTCTCGTTTTGCGAGCGCTTGCACGCCTATTCTAACCTCCCAGAGTATATTCCTAGCTCCTTAGTTCTTCTCTGTTGATCTTATGAATGTAAGCTTTGAGGTTCACTTCTAATACGTTTACTTGAGTACAACTGAACCCATTTATTTTATAAATAAATCGGCTTGTTTAAGTTGTATATGCCTGTTGTTGTTGCTATCGTTATTATTATTATTATTATTATTATTATAGTTGTTGTTGTCGTTGTTGTTGTTGTTATTGCTGTCGTCGTTGTCGTATCGATGCCGTTAAAATGGGACGGGACTCACCAATAACGAATCACTGAGCGATATTCACGCGTGTGAAAGCAATCGAGTGATGCGAAGATATTAGAGAGAGGGAGGGAGAGAAAACGAGAGACCGACAGTGAATCGAGTTAGAGTTCTTCTTTTCTATGCTCGAGTGAGATTCACCCCGGGCTCCTTCTGCGCGGACCGTTCGCGTGCGTCGATTTGCGCCAGAGCCGAAAATATATCGCCGACACTGAACTGAGCGGCCGGCTACGTCGTGACGTATCGTCCTGTTGTAATGGCCGAATTCGCGATGTTTCCGGCGTCCCGAGCCGCGACTGCGTCAAGGTCCTTCATGTGAGGCCTCTCGTAGATTTTCTCCAGAGAGCCTCAAATGGATTCTTGGACAGGCTTCGACAGCGCGATGCGTCATCGTTGTTGGTCAGCTCCGACCTGAACGATTCCCCTAGGAAGAAGGGGAGTCTCGAAGGGTCGAAGCAGACACACTCGTCGGGGCAAACTGCATCGCACACCGACACAAACAGGCATACACACGCTTAGCCGCCCACACATTGGGGGCTTGCTCATCCGCGGCCACTGATAGGCAGATCTAGAACTGGACGCATACGAATGGGAAATTGAGGTGCTGGCAGCACCATTGAAGTGTGTTCCCTTGCGACCAAAGGAAATTGAAATATGTTGCGGGGTCGAAGAAGGCGAAGAAATAGGCCCGCAATGGGAAGAGACAGGGGCCCGTGAATGAGCCGATGACTGAAGTACATTGAGGTGCGATGAAGGGAGTCCACGCAGATCGTCTCTGTGGCAATTCGGCGACGCGAAGAACGTATCACAGCGATCAGACAGCGTAGAGGTCAGCGCTCGTGGCGGCGTGTCCGAGGTGGCCCCTGCTACTTCGAACTTCTTTTCTTTTTATTTTTCTTTTAAGAGGTTGAGGGATAAAATCTTCAAAAAGACACCACAGCTTCACTTCATCTTAGGTATTCGCTGTGATAGTGCCGAATTTTTACCGGCTAAAAATCCTCGAACGTATAACGGGAATGCCACGGGACTTCACACTGCTCCTCTATTTAGTATAGTAATCTATATTATATACGCGTACGTTCGAACGCGGTTTTCAATTATACAAAACCAGCACAGGGTACCTGATTCGTTGTAACATCATAGGCGACTCGTGTGGACCCGTTTTGAAAAGATGCTTTTGTTGACAGTGCAAGCTCGACCCCGTTATTCAGATGACGAATGCAATCCCGGAAGTATTCCGAATTGTTGAATCCAATGGTTCGATTCTCTGCTAACGAAATTTCTCGGATAGATTCAGGCGACGTGACCTATTAGGAGCTCGGTGAGCTGAGAGCAGCATTTAGAGATCTTAATATAATCGATTAGCTTAATGACTCGATTGGCAGGACCGCCCCAAACAATATAGGAACGCGTTTATCTAAGCTGCTATTACATTGTTATTATGCAAGTAAGTGGCTTTTGAGGTCAATCTGTTAAGAGCGTGCGGCGCAATTAATTATACATTGCCACTCTCATTCATCTTCTTTCCTATGGGGACCAGTGCGTAGACTCAGTAAGTTTCTCGACAGCGGCGCTTACATTTGACAACGATCAGCTCCAACTCCTGAGCTAATGACCCCCCCCCCCAGCCTATAGGAGCCACTCCTTTGTGTAAGTACTACTCAGTCTTCTTTTTTTCTTCTTCTGTTGTTGTGTGCACGCCTATTGTTGTCGTTAGTGTCAGGCACTATCGACTGCGGCAATGCGTGATCAAGGGATCATTAACACATCGAACGAAGGCTAAGAAGGAGTTCGAAATTTCCCAACAAGGCAGGAACAATGTCGTTTCGTATAGGATCGGAATTACTCGATGTCTGCGCTTGTGCGAGTGCCTGTATTAGCACGCAAAGAGGACAAGTCATCTTCGTAGACATTGTATGAATTTTATCGAGAGCCGACCGTTCTAGATTGGGGCGATCGCCAGGATGGGCATAATTAATAGCTAATCTCTTCTTTCGATGAATTCTTATATATGAACTCGCATTCGAATACGAACAAGCCACTTCTAGTTAATTGATTCGTACTACTATGACGGGCAGTTAACATCATTTATTTTGCAGCCATCAAGTAGGGCATAACGAGTGAATATGTCTACCATATAATGTACTCAGAGGCTGGACAATGTCTAATATGAATGACTTCGCTAATCTTCAAACTGTGCCTTTAACAGGCGTCTAAAGTTTCTCATATATATATATATATATATATATATAAATGAAAATATGCGCCGATTATCGAGCCGCAAAATGGGTCAATGAACACGTCAGGATCGGCGGTATACGCCCGGTTTTGCAACCGCACTGTTTGAATTTGACGACGTTCGATCTATTTATCCAAACCGTGTCTTTACGCATTACCGAGTAGATCTATGAAGGCGGGCAACATGGAGCGTACTCTCTTCTACATGGACACCCCGCCGCAAAGCCATTACGTAGTTATTTATATGCTATCATATGTTTCTAGCCGATACATGGCAATTAATAAAATGCCCCGCTGCCACGCCCTCTGATCGAGTTATGACACTTACATAAGCATCAGTAATTTTATTAAAGGTCACACTAATGACATTATTCTTCGAGGCGATGCTCGCGTTAGTACCGCGTCGTCGTATTTATTTTTTTTCTCGCTTGCAAAGATGGTATGGACAGGCCCGGCCTTCTCAGGCCTCGGTCGCCGCTGTGCTCTGCGGATCTGTGTTCCGTGGGTGGCAGGCGCTCGCCGGGGTCCTGTTTACCGAACGCGTCGTGGAAGAACTTGGCGCTTAACGAAGGGTCCCAGCTAACCCCTGGTCGTCACCCCCTCTCGCGACCCCAATTTTGCTCTTTGAGGCTGCTGCCGCTGCTATTACAGCTGGACGGAAGCAAACACATCGGGCATATCATAGAGCGGCCCCTCGGGCTGACGCGCCAATGGCTGCTTGCGGTACTGGTGGATGCTTACTTTCTCTCCAATGGCGGGCCGCTTTTCGGGTAAACTTGCAGGCTATCTAATATTTATTACCGAATTACATACACATATACACACATATATATATATATATATATATATATATATATATACACCAACCTTTAGATAGATAGATTCCTTTGCTTCTCGAGAAGTCGGCAAGTTTTCGGCTGAGTCGAATGTGGGCCAAGAGGAATCGCCAAACTGTTTTTGCTGAACTTTCTGCGATAGATCGATTGACGGGTATACATCAGTATACGTCCTTTTCGAAGGGCTATCGCTTATTCACAAACGGGGAACGTGCGAGCAACGATGAGCACAAGAAATACACGCGTATAGACACCCACATAAACACACACACACACAAATGCCAAGAATGAATCAGGCCAACGAGGTCCCCTTCAATAAATTGCAGGTAATTGACGCCTGCAGTAATTACGTTTCGAATATGTTAATTTGTGCGACATTGTCGACACCGGATTTCGGGGGTTTTCCTCATTTTAATTAGTAGTAGCATAATCGTAATTCTGCCGAGATAATATAGATCGATGGAATTATAAGTAGTGCGTCGCTCATCGGTGGATAAACGACGAATTAACAGGACCGGCTGGTTCTGATTGCTTGAGAATAAACTATTACAAATATATTAAGAATCTGGACATCCACCAGATTTTTCTACATCTAAGGATTTATCTGAATAAAAAATCGGTCTGCGCTGTACAGATGATGTCGCGAACGATATCGGTAATCGATGCTTTTCGAATTTAAGCTCCCTGTCCAGAAACTGCTCACAAACATGTTCGTTGTGATATCGAAAAATTAACCTCTTAGAACAATTCTCGCTGTGGACCTTCAAGGGCGACATCCTCCCATGTTAGCTTGTCGTTCAACTGGGTGTAATTAATATAAATAGCACCTACACGCAGTTGTGCCTGTTCGCCTCTAAGTGAGACGACGATATGATACCCGTTCAAGTGTCTCGATGTTCTTAACACAATTCAGTTATCAGAATCTGAAGTCACTGAAATTCTGTCCGGTGTGCTTCACGACAGAGTATTCGAACCAGTTGATTACCATCATCGATAATTCGAGAGAATGTAGTTTAGACTGATGAAATTGCCTGCTGCTGGCGCCAGCACATTTAGCGTTAGAGATTTTGTACAGAGTCTAGCCTTATCCGGCGATTGCAGGTCTACTAAAGCTGATTCAACCCATTGCTTGATGCTTTGGCTGGCAACTGTCTCGGATAGAAATGGATGGTGTTTCGAAACAATTGTAACACCATCCATTTCTATCCGAGACAAAAACGTGCAGTAGAATATCCGATTTTCGGTACCGCTCATTTGAGCCGCATACAGATGTCGTGTGTATGTGTCTGTGTGCGTTTCTAAATGCTCAGAATTTCCACCCGCCCATCTCTGCTCATATCATCCTCAGTGTTATTACAGTTGCTAGATTTGGGGTGGGGAGAGTCATGATGCACAATCCACTATATATATATATATATGTATATATATATATATATATATATATATATATGTATATATATATATATATATATATATATATATATATATGTCTGAAGTTAATTTTCTGGACTGACTCACTTATATCCTTAAGCATTTAACGTCCACGGTACAACAGCTTTTGACATTGCTTCATGGGACGGACGTGTCTCTTCTCAGATTGCAAGGTTCACACGAATGCACCACGCCACCTGGGTGCTCGATGTATCCGGATATATTCATGTACAGATCCACATATCGAACTTTCGTCCGTTGCAAATGACGATCCGGTTGCGTTAACGGCACTCGCCATTGCGTAATGTCCACTTTGTTTTATCGCATGACCATTTTATCGGGATCTAATATATATATATATTAGGTACGGTATATTCGCAAGATAGATGCACAGTGTGTGCCCAGAGCGTAGGTTGTATGCGTACCATGCTATAATACCAATGTAGTACTACACCAAGCGGCCTGGCCGCAGCCTGCCCTGCAGAGTTCCCGTTCGTCATGCACCGACAAAATGAACGATTACACATCTTCTTCTGTGTACGCCACTGAGTACGTTTGCGATCTCTAATATTGCGCGTATGACCAGTTCCCTCTGCTTGTCAGCGACTCGAGCTGGCCGGGGCAGGCCGACGAATGTTAATAATATACTTAGGCAATAAGCGTACCAGGAGTACATGCGCCACACATGTGAAGGCAGCGATATAGACGATCGCACGAAGGCTAATGTCTACTGTTTGCCAGCTTATGTGCGAGTCCCGGTGGTACTTCCTGCATGAGGTCGGCACCCCACCTCCGTGCAAGTGTTGTCGTGCTGTGTGTTATCATAGATAACAGCAGAACGGCTACCCCTGGGGCAGACTAGCGAATTAGGCCGTCTCCACCGCTCGGCATCGGCGTACACCGTGAACGCGATGCAATGCCGGCAAACCATACCGCTCTAAGTGTCTGACAAGGTCCGTCCAGGCGCCATCCATGCTCTCTCCATACGATTCAGCGCGAAAAGAAATAACAGCGGTACCACTTTTAGCTGTCTTGCCACCAAGGCAATAGGCATGGGGAGATCGACGATCGTGTTTCGAGCTTAGCAGTGCTATTATTGTTATTGTTATTATTACTGCTGCCATCTCGTATTTGGCAGTTATTCAAGGCGGACTGTAAAGATGTATTCAGCCTTGTTCAATGCGTAACTCTGCCACCCGTCGCGGTCCAGGCTGGTCTGTTGATCTTTGCTTGTTGGCATGGGGAGTTGTGTTGTTTGCTTTTCAAGCAAGCACTATATGTATAGTGCTTGCTTGAACGAAAACAACTAGATGAGATACGCCCGAGTTTACTGAGCCTAGCAACCCCGAATGGACTGAACACAACAGTGTACGACAGTTCTAGTCGACGACATTGAACTTAAGCATCATAATTGATGCAGCACAGAGATTTGTTTTCCATAACGTTACCGCTATTAGCAGTTCATGTTTATGTGTATTTATTCTTAAAGGGTAAAATATTTTGGATAAATGATTTGTAGAGGGATTCCGGACAAGGGGCAGGGACACATGTTCAGGTCGAGGCGGTGAGTGTCCCAAGGGGGGCCTGGCGATTACGACTAATTGGGAGGGCAGCGATTTTCGTCTCTGATAATTCTTGTTTTTGTGCACATACGCCTAGCAGCATTTATTGTGCGTTTTCCCTTGTCCCACATTGGGGCAAAGCGCAAGTCAACTGTCCCCTAATTCAAATTGAGCGTTGGAGAAATATAAACGTCGTGTGTAGTACGACTTCATTGTACGTACCCTGTTTCGTCTACGACGAAGAACATGAAGAATTCCTTTGAAATACGGGTTACTGAGCGACATGGAGACTGCTAACGGCAACCCGCTCGTCCTTTTCGCAAGGTGATTGAGATTGCTTCGACAACGAGCTGAAGTTTATCTACGATCTATGCTCGATTTCACGTACGCGCAGCATGGGTATATGTGTTGTTTTTAAGGTGCGTCTCACAAATACGAACTATTTCTATACGTGTACACAATTTTAAAATATTTTGGTAATATTATTGGCATCGTCGACGAACAGTTCCCACATGACTATCCATTTGCCATACAAAGACTATTTACTTCTTTCGTAACGTTACCCTAACGCCGCCCTTCGGCGTAGATAGGCCCTCATATCCGCCACCTATGCTGCAAGCAGACGAGGTGGTTTTCGCAACCAACCGCTGCATCATTACGATAAAAGCATGGTAAGCGATTATTGCTTATTACCACCCCTTATTGCAGGTAAGTGCAGACACAGTCTGATTCATTGGCGGAGTCATATAATCAGCGAACAGCTAAGTCACGGCACCATCGCGATAACAAATGCGACACATGTTGCAGATTCGGTACGCTACGAATTCAAAGCTCGAAATCGCTCTCTATTGCTGGTCAAGCGTAGCGGCACAGCAGTTGTCACCAGCAGTAGCCCACCACGATTCGTCGCTTGTGGTCGCCGACGAGGTCAGCTCTGTCAAGACCAAGCGTTTTTCCATTTCTCCCGACCTCGTAACTTTCTTTTTCCACTCTATTTTCCGTCATTCGCCCCTTCCTCGATGTCCCTCCGGTTGCCTCAGTTCGTCCGCCAGATCTCTCCGTCTACTTGCCGTAACGTGGATCGGCTCGCCGTGGCCCGTTCCTAAGTAAGAATCGTTTGCTAGCGGCTATCGCAATCGTCTGCTGGCCATATTCCCTCCCCTTCTGCCTTGCCTCTGCACAGGAAGAATCCCGTATCCATCGTCACGGATCAGTAGCTGCTACCTGCTGGCCGTTAGATACACACAACATATCGACGGGTGGACTGAGCGACGGGGTAACCGGCTGCAGGCAAAGGCAGACGAACGATGCAGGACGAAGGGGTGTCAGGGCTGGAGGGAACGGAGGAGAGGCTGCTCCTGGTCCTGGTCCAGCAGCAGCAGTGGAAGCATCAGCCTACAACTACAGTAGTATTTCTTCGTAGTGGGACCGGCGAGCCTCTATCGGCTATATTTTGCTCTACGTACATAGGCGCGGAGGGAGTGGAAAAGGCTTTCCGGACTCTCTCTGCCAGCCTGGCTTTTGTGAGTCGGATAGGCCTGCCCGTTGTGTGGCCAGATGGCTTGGCTTCCCCTCGCGGGTTCTCCTACTCTGTCCCCTCAGCCAAGCGCCTACCAAACGAATCGCCCAAAAGAAGGCGAAGGCAAGAAAGGACACTATGGTACCACTACAGATTTCGTCCGAATAGTGCGGGGAGACGGAACCGTCGATCTCCATACTGCTAACTCAAGCAGACGACAGTGGGCTGGCTGACTGGCTGAGACATCTAGGATTGCTCGATGCTCGTCCTGGTGGAATAATCTTCTCATAGATTCCCACGAATGACTCGAATCCCGCATTTCGTCAAACCAACCTATATATATATATATATATATATATATATACCGTTCGATACACTGGCGTTTCCTAGGCAGAGACAGCCGATTGGCAACTTTTCGATCGCTGGATGTATAAGTCCAGCCAATATTTTCACCTAACTATTCAGTCGTATAACGTCAAATTTAGACTAACTTACCTGACCGCCAGTTATATAGGAATATGATGCTCATCTCAGAGGGAACAACTAGAGAGTACTAGGACCATGTAAGGCTGGATAAGTTTGATAGGGTCAACTGAGAAGGTTTTTCTTAAGTTTGCTTAAAATACTAAAAAATAATATGTACGCTATCTGTTAGGATATATATTATTATATTGAACTACACTAAAAAATAAAAATGCCTTTTTAATCAAGTTGCGAGAAGAAATCCTATGATAACGGTCTGAAAGTCGTGGTTGTCTAACCTGTCGGCTTGTAAATGGTTTCTCTTTTGAGCACGCAGTTACACTGACTCGCGAGGATTGCGGGTTTGATTCTTTGTAGATCTTGTTCAATATTGGCAGTACTCTCTAATTTGCATCCGAATATCTAGGATATCCACGCCACGTTGGATCGGAGCTCGTTGAGCCCAACAAGCACCGGTTCTGAGCAATCTGTGGCCGATTGAGATATATGTATGTTGTTTTTGCTCTGATGAAGGGAATCACATACAAACAGAACTCTTCCCGTTTTCAGCCCTCTAAAAAGGTCCCCAGGTACCGACCGAATCTCAACGAGAGCTAATTACTGCTGAGTGGCGCTCGACATCAAGTTTTCATTTTTAGTCATAACCGAAATGCAAATTCGGCAGGTTCCAGCGAGTAGTAAAACAAGTAATTCAGTCCAGCGTCAAAGGAACGACAAACCTGTACCGTTTTTGTCGTCACCTGCTGTGACTCGGTTGAAGAGATCAAGATGAGAAGATGAGTTGGAGTGACGTTGATTACAATATGCTGTAATTAAAACATCATATTGTACAATGCGCAATGTTAGGTAAAGTAGCATTTACCTATTCTATGGCACCTCACACAAAACGTACAAGTAACTAGATATATAGCATGGAAAACTCGATTTTCTCGTGTTAGATCAAGAGTCAGGCCAGGCTGGGTCGTTATTTCTTTCTTTCTGGTGTGTGAGGCCTCTTGGTATAAACGTCAGATTAGTGAGGCGTCACTCATCAATGCCAGCAAATATTCGGGCGCTAATCAGCATACGTTAATAATTAAATACAGCCCAACCAAACATTGTTCTTGATTATGACGTTGGCAATAGGAAACCGCTAAGGGGAAAAATAAAAGCTAAAAAACCCTTGTTAAACTTGTCGAATTGTTCGTGCACTGTCTGTCGTTAGCTGGCCCGAACCAGCATATGGCGAGTAACACTGGAGCGTTTTGTTATTGCTACATAAACAGAGGCAGAAGTGCGGCGTTGCCCAACCACCGCGAAGGCCCAAGTCCGTAGAATCCTTTATAGTTTAGATACGGGAAGCAGAATGGCAATAAAGAAGTTTGCTAATATTTTTAAAACCCTCGAGAGAGAACCCCTTTATACTATACGTGCCCTGTTAGAACGGCGTTATTGTACATTGTTCCAGTGGCCAAATGAACTAGGTCGCTTCTATTCATTGTATTGGTCTGACTCTCAAGATCATTCTTGAGGTCAAATTGATATTATGGTCTCTTCAGACACCTTATTTTTTTTCGTTCCGCAGTAACTGTCCCTGTCCCCGAAATTAGTCTATACCGTTTGACTCTTGCTCGCAATTCTACGGCTTGTTACGGCAAACCAAAAACAGATTTCATTTAGATCTGAGATAATCACAGAAAAAGTTAGTTCTTATCGTAGCCATTGCACACTCTATGAGGTCGCTATACACCAGATGGTCTCCGTTTAAGTTCGCCCGTCCGATCCCGCATTCTATCCTGTTGCAGCATTTGGTGCCACCTTATATATATATATATATTTATCTTCTATTTGTATATAGAGGGCCCATGTGGTCAGGTCCACGCTATTTCATTTTCACCATGCTGACTTGAGAAACGAAATGTGCCAGCCTTCCTTCAGAAAATGCGAACCGTCCTAAAATGCTTTCATGACGACCCCGGAGGTTTCTTTTCAACCAGACAGCTTAGTTTGCTTTTCCAACGTTGCCCCCCGAGAGACCACGATCTACCTTCGCCTGCGTCTGTTTCAATTCCACTGAAATGTTCTTATACATTCCAGCGCTTGACAACTCCAACGGGTATTGCGTTGAAATTAGGCAAGCCCTTTTTCCGGCGGCTCGAATACATTGTTCGTTTTCCGTTATCGCCTTCACCACGCAGTCATCCTTTCTGCCAGAGAATAGAAAATAAGATAGATGGTGTGCACTGGTTAAAGTGGCTAAAGGAATACACTTGAAAAGGAAGCGTTTTTAATTTTTCAACTTTGTGCGCAAAAATTAAAACACATTTTCCGTTAGCAGGGTATTCGAATAGGTTTGACATTGTCTTCGAAATCTCGAAGCCTTGCTTTTGTTGACATTTACCTTTGTATTTATCCAGCGACAAGATAGACACGGGTGATGCGGACCGGTCCGCTTTGATCGCTAATAAATTCTTGTCAGAGGGTTTTCCAACAACGACAAGCTGAAATTTATATCAGCCGAAGCGAAAATATTCATATATTTATTTCTGCTCAACGCTATCAGGATCAACAGGGAAGCAGAGTAGTGGAGGACTTATCACTCGAGGTGTATGCTCAACGTTTGAAAATAGTGAAATGTTCTCAACCACCCCCTGGCCCGAAGTCTCGCCTTCCTTGAGTTGAATTTCCCTAAATATTCACTCTCGGTAGCTCAACGGGGTTCGTACAAGCGGGGACTCACGGCATATATGAGCTCGCTTCAATAACTGCTACCGATACCAAGCGTTTCCTTCACCGGCTATTGGCATTTTGTTGTTTTGTAGTCTTGAGAATTGACACTCCTTTAAACGTGGTCACTGGTTCGGAACGAAAGTAATTGCAAAATTTCGTCAGAAGAATATTTCCACAAAACGAACCAGTGAGAAGCGTGGTTCGGTGAGGAACGCCGCGATCTACGCTCAATTCCCGCATAGGCACTGTGGAGTCCTGTTCCACTCTTCCTCATACGCGATCGTCATCCAGCTTCGAAGGCCTCCTTAACCTGGAGCCAGAGTCGAACGGTTTGAACTAGTTGAAAAGCTTCTCTAAGGCAACCCTCGCCGAAAACAAGTGAATATTTTATTTCCTCCAACTTTTGTTCCTATTTTGTGCTCGTACAAAATCGCTGCTCGAAATATCAAATTTTCGTTGTCCATCTTCAACTAGCGTGATTTGTACAAACCTACATTTCATTGTTGTTTGTACAAAGTTGTACCTTTGTACAAACCTACATCTACGT
This sequence comes from Stratiolaelaps scimitus, assembly GCA_019614645.1. NCBI lineage: Eukaryota > Metazoa > Arthropoda > Arachnida > Mesostigmata > Laelapidae > Stratiolaelaps > Stratiolaelaps scimitus. Next base: position 2,929,782 of record JABWDB010000036.1, read on the forward strand.
TGTTGGCTTAAATGTGAGGTTGGTTGATTTTTGAATAAGCAACACTATTATGGCACGTAGATGCGACACGATTGTGACCCGATCGATAGCTCGGGCCCACTAAGGTACCACCACACGACGAACGTTAACTTGATCATCGCAAATTGAAATGAAGAGCCTCCATGTCCTCTCTCAGGAGATATAGATTCCTTCCTGCATCCCCTCAACAAGGAATGCTCAACCGTATCACTAAACGATTGAGCTGACCCAACCAAAGAGAACGTATTCATTAGACATTCAATTCCTGGTTATGCCTGGTGTCGTTCTCGCCCCGCGGAGCCGTCGTTCCGTCTATAGCACTCATCAAGCGTTGACGTCAAGATACGTCTAATTTGCACTGAATCTTTCATTTCGTGGCCGTTTCTCGAGCATACTCGAACTCCTGCTGTCTCTTTGTCTGTCACTCACAGCGTAGTGGTCACTTCCTTTCTTGCAATCATCACCGGCAACAGTCGCGCACGAGCGCACCCACTCCAGCCTCGGATATCCCTCCCACACACAGGCCACGCGCGGGCGCCTCTACGGGGACCGAATAGCAGGGATATATATACATGTACATGCAATATATATATATATATATATAATATATATATATATATATATATATATATATATATATATATATATATATATATATACATGTACATACAATATATATACATGTATATATAATATATATATATATATTCGGGGTGAAACACCCGAACGACGAGTCACTTTCGCGGCGAGCTGGTGGCGTTAGCCGGTGCCATTTTCCCGTGCCCGCTCCCTCCAGCGCCTGTACGACCCGTGCCGCCTCTTGCTCGCTTCTTCGATCATTCTCCGTTTCTCACCTTTTCTTCTCTTTGCCGGCGTCCCCTGCCTCCGTTCTTTCTCGACACAAAAAGTCTACATTTGCATACACATCTCTCCGGGGACAGCTGTACACTAACTCACTGCCGGTCGTTGCTTCGGCTTCAGCTTTTGCTGCAGCTGAGAACATTGCCAGATAGGATAGAGAGGAACTCCTTGGCGTCACATATCATTAGGACAACGCCTGTGCTGCTGCTACTGCTGAAGTAGCACCAGAAGTAACTGCGTGATATACTCGTATATCGTATACGTAAATCTAAAGGAGGAAGACGTCCCGGGACGACATCAGACCGGCCCTGCCCTGGCCGAGCTGGCACCACTGCAACGAATCAGAGAGAAGTTGATTCGCCAGTACCACCAGCTCGCGAAAGCTAGTTCCGCCTTAGTTTTGTTCCTCGACCAAATTGAAGTCGTGTGGAACAGGCACAAGAAGAACGTGATGGCAGTCTGTCCAGCCATGTACAATCTCACCCAACAAAGAGCTGTTACGTATAATCGTCGTTTCAGTGTTTACTGCATAACGGCTTAGTACAGTCGATATTTAATGTTCGAGTTGTAACCGTCTCTAAGGACAGGAATCTATTTTTTGTATTTAATTTGTTTAATTATGTGGAAATTCTTCTTCGGACTACCGACTCCGCAATCGTAATTTCATTTTGCGTTGCACGAGTGGACGCATGACAAATTCAGACAAACTGGGTGATCTGTAGTGGTGAATCAATCATATTAGAGACAAGCATCAGTTCAGCGTTTCCCAATGTACACTTTCGTAACAGTTATTTTTATCGTATGTCATTTTATGTAAATGCGTATTGCAGATAGTAATACGCATTTCAAAATATCATTGAAAGAGTAATAGCACCAAGAATGATCTTAGGAAACTTAAAGTTGTGCATAAATGGTCTGTGTTTGCGTCAGGTTGTCCTTCTCAAACACGATGCAATTGCATACAACAGTTATAGAGAAATCTCTTATTGTATAACTTTACTAGCTTTAGCGCTGTGGAAGTGCATACATAAACAACAGGTGTGAAATTCGTTTGATTTGATTCAGCTACAACAAGTATAGGTATACATTCGTACGATCCTGGATAGCAAACACTTTAATGTCCTGAATGAAAGATAGCCACCTCTGGTACGGATACCTTACCTAATTAGATAATTAAAATCACTCCACAGTGCAGAAATACATAAAGATAGTCTGGCACAAACGCAATAATTGCCTAGGAGCAACATGTCGGTCGGTGTATTCTGTTAAGATTAGGTTATTTTAGCTTCGGATTCGGCGTGATTCAAGAAGCGCTCAAAATTTAGCTCATATATTACATGCAATATAGTAATTAATTATGTAATATACTATACATATTATATATTGAACACAACACGCTAAATATTCGTCTACTAGCGTACCAGGACTTAGCGAATATCGCGTTCGTCACAAACATCCAACGATCAGTATTTATATATAGCCTTTCTATTCTTAAAGTGGTTTTAACTCAATTAGTACTATTCTGAAATCGATATCTAGCGTTTGCTGATGACGAGGTTTTGGTAAATTGAACAATAAATAACCTAAAACAATATGTAGCCAGCCGTCTGCATCCGGCGATCCTGCACTCTCAAGCGGTTTTTAACAACCCAAGAGTCAATACAGCAATGTTTCAGTTTCTACTACACTCTAATAGCAAGGTAATGCTGGGATCGAATAAGGTAGCCATCGTCGGCAGTGCACAGAAACATAAGGCCAAGCAAAACCCCGTAATAGGACACTAATCCAATCTGACAATCCGCCCGGGGAAGGGATCACCAGCTGGCTCGCTGGCATCATCCATCTTCATCCTCGAGGTTCTTATACTAGATGCTGCGAAACGAGAAGGTCTTAGGATGAGCCCAAGGCATAGTATAATACAAACAGTATATGGCTGCAACTAGATCCAGTTGTTAATGACGAAAATAACTGGAAGTGGCGCTTAACAAACGCCGTCATGCACTAAACACTCGAGTCTACGATATCTGTGAGATCCATTTGATCTATGAGATCTAATTGAGGGACGCTCCTTTTTAAGTATCAAGTCAATATTTCCGCTATGCATATGGTAAAATACGGTCGGAAAATCTCTGGCGTGAACTCGGGCGGGGGTCCAATGCGGTTGGGCTCCAACCGCTTATCTGCTATATAGCGATTGTTTGGTTTAGAGATAGGCAAGAATAACGGCAAGTATTCGCCAAAGCATATTTAATGTACAGTCAGTAGTTATCTTGAGAAGGTGTTCATTCTCATTCCGTGCCTGGTTGGCTATTGCAGTTGGCCTTTGGGATTTCTTCTTCGCTACGGACTCAGTTCATATTACGTAATATGTTGCTTATTATTATTATTATTATTATTATTATTATTATTATTATTATTATATTATTATTATTATTATTATATATCATGTAGCGAATTGAGCTCCAACTATACTGGAGCCTAAATTCCTCGGTGCCTGAATACGCTGAGAAGGTTTGGTCCCGCCTTCTCTTTGTGGCTCTCATCCAACAAACACAATCTCAGCTAGTTTTCCATTATCCAGGATCTGAACTGCCTTCCACACCTTTAAACGTTCTTAAAGTCGATGTCGTAAAGGCCTGTCTAGGACACTGATGTTCTTCTCACGTGACCTCCTTAAAAATGTACAGCGAGATTGGAGTCGATTATTTTTCACCTCGACTATACTCTCTCCCTCCCCATCCACATCGGTCACTCATCTTCAGTTACCGGTGTGACTTTTCCGAGCAAAAACAAACTTAGCGTTTTGACGACCTCCGAGCAAATTTGGATAATAGTCCTCTACAACGCTCCCAATATGTGTGGTATTCTATGCTAAGATAATAGCTTTCTCTCTAGAAAAAACTTGATATAAGCCAACCTCTCCTTCAGTTTGTACCTGTCGGGTCCGATCGCAACGATCGCTGTTCGCATAAAAGATTCTCATAAAGGGCCTCCGTGTGGTATTATATAATATTTGGTCAATAGCAACCCTTAGTAATGTTACTCACGGGCGATTAGTTTTAAGGTTTCCATTCTAAAATAAGTTGAATGTCAGGTGTGGAAAACAACCTTCATAGCTTGACCTTGATGCTGTAAATGAACAGCGGTTCGTCGAAAAGTGGATACGTGAGAAACGTACGAACACCTATCGATTCTAGTCCCCTTTAATGTCGCGCTCTTGTGGAGTTACTCAAAGTGGGGAACATTAAGTCGAACTTGAATAAAAAAGTCAACGATCTAGTAAATCGCTATCCTATTTGTGGCACAATGAAATTGAACAGATTTGCCTTTGATTTAATCGGGAATCAGGACTGATATTGTTGTATTTATAAAATCCAAAGGCTTGCACACAGGCGTAATTTCATCCGCTGTTTTGGCCATGGAATGGCCAATCATAAAATAATCACTGGACAGAAGGAATCGCTGCAAGAGATTTCCGTATAAAACTATTCTTCTAAACATGGATCGATTCGTAATTCCATTCGGGTCACAACACCAAAATATTATTAACCTATAATATTTGTGACAATTTGGAATTTCCTTTATGGCTGGTCCCAGCGATACTTATGACAGCTTTGTGGCAGTGAACCCACGAGACGCCCTTGTAAACGATATAGAGAATATGCGCACACTCTTTGTAGAGAATATATTCGTACGCTCGTATTCTACTTTAGTTCAAAATTGTCGCAAATATATAGCACTGAAGTCATATCCGCGAGCTTAGGGGCTTTCCTTTGAGTGACAAATCCAGCCAAGGCCTAAATAGAGAGATTCGCTGTTGCACCTTCACGAGGCTTCGACTTTTGAGAGAATCTCCTCAACTCTTCCTCAACACACACACAAAATGATATTTTCTGCGTACCCAACGACCAGTCGAAACGGAAAGAAGACGTTCCTGTCCTGATTGTTGAAGATGGAACGCATGTAGGCGAAGTAGGACAGGCATCTCAGGCCTCGAACTACGTTTCGTCAGGCCTTGTATCTACTGAGCCAGCAGGTTCGGATCCATGTCCTTTCATTCCAAGGATTCCACCCCAGTCGGCAATGTTAATCACAGACGGAGAGTGTCACACAGACATGTAGGAAAGTTTTACCCAAAAGTAGTTTTACGCCTGACGGAATACCACCTTACTTTTATTTAAGCGGACGTGGCAGTTCTTAGTGGTAGCTTGGTCTGGATGGCTAATGCGCATGTCTTTAGATGAGTTTGCCGTGAGCAGCACCACGATGTGCGGTCGTCGGTACAACTATGCCCAAGGATCTCGGTGTACAAGGATATGGTTATCATTGCGCTTCCGTCATGTGGGTCCGTTGCAGATAGCCCAGTCAAGACAAAAATACGAAAAACCAAACATGTATTATATAATCCCTACTCATGGCCAACAGTACAAATGCTCGTAGGAGCAGAATCACCAAACAGATCTTCAAAGCTGCAAAAAGCTCAAAACAGATCCTCAAAGGCTCGCCATAGAAGGAGGCCAGATGGGGGGTCAGCTGTGGAAAACGTTTTTTTGTTAAGTTCTCAGTTAAACTATTAAACTTTACTCCGAAACGGTCATATCAAACAGGACCCTGTGACGGCTTCACACTGTGATCAGCTTATTGTCTACAACCTTCAGGATCATCCGGTGACACACGAGCTGAAAGACTTGGCTGAACATAAGGATTGGGTTTTTGTCCTGTAGTTCACGACTGGCCACGATTAAACGAGAGGAAAGCGTTGTACACTATGGATTTTGATTCGGCTCGCACGTTCGACGGCATTCATTAGCTATTATTATTATTATTATGGAAACTACGCAAGGCACCGATGACAAAGAGGTAAAGAGATTGGAGGCATAGGTACACAATAAGACTTTCCGCGATCCCGTCAAACTCAGTGTGCTACAAACCATCAGTCACTTCTTCGTCAGCGGAAAGACACAGAGGCAAAGAGCTCCTTGACAATCGCAGATTTTCCGGCGACACCTGTCACAACGTGCTCGTCTCGCTGTATTGAACCTAATTTTTCAATCTCACATATTCGCTTATTCTCATAGTTGAGGGATCCCTTAGAGTCCTTTAACGAGAGCGCCGACTCTTCAGGAAAGCTCACTCTACTTGACGCTGTGCAGAACCGTGTGTGAAATTCCCGTAATGGACCCTTCCGGTGAGCGCGATCAAGGGAACGTAATCATATGTGCTTTAGGTCACTGGTAGGTTTCGCCATCAATGTTGAGAAGAGATGCCGTCAACATCTTAACAGAAACCAGGAAACAAATGCCAATTAACTAATTTTAATTTTTCCCAACGCGGCTTCAGCAGAGCGTCCCTTAGCAATCGCTTTGTGATTCCATTCGATGACCGGTAATAAAAACTCCCTGTTCTTATTATGGGGGAGATGTCTGAAATCTCGTTAAAGACGGCAGGTATATTCTTAAGCTAATTTCCTCAGCCCTGCTGATGCCTCCGTTTGACTCACTGACATAACAGAACAGGAAACCCGTTCGTAGGAACGGACCAAAGGACTGCACATCAACTGCAACAGATTCGAGACGAGATAAGCGATCAGAGCGATGCGGATCTTCTCTGTTTGCTGTTCGCGTGGATGGTCCTAAGTCAAGACCTCCTAGAAGAGCACTGTCGTTGATGACACGTACCGTTCTGATTCCGTATCTGCACTTGCTCCTTGAGGTTGTGTCTTTGCCTTTTGCACTTCGCAATAACTGTCAGGGTGTTTGAACATCACAATTGAAGTACATATGTATGTTCACCTTTTAATAACGTCGCGCCCTTGAACGTCAAACTAGGAATCCCCCAGTGTTCGTATATTGGTCCTCTAGCTTTCTTGTGCTACGTCAGCGAGCTTAAAAGAGCAGCGAAGGGTTCCGCTATTACATATACGCCGACGACAGCACCTTCAATTACGTCGAAAGGTCCGCGGAACACATCTATTGTCCGATGTCGACGGATCTCTGTTCTTTGAGAGCTAAATGCGACATGAACAAGATTGCGAGACAGTGCGAACAAACCTCAAGCACTGATATTTCGCACACTTTTGAAGCTCAACATAATTAACCCCACTAACATTCGAAGGCCAATCCATAGATAATGTGTTTTCATTAGGGCTCCTCGCAGCCGTACAGGACACGCCTTTCGGATACATTCATGTCGAAGACCTCCTCCGGAAGCCGGGCAGGTCGACTAAGTCGTGCCGATTTCTCAAGAACACTCCCGACCCGTTATCGTGCTTTATACTATACAACGCATTTTTACTTCACTCATATCCTTCACAGCCAACTTTTAGACGGCCTGGGCACACCGCATGCAGGTGGCCCAAATCGCTCCTTGCTCATGTTTAAGAGCTTGGCCAGCGCTGAGCCAAGCAATTACGGCATCCTCGGCCCCCTTATTCGACTCTTGTCACTTATAACGGCTTTCAAAAGTTTACACTACATTCCCCGCCCCCCGTCCAGACCTGTAGTACATAAGGAGAGGCCAGTGTCTCGCGCACCATAACCCTTCAAATCAAGCACGGTCGGCTATGCCCACGCGGTCTCGGTATTCATGCAGCTCATAAAGGAAACCGTCTACGCACTTCTACCAGAGCCATCAAACTTATCCAGTTTTAAAACTGAGGAGTACACAATAGCTTGTTACGCTGGTTAGCGTAGCCCGAATTGTCCCCAATCCGTCGCGTGATTGTTCAACGTATTGTCATACACACTAGCCGACTTTCAAAAAAAATGTGTACTTTGTGATGTCAACCAAAACCGTCCGAGAGGCTCGAACATGCAATTCTATATTGGGAACACGAATACCCCCGCTCACATCTTGTAATTCTTCTTACCCTTTAACAATCCGCTGTCCAATAGAATATTAATAATAACATTAAGTACCAGCGGGCGCAACACACACCTCAAATATCGGTATCTAGCGCTGACCGTGATCCTTTTCCACAAATTGTGCGCTAAAACTGTATATAAAAACAATCTACCTGATTTGCAAAAATACAGATGCAACAAATGCAGCGACGTCTGGCAGAAGCAGCACGGAGGGCATCATTCTCAATAACCTTTCCTCTCTGCAGTATTCATTTGTGACCGCTACCCCAAGTATTCATGCCGTAACGAAGTACGGGGTATGAGGAGCAATTTGTACAGCATAAGCAGGCTATAGGCGGCGGGCACCCCAATATCCTTGAGGCATCGCATCGACGAAATGACAACAACACTTCGGGAGAAGTTTAACCATGTGGCCTTGCCATCTGAGAGCGCCATGGCTGTTCTGTGCCCAAACGTTTGACAGATGGAGACATAGGCACCTGGATCTCCCCGAGCAGGACCATCTCTAACGATGCGGACCGCTGCGAAGGCCGGAAAAGGTGACCCCTGCTTTGCTAACATTTATAGCAAGGCGGGAACTCTCAAAGCACCCGATCACATCCTCTACATTGACAATCGCTGTGCGTATATCCTCCTGGAGCGATGACAAGCGGATCCGAAACAGGAGTGGCGTGTCAGCTCTCAGGCTATCGTCTTGCCGAGTTTTCAACACAGAAACCAGCAAGATATAATTGATTATGATAAGCATGAAGGTACCTGGGACAGAGCCTTGGGGTGTCCCAATGTTTACAACTTTCCATTCAGCCTCCACCTCCGGAACCTTTACGGGCTATCGGAGAGGTACGAAAGAAACCAGGCTGGGACAGGAGAACTGCATCCGAGATGCTTCAGCATCTACCGGAAGGAGGAGTCTCAGAGGGGAGTTGCCTAGATGTCACCATATGGTCTTAGGGCAAGTTTCTTACTTTCAGTGGATCTGGAGCGGTGGAAACCAAACTAACACGAGTTAAACGAACTTTTTCCTAGGGAGTCCACTAAATCTGATTATTGAACACCTACCAGATCGAAGTTGAGAGTTGCTGCCAGCTGTACAGGGTGTTCCGTTGTACACCATGCGAATGAGTGAACGATTATATTTTTCATTTATATGATCCTTTGTTAAAATTCATCTTCAATTATCATTTTTGTTAAAAATCAATTTCGTTTGTATTCGAGATTCTTCGAGCACACCCGATCTCGTGTCGTGTATACAGTACACGATTTGTGTTTAACTCAAAACGATGTCTATAATAATATTCGTTACGTTTCGTTCTAGCTATTTTATATACCTAAAAACACATTTACAAAAAAACAACAACAACACACATTGAGATGTTTGTCAAATATTCAAATTCATCGATTCCACGATATTTGGCATATTATATGTAAAACGTTTACACAATTGTAGCTTGGTGCTCGCGGACTCGCTCGTAAAAGTCCTCGACGCACCTACACAGCTAGTTGACCATTCATTTATCAGATATATGTCTTTCACTATGAAATGCGACGATAATTTTTCTGGACAACTCTTGACAGCAAATCGGCTGAAGGCGCCCTTAGCCAGAAGTGGCCATTCGGCTCGTAATGGCTCCCAGAGCGCGCTCTGTCAGGCGCACCACACATCCGCTAAATAGTGTTCATGTGTCGATTATTTACATTTTGACAGTGTTCGCTCGGTATTTCGTCCCGCCTGTTCCTCCCGTGTTTATAGAGGGAAGACAATCTCTCTTCACTATTCATAGATGCACATGATGCATCGATCATCAGTTGTTGAAGAGTGAAGATGTATATTTCGTCGGTGCTTTACCATACATCTGGTGTGAGCTGATCGGTGAGAGTTCCGAGTGTGGATTAAGTGCAATATTTAAATGGTGCTTTCAAAATGTGTTAACCTGTAGCAGTGGTGTTATGCTCTGGCCCCTAGGACACCAGGAGCCAGGAGGTCCCTATGAGGTGGGATATATTTAGTGCGTTGGATCGTCCTCTCCTATTCGCCAATATACATACACACATACTTATATATATATGTATGTGTGTTGAACAGGAAGGTGATAAAATTAATTGATAACAACAATTGCACTAGTAAATTGAGTGATTTGTATCTTATTTAACCAACTGCTTGTTGCGTTCCCCCGCCCTACTCGACGGAGGGCTATATTTTCGATTTCTTCAAGCGATGACAGCAGGGTAGTACCGAATACAAAGCGCTGTTAATTGGCCTTAAGTGTGTGTGTGTGTGTGCAAACTAAGCATGTCTTAGTTGTCCGCAATGAGTGAGGACTCGGTAAATTGATCAACCCTGTATAGACGTCGTGCTCAGAGTTTATATCTCTCATCTATAATGTGATTTAAGATCAGATCGGGAGAGCAGCAAGCCTGAGAATTGTGGACCGATGATTCGTGATCAGTGAGTATGGAGATGGAAGCCCTGAGTTCGGATTGCTTGTGTTATAGCCAGGTCAGACGGCCGAGACTTTGGCTAACAATGACGTGTGACCCCATTATCAGCCGTCATAAAGGTTTGGTTCGCTGGTCATAATAATAATAATATATATTTTTAGTTGCATAATTTGGCGTAGTCATTGGATAAAAATAATATTCTGATAATAATGGAACATGTGTATGATTCTAGTTACAGTTCAACAGTGAATGCAATTGATGTTGGGTGCATTCCTACTAAATAATCTGCTCCGACACATATATGACAGAACCTATGAGCGGTGTTGCATTTTGTACAATTGCCCTTAGTCAGCTGCTGACAGTCTATTACAGCCGAACTTGTTTTAATACATCTTGTGTTCCACACAGGGTTGGGCCCAGGCTGTGGCATGCTATTCTTTTTAGATATTAGCAGTAAGTGCAGTCAATGTTACAACATGATAGTCTATGGCACAAGAGGGCGAATATTGTCTGCAAAACAACGAGAAATATCTCGACGAGCTGTTGTTAAACTGTCGTTGCTGAAAACCATGTTATTACATACAGGATCTTTATCCGAGGCCTGTTCATCTAATATTCCCCAATAAAAAGATGTTATGCTATAAAGTATTTTGTTGTCAATTTATATATAATATTAGGACGGATTCTGCCATGAATTCGATCACAACTCCTTTGGTCCCAAGGTTAAATAATCGAACGATTTGAATTATCACTTCAACTCTCAGCTGCGAATCAAACCCGAGACCCCGTAATCTGTTGTGAGTCAAGCGCCCTACCAAACTAATCAGCGTGGCAGCGTTACATATTTCGGTCTATATTTGGAAGTTGTTATATATTTCCTTCGACTTTTGTACATTTACAAAACGTTGACTTTGATTAATCAGGGATTTACGAGCAGGTTCACCTAGAGGAGGGCGGTCAATCTGCGAGTAGTAAGGTGACATAATTTCTGCCTATAGTATCCCAATGGGCCCACTAAACATGCTTGAAGATGTTAGATACAAATGACGCCTGACAAACTTTGGCATGCATTCATCTGATATTCATACTTACTTGCTTTTTCGCTCTCACCTAGACACAAAAATAACCATGGAAAGCAGAAAACGTTGTTCGAAATAAAATAATTACGCGCAATTTGGGTAGCATGATTGGGTAATGGAACTGGGGGCACTTCACAATCAGAAGCAACAGGAGAGAATCGGGACAGATATGACACGAGCCATGCTTGTCTGCAAGTGCTGACCCTCTATGTATAACTAATAAATAATTTACAGAATATATATATATATATATTATGATGGCCCAAAAAAACCGCACTGCTATCGTCTTACGCCGTATTCTTATTATTGGCCGGTTTGAATTTAAATTTGGCGGGTAGTGAGACACAACAATTAGCGAGCAGGCCGCGCGAAAGTTGCTAGCATTCGGTTTTCGTTGGGCGTTCGAAATGGCAATTGGCAGACCAGATCCTCAGACTTACATTCTCAGAAGAAAAGTGTCAGGCTTATGTTTCAAGGGAAGAAATGTCCAGCTGAAATCCATCGAAGGTTGGTTACTGTGCACGGCCATAATGCCCTGAGTCGACGATAGGTGTGCCGTTAGTGTGCACAGTTTAGGTAAGGTGACTGGGACATTAATGAACATCGAGGGCGCCCACCCGTTCCCGAATCTCGAATCGACGAACGGATCAAGTTAATTAAAGATTTTCAGCAAACTAGAGCTTGGTCATTGACGACTTTGTCGGCTGAAATGGGTGTGCCTCGTGAAACATGTCATCGAATTATTAAAAATAATCTGAGGATCTAGAGAATAGTGCAATATAGGTCCTTCATTAACTCTGTCCTAGCTAATTGAAAATGAGTGAGGAGTGTTCGCGAAACATTTTGAAGATATATACGCAGCAAAAGAGTCGCTTAGAGCATACAGTTGCAGTGAACGAAACATGGGTCAGCCTGTATAGGGGACCGGAAAAGATCAAGTGAAACAGTGGCTACGACCAGGTGAACAGGCAATGGCGGTAGCAGTACCAAATAGATTCGAGCCTAAGACCTGAAAGAAAAAATGGGCTCGGCTCGATACCTCGAGTTTTTGAAGGGACTCATGGATAACTGGCGTCGCAATAGGAAACACCGAGTATGGCTGCTCGATGACAATGCTAGGGCGCATCGTACCGATGAAATTACGCCCTGGCTTAAGGCCAACAAGATTGAGCGGTGGCGCCAACCTCCCTGTTCTCCTAATTTAAGCCCAAGGTTGCTTCCATCAATTAATAGGTGGCCACAGGCTATAGATTATAGGTGGCCAAAGGTATGCAAAGATCGATTTGCTCCGAGCGGCCTTAAATATCGAAGTTATGAATGGGAAAAGAAATAGTGCATACCTAAGGCTTAGAAGGCTGCCAGAACTCTGGGACCAGTGTAAATAAAATAGGTGTGTACCTCTAACTCATACTAAAATATCTTTGTTTTAACTCACTTAGTTTAGCCGATAATAAAATTTATGTGTGCATTTTTCTGGTCAGCTTAATATATATATATATATGTAAGGACTAAGAACTATTTACGAAGTAGTTTCCATGTAGAAGTTTAGATCGTTAGGTCAGGTCTATTACGAGGGCGAGTTCGCTATAGTTCGAAGGTTGTCCATTTGGGTGTAGCACCTGACTTGTTTCACGCTGATGAATAGATTAGCGATCATCAAAGTATGAGAAATGTTCGCTGGATAAATCAACGTCCGGCCAACTTTACCAATACTTGAATAAAGTAGATTTCACTTCTTCTTTCTATAAGCAACTTCTCAAGGGAGAACGCCACCGGAACTGAACTAGTAATGCAATCATAGCATAGATATATAGTATCAATTGCGTAACAAAATATTGGCACAAAATACTTGCGATATCTAAGATTAGGCTTTTGTGCTGTAGCTGGCCCGCAGCCCTTCCCCCATTAGATACTTCGCAGCGCTTATCCATATGGAATTAGTATTATACGAGAAATGTTGAACCTGTGATATCCGACCTATATATCCAAACTGCGTCCCGTAGATATTAAAAAATAGTAGCCGATCGTGGCGAAACTCAACATATTAAATTCGCATCAACCTCGGCGCGCGTAAATTCAAAACAATCAACTGATATCAAAGGCCATTGCATATATATATATATATATACCCGGTGGCGTGGTACATTCGTGTGCCCCTTGCAATAGGAGGAGACACGTAAGTGCACGGGTTCGATCCCCACCGTTGCACATTTGCATTTAAAGGGGTCCGTGTTATGAAGCAATGTCGAAAGCAGACCGTGGACGTTAAATGTTGGCTGGTGAGTCGGCCTGGAAAAAAATATATATATATGTGTGTGCGTATATATATATATGTGTGTATATATATATATATATCATATATCTGGATGTCTCTTGTGAGGAGTACCAATGATGGCTTAAAGCTCGTTTAGTGTTTCGGGCTGGGGACCTGCCTTTGTAGACCCCCGTCCTCTGGCGGCCGTCGGGGCGCCGGCCGTGCTGATTTTCAGCGAGACACCTCGTGTTGGTCTTCCTCAGGGACAGGTCGAACTTGGTCATTTTCGCACCTGATCCCCCGCCAATGTTTCAGATGATGCCGCCTAGGCCTCGTTGAGGCCCGCTGTTCACCGGCCAGAGTCTGCAGCAACTCTGGCGGTCGAGCCTGAACATGCACAAGAGAACATCAAGGGACCGTGCGGGGCATCATAGTCTCCGAGTGAGAGTGCTCAGGTTCTCATGGCCCCCAGTCAAAACCGAGGCGAATTGTGGCCCTGCTGTCGACTCTGGTGCGCTTGGATTATCGTTTCTGCCACCGACATATTTGCCCAGGGTCTCTGGCCAGGCGACGGCGCATATCAGGTTACAGAAACTCTGGCGCTACTGCTTGTTGTGCCCCACCGACTCTGCCACTGACTGTATTGTGGCCAAGGGCGCCATTGCCTCCTTTCCTCCCAGTTTGTCCGTTGGCCCTATGGCCTTCTCCCGCGTCACCGTAAGGACCTCTTCCCGGCCCTCGCAGCTGTCACCTTCTCGGAGGCCTTTGCTAAGGCTATCGACCGCATGCGAACCAGTTCCGTACCACCGGAGATACGATACACTCTATTCGGTGCTCGGCTCATCGCTCTCAAGAAGCCCAGTGCGTCCCTTTGCCTGCTCCAGCACTATTCGTCGCCTGGCGGCAAAGGTCGGTTGGCCAACGACAACGACAACTTTGAGACCCTGCTCGGCCCCACCCAGTTGGAGTGTGGGGAGCCGGCTGGGACTGAGGCTGCCGCTCATGCGGCGCGTATCTGGCCTCTGCTGATCAAGCGAGACATCCGCAACGCTATCTGCTAGTACCTCGTTGTGTAGGAGGTCGCCGACTACGTCCCGGCGGTATTCCCTTTGGTTGACCTAGCCTACTGCTTCCCCTCCCATTATATTATGGACCAAGCCGTCCTCAACTCGGAATGTGCTGTTCAGCGACTTTTCCAAGCTGCACTGAGGCAACGTCACCGTCGCCCTGAGGACCTTCAACACCCCAACCGAAAAACCTGTCCCACCCAAATGCTATTAAACTATGATTAATCGATAATGAGCAATCAATTATCAATATTTTCTATGTATTTCTATGATCTGTCGATATTTCACTCCATTGAAGTATTTACAATTGTTTGCGAGTAGATGGTTCCCTCATTATAGTGTGAACGACTGAAGTGGGTGATAGCGGTCTCATGTGTCGCATTTAGTATACCGTAGCGGGAGCGCCAGAGGGTGATGCACACCTTTGGTACGTTGCCGCAGGAAACTACAGCATCGCTGATTCTCATATCAGCGTGGGATGAAGAAACAGAAGCACAGGAAGTAAACGAGAAATGGACACAATGTGCTGCTGATATGGTCATATCTCCGCCGCAGAGTCTCTTACAGAGAAAGTCGAGATAAATCCAGCAAGCAGCCCCCTACCGATAGGTTTTTGAAGCTATACCGAAAGGCGATTCCGAGTACCGGTCACATAGAGGGTGGATAGCCGAGAGTACCTTAGGGAAAACAAAGGTGTAGCCGCCTGTGGGTAGCAGAAACTTTTCTTTCTCGACCTTCCATCATCTTTATCGCACACCCGGGGGCGGGGGGGACGAATGGGGAGATTTTCGGAACTATAAGAACTAGCATCCTAAAGAAACACCATGATGATAACTCTACATCAGCTGACTGAGCAGCATCTGTGTGTAGAACGAATAGTGATATCTAGTTTGCGTGATCTTCACGCAAGCTCTGATCAGCTATAATCAACAAATGTCTACGCTATACGCTAACTTGTGAACTCAGATTTACTCTCAATATTAAGGATCGGGAAAGAATCGTCGTTGTTTCTATTACAAGTCATTCTGTCGAAGCTATAACATGGCCGTAAATGCTGAACTCTTTATAGCTAAATGTCCCAGCCTCTAAGGGTAGTTTGCTATTTTATAAGGGGTCCCTGTTATATATAAGCACGCCAAAGTCCCAACGAATACTTAACGTTTACCCGAAAGAGGAAATGCAGTTTGTCGTAAAGTGCACCGCATTCTTTGCAGTGCCTGCAACTATGTGGATATCAAGTGTGTCGATCTCAACGCCGCAGTTGAGCTTGGCATGCCACCCGCAGGCTAACTTTTATCCGCGACGATTCGACAAGCACGTCGATTCACCGATTCAACACAGCTTATCGTACATGATGTATGCCGTATATGATAGACAGCTAGTTTGAAAGTTAAACGTTTTCTGATAGCTTCCATTTTCTTACAGGCAATAACAAGACTGTACGCTGGTTGTGAGAGCTTAGCGCCGAATCGAAGGCCGACATACACCCTATATCCAGGACGTCGTAGCGCTAATTTAACGTGCAACATGAACAATAAATTACTAAAAGCAAGCTACGTTTTAGGGGTACAACCAGCTTTGCAAGCCGCGCCTAGTTAAAAACTGTTGTCAGTATTACTAATCTTGTTATACAGATGGCTCTTCAACATAATATGGATATGTCCAGCCGAATATAAGCAGTGAATAGCTTGAGCATCGTGTCAGCAAATATCAAAACGCATCCTCGCGCCCAAATTGCGTTTCAATACCATTACTAAACCCGCTTCTTCGCTATTGTTGTGAATATTAACATAGGAATGAGTCACCGAGAGGTGCGACCCTTGCCAATAGGTTCGTTATTGATCTAGTACATCGAACTCTCGTTTTGTCAATCTGCTCTTCGCAAAGATGGAAGTTGTGGGCGGGTTCGTTGTTCGTGCTGGAACAGGGTTCCGCCTCAATCTAGCAGGCTATCCCTTAAACGGCGCAGCTCTGAAGCGGCATAGTAGAAAACGACAGGCACCACCACTCTAAGTGCAAGTCAAGAGGGTCGACAGCCCGCAAGGTCGGCAGGCTTTTTGTCGCCTGCTGGCGAGGCGCAACTCGTATTTTTGTTTCAAAGTGCTCACTGAAGAATCGATATTGCATCAACAACGATGAGATCGATCGATCGGTTGATCGGACGTTTCTGTGGCTAGGTTGACGTCTCAGTCTAAGACACAAAGCAACTGCTTGTTCAGAACGACAAAGTAAGGTGCTGACAATGCGTTCAGCTATTTCAACCGGATACGATATAAAATATAAGTCGAGGATCCGTGATGATCGTAAGAGACCCTGGACCATTTTAACTAGATTTTATTTTCCTATTGCCCTCGAGTATTTGAATTTGAAGAGTGTGTCTGTAGTTGGCGGTTTCTGGGCGTCCTGACGCGGGTACCGTTATAGGCAGCAGTGCGTCGTCTTGTGAGTTCGTTGATTCAAATGCTAACCATGGTATCAACAACTGCAGAGCCCCTACACTTGATTCTTTTCAGCTTTCAGTCAAGTAGCTTGTCCTAGATTGCAAGATAAGTTTTGTAACAGTCCGCTCTCGAATTTCCCAGATTGCCGCGTCGTTACGAATGAGAACATCGCTCATCGTATTCAGAGCGACTCACCTGCGCTGCGGGCCCGTGACGACAACCGCAAAAGTTTAGATGACCAGTAAAGAAATAGATCAGTGTCTAGCACCCGTATCGATGTGTGCCTTGCGGGCTGCTGATGACATGAAAAATGCCCATCAATTCAAGTTCAATTTCGTATAGGTTGTCCTGCCAATAAGCGATTGGTCACGCGGCATGTACTCCGTCTTTATTCAGGTGTGCGACTGTCCAACTAGATGGACCACTTCTCAGGAACCGATCATATTGGGATAACAATAATGCGGGTGTATATATATATATAAAAGTCAACTCGAAATATGAAAGATCACACTTTCCAATTTAAAACAACGCCCGCCATCAGCTATTTTTAAAATAGACGACATGATTGTAGGGACCGATTTTTAAGTCGCCCAGTATAAATTCGAAATTCTAATACGTCTCTGATCTATAGCGTTTCTATTATCTTTTTTTTTCTATCAGTTTGTCGTTGAGGCCTAGCTTCGCGGCTGCCAAACGTGATTACTTGAACGGAACTCACTAATATCGGCAAGTCTTCGTTATGAGTGATTCTTCCGTAAGGGGAAGATATAAAAAAAACAGAGTTTGGTTACAGTCCCACACTCGGCACTTAACTCATTATGTAAATAGTGAATTGAAATAATTCGAACTCTCACTTGCCGCAAATCGTGTGAAAATTCATCTTATGATATATATATATTTTAGAAATCTAACTATTCAACTGTAATGAAAAATAGGGGTAAAACTATTATCTGCCATTGCATGCATTTGGTAATATACATATATATACATATATATATCGTAACATGTGGTGCCACATGGATTTTATCATGCGTGGTTCTGTAGTCATTGTAATATAGCCTATTTCGAAAATGTTTTTTTTTTTTTTTTTTTTTAAGAATCAACATGAATGATGGTGCTACAAAACAAGAGCAAATTCTTGCTCAACCGCGTGTATAGTTCGTCTACGGTCGAACCTCGGTTTACAGAATCGTTAAAATTATGTCGAAAAATTTTCAACGGCTAGCTGTTGCACGGGGTGTTGCAAGTTTCGAATGACAACCCCCCAAGAAACATAATTTACACGAGCTTATCTGAGAGACTATTGGCGTTCAATCGCGCCCGCTCTGGAGATAAAATGCTAAATTATAATTAGGCCATTATTAAACGAAAATATTTGAAAATGTATGAGAATTCGTCACGTTGTCCCATCGACGAGCTGCTGAAACGCTGATGTTGGAACTCTTACGTGTGTCTGTTTCTATCGTTAGCTCAATAGATGTTGTTACCGATATGAACATGGGCGAGCCTCGCTCGTGTGAGCTCTGCCCGCCGGACTCCGAGACATTTCAAGTGGCGCGCCTCGATAACGCCTGTAGAACTGCTAAATCTATTCACAATCAAGGAGGTCGACAAGGTTTACACATTTCGCGACGAATACAAGTAGAACTCGTTTAGAGGATTACGTAAATCGTGCGGTAGACATGCACAAAATGAAGTCGGCGAAAGGGCTAGTTCTAAATGAAATCACAGTCGATTATCGAAATTCGATTTTTGTCAATGTACAACTGTAGTAGGTACGTCAACAAGCGAGCTCCTCCGTCTATTTCCTCCATTGATCTGGTGGACTTGATCCGAGCGTGGAGCACACTTCGATTCTTTCTTTTGCAGAAAAAAGTAAAGAACCATTTCAGCTTGCCGTGGTAGAACTAACTGTTCCATTGGGGTGTATAGCACGAATTAGGTTGGTCAGACGAAGGCAGAGGATATAGTTGACACCTGATCATCAGATGTTGTAGGGGAGTCGAGACATGATCAGCATGTGATCGAATTTATGATTGGGGCTGCAAAACTTTCCCAACTGGAAAGTCGGACGCCCTCGGTCACCGCTCGGAGTAGGCACAGCTACTCATAGCTACTCGTCAATACATATATATATATATATATATATATATATATATATATATAAATATATATATATATATATATATATATATATATATAGTTAATTTTCACCTTTTGTGAGAGATATTTCGATGATTTGACATAGCGTTCAAATTGTTTAATAGTTAAACAATGCTTATCCCTGATTCAGAATTTCCATCCAGTTTCGACACGTTATCTGTATGACGCTTCGCTGTTGCTATCGTTACATGAATGGGTCTAACAATTCGAGTTCCCATCGCGGCTGTTCATTTAAGGAGGTGGACGATATTCAAACCGGTGCGCATCCAGAAATCGGCGCTCGAACGACATCAACGCCAAATAATTGTCGGGCTACTGTCGTCACTTGCTCAGGGTCGACCCTTGACAGTCGAACGTGTTGTCTCGATGTCTTCGTAGATATAAGACAACTGCCGGCCTCAACAAACACCTCTGGCGTGTCCACGGCAAGAGTACGATGTCTCCACTCAGCCAGCACCAGTTAAAAGCGACAACTTCAGCCGCGAAGCGGTGATAAACAAGGAGAGGCTCAAACTAGTGCCAAGGGGTGGTCGCTATTTCCCTGTCCATGACTCTGAACTGTCTTGCGCTGGGTGACGAGTTCTCTTTGTCCTGCCTGCTTTAAGAATTCCCAAGCCAAATAGAAGAGGGACCTTGGAGAGATTCGGGCAATCTCAGCAATATTTAGGCAATAATTGTAGGTACAAGAATTATTCATCATCTTGATGGTTCCCCGTACACAGATATCACGGCTAATAGTAAATTTTCGCGGCTGACTCACAGCCAACAGTTAACGTTCCCAGCACTGTTCCGTAACAGGGGCCGGCGAATATACACACCCCTGTTGTGTTCGTCCCGACGAATATAGATGGCTACAAGGTCGTTCGACCAAAAGTTACAAGCAAGACAACAGTGATTAGCTGATTGAAGCAACGTGGTCAACGTGAATTATGAAACTGATTACAAACCGCTTTATACTATATGGTGGCTGACACTAATTGGCAGATCAACGAGGTGATTTTCCGCGTTGATCAGTGGAGTGTGAGCAGTTATTATAATGTGCGTGGCAATGTCTGAACTCGTTAGCGTCGTGGGCCATGTAAACGGCATTGCATAGAAAACTCGAGGAGATCAGCACATCTATCTAATTACGTGTACACACTGCATGTATAATATATGATGCATGAGGCTCAATGAGTTATATATATATATATATATATATATATATATATATATATATATATATATATATGTTGTATATAATAAAGTTGGATTTATACAAACATGTGCATTGAAATTATAAGGATCAAACAAATCGCCGGAACTAGCATATCTAGTAGATAAACGGAGCTTGCGTAAGTCGACAAGGATGCGATTAAAATCTATCTATTTATACTATATATAATAAAATATAGCGAGAAGTTTACGTGGACAACTGTGCCGAATTACGGCGATTCGTCAGTCCTATGAATATATGCGCCAGTGTTATTATTCTCGACGCAAATCAGATCTTAGTGGAGCCGGACGCAGGTTTTAGTCGATTATCACATCTACGATTGCTGATATTACCGCATCTTATAATAGCTTACACACCTTGGCCGCTGTCTGCCGCTATATACCTGATAATTGATATATAATGAGATGAGGTTGCTCTTTTTTAATCAACTCTGTTTATTTCCTTGAATCGCTTACTTTCCTGGAGAGTGTCTATTGATCTATATATATATATTTATATATCATATTCGTGATATTTATACATAATTATGCGTCGTTTAAATATTGTGGATCGTCACGTCAGTTATTGCTATTTTGCTTAGGAGATCTGTGTGTTCTGTTCTAAATAGAATGAAATTCTTCCAGATATTCGCTTCGTGATTTGGATCCTATTTGTCGTGAGCTGCTGACCCGCTAAATAGCGATCGCAAAAAGTCTGTCCTGGAACTCGTCCCCGGCGTACACGTATGTCCGTGCACCTATCGGATCCTTGTGGCTCCATGTTTCCCTGGAAAATTTTCCTAGAAAACCATCACAGGATTCCCGACCCCTTGGCTAGGATTCGTACGAAACAAGAAACGTCCCTGTGAACAATCAGAGAAGGTTCATCTAGCTTTGACTTGGCTAAAATTCGGTCGGAATCCGACCACAAACACACAACACCACCTCAAACAGGATGTTCTCAAGATCTGCTTGGGCCGGAACCGTTAGACATATGGATCATCTACCAGCCACAACGGGACGACCGAATTTGACCTCGCGAAAACAACAAATTGAACTGGCACGCGAAACGAGACTAGCATACAAGCTGAGTCGCCCCAATGGATCTCTCGTTTAGGATTTCAATAAATGCAACTGCCGAACGTTTGATGGCCTTTTCTCATTTATAGAACATTAATTGGCGTATCATATGTACAAACTACTTTTACCAATGTCAAACGTACTATACTCCCCGGCACAATAATAAGCAACGAAATCGAGCTAGAGCTCACGCTTTAGTTATTGAAGCGTCTCGAGTCAAGCAATTTCGCCAAAAATGATTGCCAAATGACTCTTTGTTCCATAGAACTCAATGAGCGTCTCGAACATCGTCGTTCACGCTCGGTCAAATTTGCACCACCACCGCCGCCACAAAATACATGGTGATCAGGATAATCTATAATAAAAAATATGATCAACAAAGTAGAGATCAACTCTAACGTCAGCTCATTACGATTACGTATTCTCATTGAATTCCTTATCGGCGTGATATGATTAGCATTGAAATGATGATTCCCCTTTTCGTTTTTCCACTGTATCGTTCGCAGTTGATTTCGGTTCGCTCATCGATCAAGTTGGCGAATTGCAGATGATAACACCCGATGAGCCTGTCCTCATTACGCCTGACGACTCCATCACCGACAGCGAGCTCGTTGACCCGAAGCTGGACGAGTCTGGACATCGGCATCATCCAGATGCGTCGTCCTCATGTTATGTGTGTCTCCGGGGTAACCTCCGGGGGGCCCATCTCGAGCGTCACCTGCGGACGCACACCAAGGAACGCCCGTTCGAATGTCCCCATTGTGACTATCGCGCCTCGCAGAAGTCAACACTGTATACTCATATCGCGTTGCGGCATGCTGTACAGCACGATGGTCTAAATGAGGATCAGCAGCGCCAACTCGCCGAAGACTGCTCGCTGGCGACAATGGCTACAGCGGCTTCGGCGACGACGGCTGCGGCGACGGCTGCGGCGGCGGCGGGGTCGTCGGACGAGACGACCCCAGGCAAGTCGCAGGGTAGTCGCGTCGATCGGTGGATATGCGCTATCTGCTCGAGACGGTGTCCATCGGCGGCGCACCTACGGATGCATCTGCGTGTACACACGAAGGAGAAACCCTATCCCTGCGACTTTTGCCCGTACCGAGCAACGACAAAGGGCAACCTCAAGCTGCACGTGGGACGGCTGCACGGCGCCAACGCGGGCTCGACAGCCTCAACAGCAACAAGTGCCAATGAAGATGGTGGCGGTGGTGGTGGTAGGTCGGCGCAGTCAAATCCAATCCTTTCAAATCTACTACTGCCAATACTGGTGCCGTCAGAGATGCTCGAGATCGCGATGACGGTGAAGGATGACGATTCTGGCGACGAGCAGCAGGAGTGAGATCCGCTGGCTGGACACTCCCCTCGATGAGCTCCGAACACGTGGATCCACTCTCTATGGTATCCGAAGGTATCCCACTTCAGCGACATCGGATGGCAGCAACGTGACACAGTAACAGCGACACAGTTGCAATGCTTTTATCTTCACGCGGCAATTGTCGTCGTGCGTGGTTTCAACCAGCTCTTCCATCAAGGATGAACGTGTTTTGCCTTGCAATGTGACACTCTTCATCCGTGCGTGCGTGTCTGCGTGTGTGTGTTTGCGGGTGTGCAGCCGAGGGCATTCATGTATGGTATGCATTTTCACTAACCCTATTGTAGAGACAACGGTAGATTCACTTCGAATCGCGAACAGAAATAGCGGCAAATCGTCAACAAATGATTGTGATGATGGCGGACAATGTGAATTCTGTATGATGGGAAAAATATGAACGCTGTGTAAAATGCTTACATTGATATAAAATTAGGCTGCACCGACTCTTGGCTCTAGGTCAGGACGGATCATACGTTTCATATGCAGCCGTTTGCGTGAAAATCGTCCTGAATCGTCTTGCTATGACTAGATGTACTGTTCCCTTCAGATTTTTTCGACTGGTGAACGAACCGTGCTCTACCTTATCCTATACAATTATTACAATTATATGCTGAGTCATTGTACAACATAGCTTTTAATATTGCCAATGTAGAAATGAATGTGTGTGCGTATGAGCGTACTTATGACGAATACCAAGTTATTATGAAATAAGCGGAATACGATTTGGTTTGGATGGAACTAGATTTGGTTAAGAACGTATTGAAAACATATATATATATATATCGTGATGAATCTACAATTTGCGGTGTATGGTCTGAAGATGTCAGCGTGGTCAGTCTAGCAATTTAATCGCCAAAAAGAAAAGAAGACGAATAAGGTCATCATCACAATTTATCAACAACATCGTCGTAATTCATAACACAACAGGCACAATCGTCAGTCGGTCAATGGTCTCAAAAGACACCGATATTCAAGGGGAAGATATGATTGCATGGAATATACGTAGGTAGACATGACAACCACGAGCGATTCGGGCACCATGTGACAAGTTTAGCGCGCGGGTTAGATATCGTAAACAAAACAGGACGTTGATTCAATGCTGAAACAGAATGTATTACACATATACCTTACCGATTAGCCCGAAAAATTAATGCAATATATACTGTACTTGTAATTGAGTTGTTTCTGAATCTCTGAGACAAGACGAAACGGGACACCTCTCTCACTCCGGCGCCAATGGTCGGCCATCGGAGTGGACGACAACGTAAATACCTTTTTGGCAAGCCTTCAAGCAACAAAGCAATTTGAAAGCTGTTGGTTCAATATGATATTTCTTCGATATATATATATAGTTTCTTTTTGTATGTGCCCAATGAAGGCCTGTCAGATTGGGGAACAGCTGAGGGTCAGCTCGAAAAACAGTTCTATATATATGTGTGTGTATATATTATAGTAGGTTGGTGCATACACAGAAAATGTAGACCCATGCTACTTGCATACATTTATTTTTATCCTTTTATGTGTTATATATATATTCGCCGTCCTCATCTACGAACTTCTCCCATTTCTCGAACCAGGGTTGCCAGATGCCCCTCGTTCTGAAATTGGTTTCGTTCCGTGACAAGAATGAGTTGCCAGAGTAATTTAAAAAGGTGATCATCGGTTGGCGCAGGGTCCGGTGACCGTGGTGGGTGTAAAAAAAGAGCGCTCGTTTTCACGGATCTTGCAGTGGGTGGGTGGGTGGTGGGGGGCCTGACGTCGCGGTGCAGCACCATCACTTGGCCTGCTCTATGCATTCATCTGTGCTTCTTCAACGGCTGCGGCATAACGGCATAGATGGGTAGGTGGCGAAAATGCCTCTTTTTGACACTTGGATCGTCTACATGTGTTTGGGGGCCTTTGTGAGGAGGAAAATACGGCGTACTCCAACCAACAGCCAACTTGCAGAAGAGGGGCAGAGCTTTCCAACGAGTGGGGTGATATAAACAACGAGTGGCCGTGAAATGGGAGAGGTTAAGAAACCGCCGAAACTTATGCACCAACCTAGTGAATATATATATATATATATATATATATATGTGTGTATGTATGAGAAATATGACAGATGAGTGACTGTGTCTATATCAATTTAGGTTGTTCAATGCGCCTTATCGTGCGTAATATCGTGTTCAGTCAATTTAGTGAATGTGAAATTACATTAGGATACAAACGTTTGCTTTATTCTCATTATTATTATTATTATTTTTATTATTATACATCGTGGTAAAGCGTAGGCGGTAACGCCGGGGGACTTGGAAACATTGGAGATCCAGTACCAATCTCATGGGCATATACGAATCGATGCGGCCTAAATGTGCAGATTTATCAATAACGTTATTTCAATTCACAAACATACAATAATTAGAAATGATCTATCAACAAAGTGTTACAATAACATAATTAATTAATCAACAATAACATAATTCGAATGGATAGAATAGCCACTTCTCAAATGATTCCTATTATCACTATCAGCGCCTAACGATGTGGCAGTCGCAGAGCTTCTCGTCTCGAACAACAACGAGATTGGCATTGTAATAGACGAAATGTAAAAAAGAACATCTTAGATCGAAGGATAGGGCGACGGTGGAGAAATGTGCAATATTCAACCCGAAGTCTGATTTGGTCAACTAATGGCCAGCGTTGATCACCTCGTCAAGTTGAACTCCTTTGTGTTGTTGCGAAATGCTGATTTCGGATTCGGTTTTTATTATTTGAACAACAACAACATTATTTATATGTTCGTTCTTTGGCACAACCAACGTTCAATGTAGATATTATGATGAACTTCTTTCGACTCGTTGGACAACACAGTATAAATTTATGCGAAATACAATAATGCATGAGCACGAAAACGTATAACGTATATAGATATAAATATATATATATATATATATATATACACTCTATGTTTGCTTACATAGTCAAGGTCCTTTAGTCAGATCACATAGCGTAGACCTGACTGATTCATGTTTTTACAGTTGTCACACGAGGGAGCAGGGACAGAGGTACACTGCAATTGAGTCGTGACAACACCACGTAGGACACGGTAGAAAATTAAGCGCGTTCTATATATATATATATATATATATATATATAGTGTATTGTAATGCTAATATGTCACACAATCGGAGCACCACAATACTCGGTCGACTCCATATAGATGAACAACAAAGGTATGAATAAAATGTATACATTCAAACACAATCGAAGCGTGTTCTTGATTAGTGTAAGCTGCCTGATAATATATATATATATATATATATATATAGATACAAAAGGTAGGTTCGTAACATCTCACGGAATAGAGAAATCGATCTGTCGAGGCGGTAGACGCTGAGGAGGTGAAGAAGATGGCGCAGCGGCCATTGTTTTTAGCAGTCAAAAAGGTATCAGGCATAGAGCTGGTTTTCCTTCGAATATATTACGGATACATTAAGCGTTCCCGCTGTGTATCGACTCCACCGGCAACCACGTTCGTTTTACCTAGCTATTTATTCTTCACTGTGTTTATCTGTTTAACAAGGCATAACGTATTATTAAAACAACCGATATTTTGCGCTTTGTCTCTCGCTCTCCGCTCTCTCTGGCTTCCTTCATTTTCCCAGGGCGAAAGCCTCCACATGCTCCGATATATACAGGGACGTTGGGGCTGATGCTAAAAGCTGATTACTGGAGAGAATCCCGAGTATGTAAGCGACGAGGTGCGAACGACGGCAGAGGATGAAGATGAGAACATCATCGGAGGGAGGGAGGGCGGCTACAAAAGTCCAACAAAACGAAGCTGCTTCTTCTTCTCTCGGGAGGACAACCTTTCGGTTGGTAGGTGCTGCATGAAGCTTGATCGACTTGATGGCGGCGACGATGGCCTCGGCCCCTGAAGAGAACGGTCGGCCCCGAGGTCCCGTGCCGCGGCTTCACCGTACTTGGAACTGTCCGTGCTCCGTCCCGCCAGTTCGCACCGTCTCGCCAGTGAGCTAGATATTCACGCGGCAGGCTTACGCGCACGCACACACACACCGAAACGCGTCGGAATTCCGGAACTGCGAGGAGCCATCAGCGTTCCGTTGGGCAGGCCCGGGATCGTTTGGAAATCGCGAGACCCCTTTGCATAATAACAGCACATTTTCTCCAGTGGCTCCGGAGGGAAGCGCGGATGATTTGCAAGCAAATCAGCTATGCTGACGACATATGCTTACCGCACGTTTGCTGCTGGCGCCGCCGCCGCCGCTGCTCAACGCTCAACGCCACGACAACAAACCCGCTGTTGTGTTCTGTGAAATCGCACAAAGACGAGGGCCACGCTGTTTAGCGAGCCGGCGGGCGGGAGTGGTCCGAGTGAGCTGTTTGCTTGCTTGCCTGGCTGGTTGCATGAACGGGCAGACGGACGGTGGAACGACCAGTCGGCGAATCTTGACAAAATTGCTTGAGCTGCATAGACGAAGAACGACTCTATGATTGCTTCGGGACGGGGCGAGGAAAAGAAGGAGAAATATGGGGAAAAGAGAGAGAGAGAGAGAGAGAGAGAGAGAGAGAGAGAGAGGAAATGTCTGAGTCGAATTTATTCGCGATTGGATGATGTACGTTTAGGTATACAGCCCAATCCGAAGGATCATGCCGTTCTGCCTGCGCCCGCTGGTAGTGGTGGTGATGGTACCTATTTTCAGTGAAAAAATAAATCAGAAAACGTCGGCATTTCTGAAGACAAGAGAACAGCTCGAACCAGCGGATGTCTGACTCGAGAGTTTGAGCAGGAGAGACTCTCTCTCTCTCTCTCTTTAGCTTTCAATCACTAGGGGGCAATAAGGGATATCAATGTAGCGATATCTGCAGACGCTATTTTATACGAAACTTAATAGAATTACGTGGACGATTGGAGTTAACGAACTGCCTCATCAGAGCAAGCATCATTATTTTGCCCAAGGCCTGGTTAAGTCACTAGAGTCTCCTCACTCGTCGTATGTGGACGATGAAATGTTATTGGACGATACACAGTGTTGCCTTCTGGTACCCTGGCACCAACAATAAGCTGTCAGATATAATAAAATTTATTTTAGACAACTAGAATTGAACTCACTTGAATTTAGCGGGGACCGTATGGTGAAAGTAGCATTAATGGTAACTGTATGTATGTATACTGTATGTATGACGCAAACCTGGCTGTGCACTTAGTAAAATATAGACAGATGAGAATGAATGTCCAATGAAGCCTTACGTAGGTCGGTACAATGGATGGATTCCCACCATCTCCAGCTTGCACCTGCTAAGGCAGAAGCAGTGTACCTAACAGGCAGGAAGAGGACGCAGGGGATCAACCTCCTGCTCGACGGTCACCCGATAGAAATCAGGCGGGAGGCGAAATACCTCGGAGTCATTCTCGACCAAAGGCTAAGCGGCCTAGCGCACATCAGGTGCGCCATAGCCAAGGAACAGCGATGTGTGGTTAGACTGTAATACGGGTGAGCTCACGGATGAGGCGACGCAGGTGCTGACGGGCCATAGGCAGTTCCGGACCTACATGGTAAAGGTCGGAAAGACGCAGGCGAACAAATGCGTGCTGTGCGACTCTGGCGAGGTGGACGAGCATACGGTGACCCAATGCGTGTCACTAGCATCAGCCAGGCAGGAAGGCTCGAGGTTGCGGGGAAACCAGTCAGAGAGCTTGTGGCACATATGGTCAAATCAAGGGAAGCCTGGGCGGAGGTCGTAGACTGGATGAAGGGCCCGAGTTAGCCACCAAAGCCCCTCCCCGGAGGGTCCCGGAGGCTCGCTCCATCGTTAGCTAGATCGGCTTCCCCCTCGCATTCCCACTCAGATGGGCCGGGAATAGGTGGACGGGTACCTCTTGGGTAGTAGCCGATACCTCTTGGGTAGATTGGCCAGCCTGTCACGGGGGCCTCCTCCTTCGCCAGTCTCTCCCTGCGCATTCCCGCTATCACGGGCCGGGGATTAGGCGACCGAGCGTCCCCCGGCAGGACCCCAACACGGAAACTAAAGTAGTCGTCTTGTCATCCACGGCAATCCCCGCTGCCCTGGATCAGCCCACTTTTATGGAGATTGAAATGTTTCCGTGCGTTTGAAGAAAATTTCCTCCTCACAAAAAAAAATAGATAAAAATCTGATTGGTATTTGCCTATAAATAACGTTGTAAGTAACTTCCATCGACAGATCTACCGCATCAAGCTACGTAGTGATCAAGTGTAGAACTTAATTCCATAGAAATGTTTAATATGCGCACATTTGCATGCAGCATTTGTACAAATAATACAATGTACACGAAGTGGTCCGAGTTCCTTGAGGTATCGCCGCCAGTATTTATAATATATTCGCATAGTCAGGCCGCATATATCCCATTTTTCTTCGGGCTCCTGAAGAAAACCACCGCTAGGAAATACATTAATATTTTTGTAGTTTCTAGTTTCATTATGTAGTTTCTACCGGCAGGGAAAATTCACTAACGGCTTTCAACTGCCGACATAGTCGCAAGAGCATTCAACCATCGAGACCGAATTTAGCCGTTATTCTCCTCCAGTTAAATGAGCCACGTTCGCAACACTGGAAGGGAAACAATAAAGTCACCAACGACTGAGTGGGTAGCCCGCACAGCGAGTGGCATCACCTCTTTCTTACCATGTGGACACAATTCTCACTCCTCCACGGGTTGGCGTAGTCTGTAGACACTGATACATCATGGGATGTGATGTATGTGATACATCGTTGTACAAGCAAAGCGAACGAAATGCCTCGCCATCATTTCTACATCAATAATAAACGTTTTTTTTTCGTTATTGACATTAATAATAATTATCATCATCATATTGATAATAATAAACATAATGCTACCAATAATGAAAATACTGTGTAACCATTATAGGGCTAGCAACTGTGTTAGTTGTGACATATCTGCGCGGTAGCGTCTTAGAGACGTATTAGGTTCGCGCAGCAGATGTCATATTCATGTCTGACTTCTGACGAAAGCTCAACAGACTCCGAGGCGGCAGTGTGCAGCCTCTGGAACGGACCCATTGACTTTCACTTTACTTCACTTCTCAACGGTTTTCGCCTTCACGACTGTCATGAGGCTTCCACTGAAAGGTTGTCCATCATCCAGTATATATATATATATTATATATATATATGAGAGCGAGGGGCCGTTTCCATCGCCAGCTATCACAGAAAATAGTTGCGGAAGTCATCCATTTTGAGTTGTGTCGGTCCAAAGCTTGCCACATACTCCGGATATTCAATGCACAGGGTAGATAGTTCAAAGCCATACCAACCGCATAAATCACTCGTTTGCGACAAAAATGAGAATGAGAATACATGTCTCTCCATATCGGTGGATCACAAAGAAAGGTTCCTTGCTTAAATTGCGGTTGAATCGGGTTGGCTGAAAGTCTTGAACAACTACATATTATATGAACCCATCAAACACGATATATATATATTTTTTTCTCTTAGACATATATATATATATAGAGAGAGAGAGAGAGAGAGAGAGAGAGAGAGGGAAGTCGACTGATCCAATCTACGAGTTGATCGATCTCACATGGATTCGATCGAGGTGCACCACTCACGTCACGGCCACTTCACTTATGCTGCTTTGACCCCCTGGTGAATAGCGAAAAAAAAATCGGTGTCTTTGAGAGTGAACTCAGGCCAAAATTCCGTCTACAGCGCAACGGCATATAGCGGACTTATAGGGAGGAGAAGGCAGTTTCAAATAGTATCTCGAAGTAAACAGACACAGTTAATGATCTCAGATGGGAAAACGAACCTTTCAACCCAATTGATCGGTGATTCATTCTTCGAAATATTTTCTCCCCGTGTATACACACACACACACATATATACATTATATATGAATATATATGTGTGTGTGTGTGTTACTAGATTGATAAACTGTGTCTAAATAGCTAGTCAAATCCTGAAGTACTTTTTTTCTTCAGCCCATGGAAATCTATATCCCTTAGCTTGTGAAGTCGCACACTATGCGGCCGAAACTGGCAGCTACTCAGGGACCTTCATCGCTTGCGAATATCAACATGAAGATTGTGTTGTTCACAAAAGAGCACATTTTAGCCTGGCATAACCCCGCGCCGCCAGAAACGCACTAGAGAACAGGGGACATATTGTACCTGTAAACAAAA
Source organism: Stratiolaelaps scimitus (assembly GCA_019614645.1). Taxonomy (NCBI): domain Eukaryota; kingdom Metazoa; phylum Arthropoda; class Arachnida; order Mesostigmata; family Laelapidae; genus Stratiolaelaps; species Stratiolaelaps scimitus. The sequence continues at coordinate 2,960,805 of JABWDB010000036.1, forward strand.
TTCACCACATACACATGCCAATATATTTTAAAAATATATCAAAACACACAAATGGAACAAGCTGGCCGAAAAGTCTTCCACTACTACTGAATAGCTTCGTCTTCGTTATCAACACCCGTGAAAACCTGAAGACCCTCCATTGAATCTTCTAAACATACCTCCTCCATAGACTTCAGTCGGTGATAGTTGCTGAAATAAAGAACACCAGGTGGAGGGGCTCGCCGCAGATGAACTGGTATTTACCGACACTTTTTGCGGATCGGACTGAACCTCTTGATACGGAGTGCTGATCATTTGGACGTTTGTGGGGGGCAATTGTGCTTGTTTCGAAATTATTCACTATGGGCGTCGAAAAGGAATATCTCCAGTTACACATGGTTCTAAGTTCAATCTCGCTCAAGTTGAGCTGTATCGTCAGTAGAGTAACGAATCGATAACTTGCATTCGTTGTGAATCATCATAAAAAAAAATCTCCTGTACAGAGGCCGCAGTGCGAACCCTAACTATTGATGAGGTTGTACCCCGTTGAATTGCATACATCGAACACTAACCCTATAATAATTAGCTTGAAACTGATTGGTTTTGATTTTACATCAAGCTTTGTGCATCGTTGTGGCGCTACTATGGACAGTTATGTATCTAAATAATCCACAATTGTTTGTTTAATTTTTCTCAGTCATTTAAATGTCCTCATTAGTACATTTGGAGCACATGCAATTCATTTTTAAACTTGGATAGAGATTCATTGAATAAACTTTTTAATCACTTAGTTTGTTCTCATATCTCACTTGGAAATATTGAATTTGATAACGAAAGCGACATAAAAAGTTCTCCGTGTCTGTTCGGTTTTACCAATACGTTTATTTTATGAAGTTCGTACGCATATTTCGTAACACGATCGGTAATCCTGACATATATATATATATATATATATATGTACGAATTATTTCAACTTTCAACCAAGAAACCAACACATTTATTTACTTATATATATATATATATATATATATATATATATATATATATATATATATATATATAATTTATAGTTTACGTTGTTGCATTGAAGAATCGGCTTTCATTTTTAACAGATTTTAGGTTTACAACTGTACACTTATGTATTCTCTCACACCGTCGTCGCAATGCGGCAAGTATTTACACTAGCGAATACGGGTACACTTAACCTAAAAGGTTCAAATGTGAGACACTTTATAGCCAAAAAGTACTTCCCGAGTTTAGAAAATATATAATAATGGCCGAAATTCAGCATTTTATTTTTACAACAACTAATTGCATACAGTATGTCTTGATACAACGTAACCTCAATGATGCTGTAGCCGCAGATGACAAATCCATGTGTGTATCCGTGTGTGTGCGTGTGTGTGTGTTTTTATGCTTCAATAATAATGAAGCTTCTCGATAATACCCCGAACGGCAAAATCATCTTGGGAATTACCGCGTGATGTAGTTAAATAACTCAAAGTTCACATGATTGGTGGTAACTTCGTCACTATGCGCACTCGGGGGTTCAGAGGGGTGAACATTGTTAAGTATAATAGTTGCCTTAAACAAACAATGCGTTTGTTGAACGTGCAATCGCGCCATCGTTATTTGACGACGCACCTACAATCGGAAGTGTACGCAATCATAGAGGGGCGGCCATATACGATAAGCTGGTGGCTGCCGGTGGGATTAATTGTCTCTGAATTTGTAGGAGCGCTCAAATTTCAGCCGATAAATACAGTGAAATATATTCACACGATATATATATATATATATATACGAAATACATACGCCCGGATATTAATTGGCATTTAGCATTCCCGCATCGAAGTACCACAAAGTAAGATGCATAACGGGAACATCACCTTGTAGAATGGACATCACAAGGTGTGGAGTGTGTTCGAGGAGGATCGCCCATTGAATCAAGATGGCGGACAAAAGTCACTAACAGACAACAATGAAACATGAAGTTAATCTGAGGAAGTTGTCGTCGACAGGAGCAAATTACCGTAGGCATAATGAACATATCGTATACCTACGTCATGTACCGCGATATACCGGCCTTCGTTGTCGTATTCAATATCTACTTGTCACATGTCGTCGAGTCCATGTACAGTAAAAGAGAAACAAAGTGTGAGCCTTCTCAGGTTCGTGATAGATTTCAGAAATAGGAACGGGGAAGTCTACGAGAGAGTGTATCAATACGCATTTGCTCAAAAGGAAATCTGTCGAAGAAACAATGTCGTAGCATAAAAACGAAAGACCTCAACGTGGTATTGACCTTACGTAATATGGACGAGGAGCGCGCGAGCTCCCTCAGCGAGTCTCCCCACCTCGGGGAACATTCATAGATGGCGCCCCCCGAGCTACTATCCAAAAACAAACCCCTTTTTTTTGCGAAAGATCAATGTGACCGCGAGCAGGCGGCGGTACGCGTGAGGATCTCCTTGTAAATGCCGAGGGGGGGCGATGATCGAAGATGTCCTCAGATCAAGCAAACGTGAACACGCTATTCACTTGAACAGGCTCCGTTGATCGAATACTCGTTCCTATCCGGTTAAGTACAGCGAGGCTAGATTCGACTAATGTCGCTGTCAACGACATCGCTAAAAGACACAGATCACAGAATGTACGGCGCAGTTGTGACGACACCTTGGAAGTAAATGATTGTTCAGTAAGCATTTTCATTACGTTTATATCTGAGGTTTTTGACGCGCTCATTATAATACCTGTCCCGCCATCGACGTACCAATTGAGTTCTCCTATAATCGTATCATCCGATATCTGACTGACACAGATCAGAGCGGGTTTGTCACTTTCGTTCACACTGATCGGGAGTTCCGGTTTGGTTGAATCGGCTGCTCAGATTGACACGTGCTAATGATGAACGCCACCACAGAACCAAGGGTGGACTGAAGCTGTCATATTGACTAAATCATAGAGGAAACACTTGATGAATCTGTGTCGTTCGTTGGCTTTTGATTACATTTGTGAGCTACAATTAACGGTAGATGTATATGTTACACATTACGGCTGACAATCTCTCCTTGTCTAATTAAACACTCCCGTATTTAGCACTCCCGGCTCGCCTATCTCTCCTTGCTTGGTTTCCTCGTAATTACGATAACGCTATATTGTATATGGTTGTTTGTTTGTATGTCTGTACTTGTCCCGGCGTGTCCGTGTGGAGTGTGTGTGTATGTGTGTTAATAATTTCAAACGCTCTAAATGAATGGTTAAATATATCTGTTTTTTTTAACTACATATACATAGAATTAGAGAAACATTAGTAAATACATGGTGACAATGCCGGATGCAGATGGTCCGTCCATTCGATCATTGTTGCTACTGACATACCGCTCGTCTCGGTAACGGACCGTTAGGGTCGCAACAAACATCAACGGCAGAGACGTTTATCTCCAGCGAAACCCTGCCGGCTTATCTCCGATACCAAACATCCACAGTACGTACACAACGGGTTGCGGTTGCATCTAGCCATCGATTGATACCACCCCTGAGATCTGGTACGATCTGCATAGGGCTGGATGATTGCTGACCGAGCTGTTGTAGCTGCAACACAACCACTTCAAGATTCCTATATCTAGCCTTAACAAAGTCGTGAGTTGCACTGCGCCGCGTTGATACCAGCCGTTTGAGTTCAGCGCTTCGTGCAGCGTTCACAAGTAGTCGTGACTCGGCCGGCGGACATTGTTGTTGGACTTTTTTTTTTTGTTCTTCTGTTGTGTTTGTCGTCGACGCAGCTCAATTGTCGTTGCCTAGAAGAGCGGCGATATCCTGTAAATCAGGCCCTGGCAGAACCATGAGTTGTCGGTTTCCAGCGACGGCAAGCGATGGAGTAGCTGAAATCATAAGTAAGACGAACGCCGTATAAAGTTGTACATGTTATTCACATTTATAAGCTAAAGCTCTTCAGCTTTCTCAGCTGAGTTCGATAAGGGTGTCCTCGCAGTAGGCTCGCAGTATGTGAGTGGTATCTAGATACGAATCTAGATGCCATTCACAAACGAATTACACAACGTGCTTTATATGACAGGCGACACTTTACCCGTGCCGATGATTTCGATACTAAATGCATACAAATTATTTTCTACCTATGTGTCAGCATTCACTGTATACTCGCAAGAAAGTCTCCCCACAATTTCGCCACAAGAGTCTTTCTCTCTTTAACTCTCTCTCTCACTCTCTCTCTCTCTCTCTCCCCATCAATTCGAAGAAGACGAAGAGGAACCACAGTGAAATACAACAAATAGAACCACTTTTTCGTTTTGAAATCACCCGCCAAAATCCACCGAAAATTCAACGTACGCGGCGGCGCTGGCGGCCCCGGCGGGGGCGTATGCTGGTGATGCACAACGGCATTGTGACTCGCGGCAACGGCGGCTGCCGCTGCTGCGGCGGCGGCCGCAGCGGCCGCCGCCGCCGCCGAGTGATGGTGGTGCGCATTCGTTGCCTGGCTATGCTGGTGGCCATGCCCATGGCTGCTCGTTGAGGTCACCGTGTGCGCCGTATGGGGCGTGTGTGACGTGTGCGCCGGATGCGGATGCAGATGATGGGCTGGATGGCTGGTCAGCGCGGGATGATGTGGGGCGGGCACGTGTGGATGGTGGTGATGCAACGGCTGAAGATGCGGAGGTAGCGGATAGAGCGGCATTGGCGGTAGGCCACCAAGAGGCCCCAGCGGGTAAAGCATAGCAGGCGTTGGTGGGGCCGGAGTCTGCGAGGAGCGACGCCCTCGACGGCCTGCCTCGACCGTACAGTTATGCCGAGATAGCGGGCCTCGCTGTGAAAAGCTTCGACCACAGTGTTCGCAGCTGTACGGCCGTTCCCCTGTAATACGGTGTGGGTGTAGGGTGAACGCAGGAATGAATGATACTAATGATGATAATGAATAAGGAATAATGACACGTTACGGCACGTCAATCATATATATGTCTTATTATATACCATTGACGATAGGAGGCTATACAGCGGTGTGCCAATGGTGGCTGGCATTACTTGCCAGTTAACGATGTAGTTGAGATGGAACAGTGTCAATTGAATTGACATGTACATAGTATTACCGGTATGAGTTCGTTGGTGTATCTCTAGATGGCTCCTCCACTTGGCTCGATACTCGCATCCTTCGAAGTCGCACGCGAGCGGGCCGACACTCGATGCAGAACTCCGCGGCCGACCACGCTTCTTTTGCGCGGACTGATCAGGCGGACCCGCACATGTAGCTGGGGTACTGCTTCTTCCCGATGGTGGATCTGAGAAACAAGGCGCGAGACAACATCGTCCTTAGAGAAACAGCTAATCTATATCCACTCAGGATCAGTCACCTCTGGGGTCCGCGTGTGTGTCTGTTTTCGGAAGGTAAGGGATGAGGGGGTCACTGGAGCGCTGAAGCCGTAGACTACTCGGAAATAATAAAGAGAGATTAGCATCGTGTTGAAGTGAGACGGTGTAGTCGTCTTCAATCTTCCGCAGGGAAGACTAGAGGAACAGTGCACTGTGCTGGTCATTTGCTTTGCAACCAGGCTGAGGAAACGCCTCTGAAGGCGTGACCACCTCGCTCGACATCAGTGACTATGCTTTGCGAGATCGTCAACAAGAAATAAGTTTGACTGTCAATTTCAAGGTCCCGAAAGCAAAGCCTCCGAAGAAAGTGCAATCTGTCCTGTGGTTGATAGTTGTTTTTGATTCGTTACAACGGGAGCAACACGGGAATAATAATGGCAGTAATTGTACTCTTGTGGGAATGAACATATGAGGTAAATATGACGAATCCTTATTATTATTAATAATATCCGGGAAGAGGATTCGACACAATCGCTTTCAGCCTTGTTCGAACTAAAAGTGATGGGCAAAACATATATATGTGTGGGGGACAAGGAATTCGTTTTGTTTATATATATATATATATATATGTGTGTGTGTATATTCACTACTGTTTGTAATTTACTATATTTAAATAATGGATATTAAATAACATTTATTATAAATCCATACTCACTCTAGCGATTTCATAAATATCCGCTATGACACTATACGAATGTAACAACGCCAACCGCACTCACGAAAATTTCGTTTGCATACCGAGGCCGAAAAAAACGTCACTAGTGTCTCCTTCCATAGAAACTATCTTTGACGTCACGTTTTGCTGTTATCACTGTCCAATACATGTAGATGATTAAATAGAGACACCACTGCTCTCCGCTTGATCTCGAATAGATTTCCATCCATTCAGCAGCCATTTAATCAACCCAACTAGATTAATCAAACTGTAATAATCCTTTTATTTATATATATATATATATATATATATATATATATGTTCGCTGTGTGCTATTTTGTCCATTGTTTTTGTTTCTCTGTTTTTTTGTATGTGCGTGTGTGTGCTATGAAAATAGATGTGGATAGAGTCTATGACCACAGTTAACTAAACACGCAAAAGGACGTGTTCGTGTACCAATGAACAATGCTTTTTATGAGCAAAGTTATTATTAGTACCTTTATTATCATATTAGAATATTAGGATATTAAGCTTGAATGTGTTCACTGGAGAATTTTTCCACCGTGACAACCGTAACATAGACGACAACATGGCTCACGTACTGGGCTTCCAATTAGAACTTTATAAAACTTTGCAGTCTCGCATTTATGAAAAGATTCGAGCTTAACACGGCGAATATAACTATGCAACATAATCAAATGAGGTCACTGATATGCCTAGGTATCGATGGTGACGATTTCTACCAGCGGTAACAGTTCTATGAGAGAAGGGTGCTGTCCACTGCCGACATCAGCGTAAATGAAGCAACGTATCTGGCGTCCCGTTAAAAAGACAGCAAACGCTACATTGGAAGGTAGTGTTTTCATAGAAAAAAAATGCTGATGGATGACACTGGCTAGCTGTTTGCCGTACATTGCTAATATGTTCGTTAATTAGGACGCATTACGCCTATTGCTGTGTGGTGTGGTGTCAATATATATAATGTGGGCAAACAACTGGGTTCGCCCCATTCCGTATAATGTAGAGCTAATTGAGACGAATTAAAAAAATCAGAATTACTATACTCTGCATCATTAAATAGTATGAAACATGTGAAAACAAACGCAGAGGAGCAGTGATATTTTATATACGATATATGTTATATACGTTAACATTTGTTTAGAAACAATGGACAATGTCGAAAATCGTACGAGCTATCCTGTACGTCTGACGAGACGTTGTGGCTTTCCTCGATCTGTCGCCTAGATCCACATAGCGTACATACTGAAGATACTGTTAGGTAGCGCAGACGCAATCACTGATTTTATTTACGTCAACGAACACAGTCGTTACGTGTCCCAGTGGACGTCATCAGAGAATAGAAACGCCGATGGGTAGACGACGCATTGCCGAACACCTATTATGCTTCTCATACCGTCGACATGATCTGATTGATCGAAATGATGTTGACAGGAAATCCGAGGAGGCTTCGGGACATCATGATACGAATCAGTATTGATCACAGACGGTCTGAAACGAGAACATCTGTTAGTATCGGATCCATTCGATCGAAGGAAGTTCGGTTTGGACAACATATTTAATTAAGAATCCTGATTAATTATGTACCCCCCCCCCCCGATTAAATCGAGAAGAACTGTGTATCCAAGACAACCGATAGTATATAGTCCACAGAATTTGTATGTGCTCTGCGCGTTGAAGACGTTTAAGATGGACGTTTAAGTGAAATGCTCACGACACTTCTCAATAGAATACGGTTGAGCGTGACAATTTCCCACCCTGAGACCCCAAGCAAGTCACATGTTCAATTATCGTAGAAAGTTACACGCTGGCCTGAATTGAGCACTGTTTCGGAGACACGGCAGATCACAATTGACGATTTTTGATTTTTTTTTTTTACAGAAAGTCAAGCCTTGAGTATCGAGGCCAAGTCTCTCCTCCCCCACAAGATACTCAAATAATGCATTAGTAATTCATGTGTATTATTACCATCTGCAATAACCAACTTAGCCTGTGATCACAGCAGACAGCTCTGGAGAGCATCGCTGGACAAAACTGCCTCCGAAACGAATTCGGCAACTGAAGGAAAACACGAAATTCATTAAGACAAAAAAGATTAGTCGCTCAATAAATTGATTTTTATTATTGTTGTTCTTGAAAGCCACTCTTCCGTGCAATTATCACCATCATCACCATCGCCAAGATTAATATCCTTGTTATTATTATTATTATTGTTGTTGTTGTTATTATTAACAGCCAGCTTTCACATTATTGTCAACAGTCGGCATCGTCACCAGTTCGGTTTCTTGTTCAACACTCGCATACAACTTCCATTGAGCAGCGTCTGTTAGAAATCTGCAAACATTTATATTCTCTATCTATTTTTACATGAACTTCTCCAACCTTCTTCCAGGTTAATGATTCTATTGCGAAATTCAGCCTGGCTAAATATAGAACACTCGGCTCGTGCCAAACCGCGAGTTAGCTGCTTGCAGCATCTAGAAATCTATGTATTCGAAAAAATCTATAACATATATGAGTCGAAGGTTGATAGATCGTATCTCTCCGCATCGACAGAATCACACTGGGCGTTACTACATTATTTCCTTGTAATTAATCCGGTGTAGTGATTACAATTGAACGGGAACAAAACTCTCTCTCTCGCTCCCTCTCTCTCTCTCTCTCTAATACAAAACAGATAATCGAGAACACATTAATCGATATGTTACGAACACACGCTATGACAGCGCATTGCATTGTATGCTACACCAACGGGCGCTATACAACAATCTCGTACCACTCGGGAATACATTAATCATGTACTAATCAGCACTACTCATTAACTCATCATCATCATCGTCCCGATCCGTGGCGGATCGATATCAGTCAATGCTAATACTTGTCACCGTTGTCCCGAAGTCCTGCCGCACCGCTGATATGGAGCTATTACCAATACAAACGAAATATTTGCGCGTTCACACCCGCAACAACAGGGCGCAGCAGCATATCATTGTCTATGTAGTAACAAGAACATAATGGCAATGGAGTCGTTCTTAGATCACCTCATTGGTTTTTCCCGACGAGAAGCAACCGCGAATGAATATTGCAACGCAAGCCGGTGTTCAGCTCGGCGTTAAAGCCAAATCAATTCTTGTACTACTATCCACCTGATGCTATCGTTGATCTATGAGCAACTAGCATTATTAGTATAGAACAATAATTCAAATCAATTTCGTCGATAATTGAGCCGACACATTCTTCCAAGTCATATTTTTCGCGTATTTCTAAAACCTAGCCGAAGCAATATCATAAAATCGCTATGCACACGAAGGCTGAAAACGTGTGCAGTATATTGGTAGACGTACGAGTTTTGTATTCCTGAATAATGATAATAATCATCATCATCATCATAATATGAATAATAATACTAATAATATTGGCATAGAACCTTGGTAGGTTTCCAGAGAAACTTAATTATAATTGGAAGTACAATAGATAGATGCATATGATCAATCTGCATTTTTGTTGTGTACCTTCATAACGCACATATATATATATATATATATATATATATATATATATATATATGCGCGTTCTAGCATATACAAATTGTATGTACCAGTATACGAGATTTTTCGATTCGTGGGTATTGCTATAATCAAAGCTTTAATTCGGATATAAGTCATTCGGACCGCAGCTATCAAAATTAGAACAAATCCACGTCTACGCGTTGTTGCGCCCTTCAGCCGGCAATCACATCCTGCCTCACCACAAATGCGAAACTTCACGCAAAAAGTGAGATGTCTAGTAATTTGAACTAGGTAGATTGTTTTCGTTAGCAAAATTAAACTAGTTAGATTGCTGCTAGAGGCATCAACCCATGATCAACGGTCTGTCGGTTATTTCAATGTTACCTTCGTAAAAAAGCAGGCTCAAGCCACTGACAGACCTATTGGTTATTGACTGCCCCACGACAAGTTACGCTCCTTGGTGACACATCTCGGTGATCGCAATTCGGAGTCAGGCATGACTTCTCTCGCGGCGTTGTCTTCATCCCATAAAGACACTTCAGCGGAGCAAAATACACATGAAACACAGCTCAGGTACGCCACCTCAAATGCTAGCTCGTATCATTCGTAGGCAAGCCTCACTGTTCACTTGTTCATCAATTCGTTGATTAATTAATCACTTCACTTTGGATGATGATCGCATACGGGCAAAAACGCTACGCACAATCTCTCAACGAATAGTCTCCGCTAGCCTGACTGCAGTCGTCGTTAGGTCGACAACGCCTGATAGAGATTGATGTTCGGGACATTTCGGCATCGCTACCTCACTAGCGGTGCCCACGGTGAACGTCCGGAGCAACAGTCATCGGCGAGATCATATGGCCCTCGAACGCTTGTGTTACCCATTGTGTTCCCAGCAATTATTAAACGATCGTTACTCAAAATCTTACTCTCTGTGAATGAACCGGTATCGCTACCCTGCCGTTTCTGTGTACTCTACGCGACTCTTTATGTGAAATACAATGATCACTACAGAATATCAACGTCACACGGCACTAAGGGGTCCTCTTTATATATTCTACCCTAAGTGTATGACGTGTTTGACCAGCCCAGGGTTCACAGCCAGTAGATATATATAATATATATATTTGTATATATATATATATATATAGGCGTTTGTGTGTATACGCCTAGACCAAAGATGCGATCAGACGTATTGCTTATTTCTCATTGAAAAATCAAGTAGACCAAAAAAAACGTCATAGACAGCTATGACATGATCGCGGCAAATCATCTACAGCAGCAAACGTATTGATGCTGTGATCGGTACAAAATACCGGGGGAGAGAAAAAATAACACGGATATCTGCAAAGTCCGAATGGTTCCCACTATTCTCTGACCGGCAACGTTCCCAAGAACGTTGCAAAATGTATAATGATCTATATATAAAGATACAAGTTACATGTGAACACAGGGAGCTGAGAAAAGTCCTCGTCGAGAAACCTAGTAAATTAATTAAAAAGAATCATATAGGTAGATATAATCGAATATTCGCTACGATCACCATGTGAGTTGTTCCTTTTCATCAATCAGCTGAGTGGGTCACGATTCAAACAGTGCAATTTTTATCTAAGCTTCCACCGCCGTCTCCGCTGCCGAGGCCAAACCCACACGTACCAGACGGCTATATAATGCCAAAAACAGTATTGCGTAACATTGATAGAACTCAATGTGAGGTATAACCTTGATAACCTCCAACATTGCCGCTCAATGAGCGGTGTCGCATTATGACTGTGTCCCAGAACAAGAAACACATAGATTAATAAAAGCCGTCGGCTGCCTCGTACCGCCTACGGCGAAGAGGCCAACTCTGCACTAATCATCCGTTGTCTGCTCGGTCTGTGTGTTGACGTGTTAGTGGAAATGCTACCCAACTCTCGGTACACCTTGTGTGTGTGGTCAGCGTTGCTGTCATTTCCTTTCATGCTGGGTTTTCGTCGATCGTCATTATTCTTATTGTTAATAGGAATCTGTTAATTGCGTTATCATTGGAAGCTTAACCAATCCGCGTAGTGATTTGGTAATATGCATACGCTTGCAGCGCTCTACTATGACTACTGCTATATTCGCCACTTGGAAATGTGGATTCGGGAGAGAAAAAGTCCGAGATTCCTCATCATATATATATATACCGTAATAATGATAATTATGTATTATATATCAATGATCGAAACATCGCTTAAAAATATTTGCTTCTCGATGATCTCCCCGGGGGGAGGCGTCTGGCCACCTCCAAGCATCATCTCATCTCGACTTCCATCGTTATGGTTTACTGCTTGACGCTAGATGCTAGTTCGCGTGTTTCAGTGCAAACACGATATCGTCGTTCACTTGAACATCTCCATTAGCAGCCCCATTCGCGTGACGACTGTCCTTCTCAACGTGTCGCCTCTTCACGCGCGCATAGGGCCCCACCGCCGGATCCGTGATAAAGTTCCAAATGACCTTCGCCCACGAGGTGTGGTATGGAAGCGTGTCGTAGTACTCGGGGGCGATCTTTCGAACTTCTGGAAGACGGCTGAACGGCACGCTAGGGAAGTCATGATGCTCCATATGGTAGCCAACATTGAATGTCACATAATTGAGCGGTCCGTAGTACGAATACGTCTCGTAACCCTTCAGAAACATGTAGTGCTCGGAGATGAAGTGGCCAGCCACCAGGTGTGGACCCATTGCCAACAGTGATCCGAGGATGATGTAGATAAATAGAACGGTCGGCCCGCAACAGTGATAGATGACGAGGTCGAAGATTATCTGAACGCAGGCGTTGAGGTACTCGAGCTTTGAGGGCTTCTTCGGATAGACGATGAGCGGCCGCAACGCGTAGAAACAACTCTGAAAGCATACCCAGATCGCTTTACTAAACGTTCGACAGAACAGTCTAGCCTCGAGATCGGTGGGGATATCGGTGTCGAGCCGCTCGTCGCCCTGATAGCGGTGGTGCTCAAGGTGGTACTTCCGAAATGAGATTGACATCGGGATCCCTATCGGCAGATTGGCGAACAGTCCAAAGAGTCGATTTGGTAGGCCGCTAGTTTGACCAAATGCCTGATTGTGGGCAGTTTCGTGGACTGCGAGCATGAGCGCGTGGTTAATAACCCCTGTCACAACAAAAAAAAAAAAGAAACAAGATAAACAAGTCGAACAATAAAAACAGAACCGATCACACGGTCAACGGGTGGTAGTGGTCAAACGAGACACTGGCAAAATCACCTAGATCAATCGATTAACTGAATGGGTCCGCTGACCCGAAGATGCGCAAAAGGACGTTAATTAATTAATTTCCTATGTTAAACTTTCACCAACTTTCGTTCAACGATTAGTTCAATTCACAGGATAACGTGGACACACGTCGAGGGAGACGAGGCAGAAATGAATTCATTTTTTCTCGCCTGTACCATCGGGCTTAGGAAATATCCGTATGACACGCGTAAGTAGCATAGCCATATATTCCTAATATTTAATGGGGTCTGTAGGGTCTGGTTTCACACCTGTGTAACCCGATTTCTGCTCGCAACAGCGCAAAGCAGCATATCATCATCTCACAGTGGACGCATATCGTTGAAACATTAATGACGCTAGCTCGATTTCTCGTATTGCGCTGACGAGTGCGGTTCTTCTGCTTGTCTTCCACTTCTTGGTAAATCGTAAGCAAATCATTCTGTCTACGAACTCTCGACGAATCGGCTTTACGCACGATATTAACATTGTACATTAACATTAGTTAAGCTATAGTTAACGTATGTGGTTAGCGACGTTTCTGCGTCGACCCTGCGGCCTGTTTTGATTGCTGTTCATCTGCGAAACGTCGATGCGGGAGGGGTGGTGCTATTTTTTGTACATTTGAAATATATTTATAAGGTGTCGTATCTGCGTGCATACACGTGACCACGCACCGGATCATTCGCCTGCTAACATTTTGGAAAAGTGCAATCTTTGATAGGGGCATGCCTTGTTGGTACTGCTCGAGAAATCCTGCAATATGTTTACTTTCGCAAATTTGATTTCCGACTCTGGGGACGCTTTTAATTGGGCCATGGGTACTTTTGTATTACCCCAAACAGTATTTGTCCTTAGGGGTTAGAAATGGACACCTCTAGAGTTAAAAGTCCCAGACGCTGTTTCCATGTCACCCCCCACCATTTCGCAATGCATGATACTGCCGCTGTTGATCCCGTCAGGTAGCAAGCGATACAGTCCTCGCCCATTGTCCTCGCCCCGACCAGCTGGGTGTGCAACATATATTTTGCTTCCGTGAGTTCGGTGGGCCTATCTAGTCCTGACTACGTGTCGTGTCCTATTCGTTGTGTTGCCTTACCTCCAAAGCAATAGCCCAACACGAGGCAGGTGTACCAGGTAGCGTTAGACAACAGCCAACACATAAACACCTGGACAAGGACGAGGGTGGCGACGATCCATTTGAAACGTGGATCGTGATGCATCAGCTTCTTGATCTCAGGGTGCTTCTTCAGGATCTCCTTGCGACGTGTGGCGTGCGGCTCATCGGTATACGTCCACTCAAAGTCGTTACGGGATACTTGTTGGCCCATGCTGATGCCGGCCTGACTTGGCAGACCGGGATTACAGCTTCGCGAAAGGCTCCGACAACAAGCTGTAGTACAATACCGAGCTGCTGTTTAGCTGATATTTCACGTATGTGTTGTTACCTGGAACAAAGAGCAGATACACGACGACTTCTTCAGTAACGATATCATTTTCCGAGGAAGCAAATATTAAATATTATTATTAATATTAATATAATTATTATTAATTTGTAGATCTGCATCAGGTTTGTTGTCGTATTCGGGATTAAGATTTAATAAGCTAAATATCATAGTGTCTATAGGCAAAATAGATCGGGATACTCGTTTTGTATAAATACGCTACAGGAAACCACCTGTAACCATTATTCTATATAGAGGTTGGCGTTTAATGGAGTTCTTGTAATGACCATTTATAATGAATGTGTCACTTCAGGACTAATGATCAAAAACACACAGCTGGTATACGACAGCATGTTTATCCTAAGGAGAAGCAGTTCTACTCCCACATAAAATATATAAGGAAATTAAATCAAATGTCATGAGATGTTAAAGTCTCCGAAGTTATTCAATATGGTCGATTCGCAGTAGTAGTAATAGTAGTACTAGTATCTCAAACGGTTTGTATTTGCTGGAGCTGGAACGTCCTCCAGCATCGAAGGCGATCCCAATGAAATTGCCGTTTATGGCAGGGTGTGAATCAAATCCAATAAAAGTCGACCGTCTCGATACACACTCCCGACTCAAGCAGAACTCGGATCAATTTCATGAAGCGCAGGGTGTCAGCCAACTGCAATGGAAGCCGGTTTCTCGTGGGTAACAGACCGTATTCTTGTGGGCAGCAGAAAGTATCTCTGCCATCACGGCGAAGGTATCACTAACAATAGCGTTATAGGAACCCACGTTCACTCAACGATCATCGCACGCGACTAGGATGGGATCAGCGAAATATATGCAATCGTCGCGTGTGGCCCTAGATGAAATCAAGCCGAGGCATATGCCTTCTATTTTATTCCATGCTCGAAGATTGTACCAGCCTTTTCGAATTTGTTGCAAGCACTCACACGCAGCACTCCAGTCTCTTGAGCTTAGAGACAAAAAAAAATGTTGACTTGGTGTGTCGAAGTAAGTGATTCAGGCGAACTCTCGTAAATGGAGACGAGAAGTTGGCAGTTTACAGCCACGAAGCCGAGTGCGCACTGGAAAACGTCGCGAACGTAACCACGCTCACGTAAACTGGGGCCAAATATTCGATCTGCCACATACTCTGTCTAAATGCTATACCCGCCCTCGGTCAGGTCTGAGGTGTTGGCTTGCTGTTGTCGAAACCGCAGAGCAATCTCGTGGACGGACCTGCTACTTTGGCTAGGCGATCGGCCAATGCGAAGCTAGTTAGTTCGAATCTAGTCGAAACAACGGCTGGTCCCCAACGGCAACGGCGATCTGTTATGGGATACCGCCACTGCCTCCCTTCCCAAAGCACGTGACCTTCAGATGCCACTATGTATAATACCATTGTACCTCTCACTCTCGCTGTCGTCAGTCGGTAATTTGCTTCCACTTCGGCGAACTCATTCGTCCGAGTAGCCGATCGACGACTGTACGATACCGATATGCCGATGATATGGCGTACGTATGTAGAAGGTGTCAAATGTTCGAATAGTTGTTCACACACGCCGACAATATTTCGATGGAACTCATACGCAGCGGGAAATTGAGGGAGTGAGAACATTTTGTGGAGACCGTCAATAAATAGGTCACTGGCCTATTCCGATCCTAAGGAGCGATCGTTTTCGACAGCTCATATAAGAACATCCGGGAGAATGGCGGTGGGCGTATTGGGTCATAGTAAAATGAAGAGAAGAAGAAATTGGCTCATTAGGTTAGGCTATGAGGTTCAAATGGCTGTTCCCCACTGACCTTTTCAGTTGTGACGACGCCTAGGAATATTTAAGGTCTCGCACCTGTTTACTGCCCCCCCACCATCGCAACGAATTCATATGAAACGTCCTAATAGGATTCAGCCATTTTGCAGCAGTGCGCGTTCATAATGGTTTACAACACGAAGCTGAAAACGACAAGAGGAGACCTGTTGTATAATAGGTCCTCTCTTCGTCATCACCACCGCAGAGGCAGTAAATTTCATTAAAAATCAGTGTGGCTGCGGCGCTAATAAATAAAACGTCCACTCATGTGACATATCGTTCAAATAATCTGTGGTTCATTAACACGAAAAGGTGCAATCAAAATTTACCCAATTAAAACGTCCATTCATTACCTAGATCGACGCAAACCGGACATGAAGAAATACGAAATTTCGCGATCATCGCCTTAAAACCGCTTGCAGTGATCAATCCGTAGAGCAGGCAGACTCTACATTCGATATTATTGCCAACAAATATCTCGGGGTATATGGTGAGATATGATCGCGTCTGTCGGATTCAAGGCTCGACCGCGTCGACAGACGGCTTGTGAGCCGTTTCCAACTAATGTTCGTGTAGAGGCGCCGTAGTGCTAAGGTCACGTAAATGATATCGAGTGCCTCCCTGCCAGTTACCCGCGATGTTTTATGTCCCCATTAAAAATTCTGAGGTCACAAAGGAGATATTGGGCGCTGGCTTCTTGCACGCGATGGCTGTTCGGACAGCCGACCCGCCTCGAAACCACCTCGGCCGAATGTGGACTCGGGCAATATAAATCATTATATTCTTCTTGGCCATATGACTCGCGTTGAAGCGAATAAGCAAGCGTATTCACCAGCTTGGACTCGGGTGATTTCGGTTATTTCTACGTTAGGCGAGCTAAATTTGCAAAAGTTTCGGCTCGTCTTCGTCAGACGATACGAAACGCATGTGCTAATTGCCGATGCGGTTTGTTCAAGTCATCGGGAACTGCAAAATTGGAAGTCCTTCTTTAATTCCTCTCGGCGCACCGTTTTGGGTAGCGCTCTGGACACGACGGTTCTTAAGGCATGTGTTGGGAGTTGGGTTCAGGAGACAGTTCCGCAATTAGAGACTACTCCATATAAGTAGGCTTATATTATGTTATATTTTTATGTATTCTATAAATATATTTAAGGGATTTATATGTACCATTCACACTAGTACGTACAGAACAAATTCACCTCAGGTTCGATATAAAACAAATCCCTTAAATATATTAATCCAATACATAAACATATAACTGCTCGTATAATCTTGTTTTTGAGCTTTTCAAATAATCTTATATAAACTCGGAACGAATGTTTTCCAAAGCTAGAATTATTCCTCAGGCCAGGACTCCCGAAACTAAACATCGTTCATAACTACTAAGTATGGGCTTTGTCATGGTCGTCCACTTTTGACGAGCTGCTCGGTCCCGCCCCGTCTTTCAAATCTATTGTCATTACACGCTCTAAGAATCTCCCAGCAAGCGGCTGCTGTGGTGACTTAGCACAGTAGCAGGCTGGCAGGCAATGGGCCAATCAATCAAAACAACCGCAGCGAGAGTCTCAGCTGACTACTTCTACTACTGGCCTCGGCCACACCTGGGTTAGTCGAACGACCTGTGGAGCTCACGGATCTGCTCATGTATGACCAACAACGATGACGTTGGGAGAGGCAAACCGCCGGCTCGATCTTGGCCTCAATTAAATTAACTGACGAAAAATTCGCACAAGTGTCGTTGTTGCTATTTCAATATGCAATCAATGATATTGGCGTTATCGTTGGCCGGGACTCGATGAATCGAGGTCGGGATTATCGATTACGTACAACGTGAAACGGTACACGGTTCTAGCATTGTCGAGATTAACGACGATAACGGATCACGTGTTGTCCGTATATGCCTTGTAACTGCGACAACCCGAGCACGGTCACGGTTTGAGGCAGGTTCTGCCATTCCGGAGGAAGTTCCAGTCAGAAGTACCCTTAAGTACCAAGGCGGAGCTTGAATTACTCCGCTGTTTTGCTCATAGGTACGAATAGAAGTGTTTAGGTAAAAAGCGGAAATGACTTTTTGGAGAGTTGAGATTCATTCGTAGAAATGTTGAGTCATTTATAACGTTGTTCACTGCATACAAGCTGTGTGTTGTTCACTGCATACAAGCCCATCCGCATTTCGTTTCTATATTGGCTGTTTCCCTTCCAATATCAAGCAATTGTTAAGTGGTCTCTGGTTGTGAAAAGCCAGAGGTCGCAGGTTCGAGCTCCGATGTGTGATGAGGACATCTTAAGAGAACTTAAGCATTGTAACAATTGCAGTTCCTTTAATAAACCAATAAACCTTAACTTTATGCTTTTACTTTGCTATGGATTGACTAGAGAACAAATTAATCGAAGCGCTGGGTGGCAGGGAACGTAATCGCCACCGGTGCGCTGGCGTCTTTGGAGCTTTTTACTATATATTTGGCATATAATGCCGATTTGGTGTGAAGGAAATAGTTTAGGCTTCAGCCGTTTGATGCCCGTTTGGAAAACCACAAGAGGCACCTCAGTGCCTTACGAAGGATTATAGCATACAGAATCCGAACAAAGGGGAAGATTGGATTGGGTGGAGCGCACTAGAATATTGATCCAGAGTGTCGTATGATTTATCCCAATTAGTGGACAACTCAAACCGGTATAGGCGACACACCCCGTTTGGGGAACAACTGACTCTAGCATAGAAAGTTCGGAACACCGCGCACTGACCCAGATTCTGATATCACTGATCTGCAGAGAATCGCAAGCATTACTCATTCAGAAATATCTGAATTCCAGAGCCAATCGAAGCTAAGTTAATCCAAAAGCGAGTGATATATGCTGAACATATACGCAGTACTTCTAGTAAATGATATCCTCTTATAATCAAAAGATAAAAAATTGTTAGGTTAGGTAGCTGTTACTTGAACTTTTTTACACATAATAACTAATCTTATTAACAAACCCGCAATATGAGTTTTTATAGATTCGACCTAAAGGACCTTCCTAGGCCTATGTCTCAAAGTCCCCGTCGCCACTAATCTCTGCACTACTCTGCTAGGGAACAGGGTTTTTATTTATGAGAGGAACTACAATTTTTACAATGCGTAAGTTCTCGGTCTATTTAGAAGCTCTCGGTATGCTGATCATCACGGTGAACCATCAGCCTTCATCGATATTCGATGCTCAGGATATTAAAATCTCTTGACGAGAAAGTGACATTATCATTCAGGCGAGGCTACCAATAGCACCCTTTTGTTCACTATGATTGCGTCGCATTTCAACCTATCGACTACGGTAAATGCAATTAAAGGTCTGCGCCCCATCCCAATTTAATTTTCAAATTTTTTTAAAATAAATTATAATATTTCTCTAATGCACATTCGAATATTTTTCCCCCTAGTTTTTCGTGTGCAGCCTTGAGCTAATTGTCGCACAATGTTCAACCTGAACAAGAGGTCCGTTCTTAGCTTCTCCTGCAACAACAAAATTCATGATAGACGCCACCCACCACTTCAACAACAAGCCATGTCATCGATTGCTCTTGAGATCGTCGCCTGTCAGTAACACACACCACTGCGCAGAATTCCTGGACAGGCCAGACCAGTGTGACATTGCATCGGAGCTGAAACTGCATCAGAAGCAGAAGCTTCCTTGCTGATCGCCACTGGATGGCCTTCCTTCCAGAACAGTCGCGAGACCTCAACGGCGCCATGACGGAAGCCGTAGCCACAGCGTAATGACTTAGCTCGGACTTCTGTGGAAAGCGAACGTCTCCCCATTCTCCGAAACAATGGGTTAACATTTCCAAGAAAACTACGGGCCAATCTAGAGCCGCCAACGAATGCCATCTTCGTTCTAGGAAAACGCTCGTGTTTGTCTCCGTTACGTAACGCAAGACCCGACGGCAACGCTCAAATGAAATGAAAAACGCCAGAGTTCACTCGGTGTTATTCCGAGGGGTCATATATACCCGAGCAGCTATGCATAGCGCGAACTCATCGCTGACGAAATCAGTAACATCGAACGTTTAGAGATATAAGCTTGTTTTTCCATTCGCCGACGCCTTGCTGGCCAAAGACGAGGCTAAAATCCTTCTGGTCGCGTGGCTCTGGTGTGCATATTTTGGCAGCGTCAACCATCACAGTTAATGCTAATGCATCTTGTAGAATCGTTGCCAATTTTACTCGAACGTTTGTAGCAAAGTAATAATACCTATTCTGTAGTGTACTATGTCGATTTCACCCTCTCCCCTACTGAAACGATAATAGAATTCTATTTTTTCCTCTCATTGGGGCCATGCTTTGGTGACGAAATTCTCGCATACGGTACACGTATGATCTCGCTCGCGCCAGGGTTCCTCAAATACCCAGGCGTGCACATTCAAAACGATTTGCCATCTTGACTGTAGCTACACCCATCGAGTCAGAGCGGATTTTCATACACTACAGAACGCAGAACACTCGCCGGTGCAGACTCACGTGGAATTCCTATATTAGCTGTAATTTAATTTGAATTTATAAAAACTAGATATATACTTAATGCGCTACAATACAAGCAAACGACCAACGAGTGGTTGTCTACTCGACAACATCGCTACATCGGGCTGACCTCGCGAGCTGTGACGTACACGGCTCGATTTAGATGAGTCACTGTCGAAAAGGCATCCAACGTATTATTCCATGAACCAAAGGCCCTACTTAACCACACGGACTAAGGACAAGAAGGCTCTATCCCAAATAAAATAATGGCGGTGACGTCATCTCGGAGCCATTGTGTACCTGCGTCCCCATTCGGGTCCTTCCAATGAAGCCTCCACAGCTGAGTCACCGGGCGATACATCGAGGAACTGGCCTGGACATCTTCGGCACAAAGAGTTTCGGTAGATCGCTGTAGATGGCGAAACGCATCAGCCCCAGCATTATCTAACGTTGTATAAGTATCATTTCGTTTTTTTGGTATCATCCGTTTACCATTAGCTCACAGTCGTTGGATAGCTATGAGATGAAAATCTCCTAAGTACAGCTTATTACAGTCCTTCGCCCTCGCACTTCGAGCGATTGTACGTCGTATAGGAGGCCAAAGGAGTAATTGAAATATCGTTAAGCGGCCTTCGGATCAGCAGTTCAGGCTGGATAACCTCTTACCCCCGAGGTTCTCAATTAGCGAAAATAAGGACGGGCACATAGCCCTCCGACACGACCACCATCACCCCCCCTCTAACGTATATACTCCCGCTAACAAAAAGCGAACAGCCGACTCAATGATGATAGCCAACAGAGATCAGTGCAGCACGCACGCGAAAGGACACACCCGTTTCGGGCAAGCTCTCACATCCGACGATCCCTGTACGCAGACGTCGAAGAGGCGAAATAAATGAAAATACGAACGAGGAACGGTGTCCTGGTAATGACAATCAATTCATAATTAGTTCTGGGGAGAGCAGCGTTTCCTACAGTAACGTCGAACAATAAGTCAGCTGTGTATTAGCTAATTACGTGACGCAAGCGCGTCAAAGCAAGCTTGACCTTACACTAAGTGGTCAACTGTTAACTAACGGTTACTTGGCGCTTTGATGTCGAAGTTTCAAGAGCGAATATCCCCGCCAGTAAACCACCGGTAACTGGTCAACATAAGGAAAAAGCCACTCAAGATGGCCCCGGGGAACTGCAGGTACAGCGATTTTTCGCTACGCGCCGCCGTTGTGACCATATGTCGGAAAAGTGTGTCTACCAAAAAGACTGACGGACGCTACGCGTAACACTCGAGCTCTGTCCATGTAACTCGACAGGTCAGCACTCGGGGTGGGTAGTCGAATATCTAACAATGGAGAGCCAAACCACCATCAGTAACAACGATAACAGTATGTGCTAGCAACGAATATAGGTGGTTGTCACTGAAGATGGTAACTGACACGCGTTTGACGAACTGGAATACGTTTCGAGGCCCCTCCAACGTGGTAGTGACCAAGTTGGAAAATTATCAAAACAACCACACGTTGACAAACATCCGATTTGTATTACAATGGTGGAGGGTAAAGATAGCTTTACAGTTCCGTTTGTTGAACCGCCGTATTCAACTCCCCCTGTAACTATCCGAATCCTACCTCTATCTCAACGTAATGGTCGATTCAATACGTTTATTGCTGCCTATTAAGACGGTACAAATCGGGTGCAACCATCAATGCGACCTGCCCATCCAAAGGTAAACCTCTCGCTGAGGGAAAATCGTAAGCGGCGCCGACGACGACCCGACGCATTTTACGACTGACTACTCGCCAAGTGCCACCGTTCATACGGCGGCTATACATACACCTCCCGATGCCCCACAAGCAGTACTCCACTGAACAGCATTTGTAAGACGAGTAAGCTCTGAACTCAGGACTGCCGCAGTCCCAGTAGAGCTTTCCGCGTTTCACGACAAGATCGAACCTGATTAAGGCTCACACGATAACCACTGCTGCTAGCTCAACAAAAATAGACACCAACAGTGGTTGGTGAGCAGTGACGCATTGATTGGCTGTGAGCAAAGTTTTCTCTCGTCAGGGACGAGATGATCGAACGGTTCAGAAATCGGAATATCGGCTGAATATATTTCTAATACATCGAATTTCCTTTCAAATACATCGAATTTCGATATTGTCATAGCTGGCCAGTCTTTGAATGTTATCGAGATGGCCAACATGACCAACAACGCAAAGCTGACCAGCCCACCGCGAATTAGCAATGTACCAGAGGGTTATAGCGTTTGGTTCCTCGTGTGGGTGGGTCTCCTTCGACATTCGACCGGAATTAACGGTTGAAGGGGACGTCACGCGAAAGTTTGATGGCGGGCAATAAGGCCGAATTTCTTGGCTGCCCGCACCTATAATATGCCGTGCATGGACGCCGGCTCAATAACCACACAGTCGAACACACCGTCGAGGCAGACCGATCAAGCTCATCAAGCAAATTCGTTCAACAGGACTGATCAAACAAGAAGCATACAACCCCCTCCATCTCCTATTCGTCGAACCCATCAAGCGATCGAGATTTAAACATGTCAAAAGTGTACCTATGCTGGTCCCGTTCAGCAGATTCTGCACATCAAATCGAACAACACAACCGAAGAATCACCCTGTCCGCCACAGGTAAATCGTCATCGACGAGGTAGCGGGCTAGATCCTCGGTCGCTTCAATGCAAAATACTCACCAGCCCGTAATCCATACAAAATGCCAATGACGCGTGTTACTCGAATTGTAGCGTCACTGCTACGTTTACTTGAGGATTCACCAGAAATCTTTTTAGCCGACCCTTCCCAACGTATCGTTTTGTGCCAGGAGAGAGCGAACCTATGATATAGTGGAAGCGTACGTCTCGCACCAATCTGTCAACGTTCGTCGACTGATAACGCGAGGGTATACGACGATATCGCCAAGGTTGTTCGAAATAGCGCCCTGAAGCGGAACCACCAATAAAGAAGGAGTATACACGACGCTGGCTGCTCACATTGGAGTGATACAGAACGCTTATTTTAAGATGGGTACAACGAACTACAACGCGCTCAACTGCATCGATTATATCACCTATCACGCCCATACATGTCCTCAGTTTGCAGTCAGCAGCGTTGGACGACCTGGCTGTAAATAGCTAGATACACCAGATTCCGAGTTCCGCGACCTGGCGTCATATCGAGAGCTCGGACGTGCATAAACGAATAAAACCTGCGCAAAGGTCCTGTTTTAAGTCCGCACCGCCTGTAGCCTAAGCAGACCTATAATGTGCTTGTAGTAATGCCCACAGTGACGATGTAATGTCCCGAATCGTCGTATACGTTCTGTAGGCCGAGTCGTGCCAAGGTATGTCAGAAATCACTGATGCCATCATATTGAGTGGAGTGTGCTGTGCAGCACGATAGCGTACGCCCCTTCCCACAGATAGGCTTCCGCACGGGTCAAATTGTCAACATGCGTCCTCCGAAAACCCATAAGATCGGAACCCTGGAACTCCCGCAAAACCCCAACACGTAGTGTCATACACTCGCGTATCTCTTGTTTGATTCCGAGGACACCGGAAACCGTAGTACGCACACAGTTACATGTCTGTGTACACAGTCACAAAACCTTTTCGAGAATTCCGTCGCAAATGCGAGTTGTGCCACAAATTGTTCACCACAGCAAATCATTCCGAGGGCATCACAACATGTTGAACGCCACTAATAAATCATAGGCCAGCTAATGTTACATAGCAGAGTTTGCTCAGTTTGCCGCTATGCAAACACAGACCCGAGGAGCGGTTAGCATTCGTTACGAGATGCTGAATGAACGGAGCGTGTCGTGGCGACGGCTATCCCTTTTTTACGAGTGTAGAACAATAGAACTTGGAGGACGAATATGCCAAACAATGGAGTGCTACCGGAGTCAACCTTTAACTGGACATTTTATAGTAGGACCTTATATCCACAAGTATGAATAAGGCTACTGC
Organism: Stratiolaelaps scimitus; assembly: GCA_019614645.1. Lineage (NCBI taxonomy): Eukaryota > Metazoa > Arthropoda > Arachnida > Mesostigmata > Laelapidae > Stratiolaelaps > Stratiolaelaps scimitus. The sequence goes on from JABWDB010000036.1 coordinate 2,985,334, forward strand.
TTCATTACTTAATTTCTTTATGGGCGAATTTGGCTTGGCACGACCAGTGTTCTCTCCAGCTTAGTGCCAATAGGTAGGAGAATATCGGGGGACTTGAGCAGGGCTCTCTCTCTCTCTCACGGGTTTGAGCGGGTGTGGCAAAGAGACTTGAAAGAAAGTCTCTTCTGATATGGAACACTGTTGGGAAGATGATATTGCCCCAAAGAGCTTCTCCAAAATAGAGCCACTTTGCTGACAGTCTTAAGTTCTGCTCCTATTCGTGTGGTTGCGATATGAACGATATCTAGTAATTCACAAGCACTACGAAGTGTACAGTAGGCCATTGCAGCAGCAATGTTATACGTAACTTGTTCACGCAAAAGAACATCCTCTCGCTATATGTGTAATAATACAGATATATATCTATATATATAGGCCATTACAGCAGCAATATATATATATATATATATATATACACTTTCTAGATATCTGCTCTGATGGTAACGCCATACGGCCGTAATAATGATTCCCATGAGGGAGGGATGTTAACGATGGCACAAGTGTTTGATCATCCCCTGTTCCGTAGATCCAGCTGGGAAGCATGCAACGCCAAGGAAGGTCAGACAACATCCGTCTCCCGAAGGTGTATGATTTGTATTACTGAAAGGTCGCTGCTACGTTGGCTAACAATATAAGAGAACAAACGCAATAGCATATACAGACACCTCATTGTTACGAGAGTCAATATTTTGCCTATGATCCCACAGCAACCTTAATCACCAGCAGCATTCACAGCAAACGAAGTCGCTGAGAGAGAGATGTTGCGTCTCGTACATAATTTGAGATGCTCGATTAGACACAGTGATGATCTTTGTAACTAGACGGAACTAGTCGTTCGTTGTTCTTACTTTGTGTACTGCATCACTCTCCTTCACAGCACTGCTTCTAGACTATATGAGATGGTTAGTTGAATAAAAGCAGGAACTATTCAAGTGGCCGTATTTATGATTGCTTCTCCCCTTTCCAACTTGCAACGCATGCTGATCCCTGAACCAACGCGCCGCCTGCGTAAGTTGCGCATTGCATATGTGCGTATACTTAAATTCGCATAGAAGGAGAGTAAGAGTGGATCGCTGAGTGGAGCGGTTGAGTAATAAAAGCCACCCTTGAACTGGGCTCAACAACTCGGGGAATTCGAAATAATCTCCCACTAAAGCGAATATGATTTCGGCAGCGGCAGATCGGCTAGAATAGTTCAGAACAATTGCCACAATCATACCCAGGGGCTATACGTCACCAAATCTCTAGCCAGGTTTCTATTATTAGATTTATTGTTTGATTGCGCCACCGGGCTGGGATGGCTCGACTCTGATAGTGCTCGAGGTGTAACTAAAACCATCTCCACCTGGAAAAAAACCCGAATGCAAGCTCAAATTTAGCGATCCGCAACATCGTGTGACATGGAAATTTCCACCTCACCCAAAGTTGAGATTTCAGATCACTCTTGTAGTTACAATCGTAATAGCAGTAGCAGCAGCAGCAGAGCGACCCGTTGCTATACATATATATATATATATATACATACATGTGTGTTTACATATGTTTCTGTCGGGGCCACACGCTGCGAATATTTCTATAACCGTTACTTATTATTATTATTATCGTCAATATAAAGTCGAGTATCATCGTTCTCCCACCACAAGTCACCCTCCATTTGCCTTTGCTGAGACTGCAGACTTCTCCGCTCGACCGCAATAGCGATCCGCGATCTGTTCTCATAGATTATTTCTGCTGGTTTGCCGCTCATAGTATGACAGTCGCACGACCATCGTAACATGTGCAAAGAGGCCACACGTGCGCTCACACACAGCGCACAAATTGATTGACGTACATATTCTTGGCCACTAGTAGTTAGTGCACCCCGTTGATGAGAACTAATAAAGGGGGCATCGCTTTCGCGACGATTTTTTTCCACGGTTGTTTTTCGTTCCTTTCGGTTTCGGTATTAATTAGCGTAACAATAGCTAAAGGAAAATGCGAACACTCGAATCTAGCGGTTGATGATTCAATGGTTACCTGCCAAAAACCGTCACGTAAACGCGTGATCCGGACGATACTCCGAAATCGATGAACATCAGCTGGATTAATCGAGGCAAATTCCAAAATATATTGCTTCCTCCGCCACAAATGTCCACTTAATCCACCCCGGAGAGGTCACACTTCGTTCTCGTCATAAATTCCACGGTATATAAACAACCACACTGCCGAACGATCGTAGAGTTTATCTATTACGCCGGTGACACTCGACAAAGCAGCAGCCGTAGTAATTATAGTTGTAGTTGCCGCAGCATGAGAAGGAGCCAGTCATCTGTCTGTTTCACGAGCCAATGTCGAACGGGCCGTCGATACCCCAGATCATTAGTATTCCCCTTTGTAATTATTCTTATTCTTATTATTATTATTCTAATTACTTGTCTTAATACGAAATCCTCACGACGATGACTTCTTCTCTTATTTTCATTATTACTAACATAATAGTAATCTGCTGTTGTTTACACGCAGGAGCCGACCGCCGGGGTGCCGCCGCCGTTCGATGGCCGCTGTCGTTACGATGCGGTTCGCTGGCCGGTTGTCGTGGTCACGAGCCTATTGACGGCTTCGCCATTTCATTCGGCTGAAATGCACGTATTCACATATTATCACACTACGAACAGGCCGGCCAGCAGGCTTCCCGGTCTTCCCCCTGCCGAGCGGTAACTAGCACGAGTCGTTCACCGGTACCAATCCGTTCGCCGAAGCCGCTCGCAAGCCTACACCATAGAGACACACCAGCCGCTAGCCATTGCGATGCAGTAGTACCGCTCGTAGAGAGACCCCGACCGAGGGACAACGGCTGATTGACTAGCTGGCTGGCTGACCGCTGCCGGGAACCGCCGCACAGCAGCAGATACGGTCACGGAGAAGGAGAGACACCCAGCGTCGTCACTCCACGCAGCAGCAGCAGCAGCCGCAGCAGCTTTTTAACACAGGCCCTGGAGGGGCAGTAACAGCAGCAGCAGCATCAGAGAAATGAAGGAAGCGTTCGACAATAAGACCTGCCTTGCCTAACCTTGCTGCTTTAGCCCGGCTTGAAAAACGTGAGGACCTTGTCCGCCGGACGTTGTTCGGGACGTACGCACGAGTCAGCGAGAAATCAATCACTGACGAAGGGAATTTCGCACTCGGTGAACACTAACTGCTTGGTTACTCGACTGGTTGGCTGGTTGGTTGGTCGGCCGGCCGGCCGGCTGGCCACTTGATTAGCTGGTATTGGCTAGTGGTCGCGCTGCAAATCGAGGGCTAATCGATGCATTTTTCACTTGTCATAATATGGAACGGGATTAAGTGGTGGGCGAGAAATTGTCGGCAGTACGCGGCCTGCGATCTCGGATGAGGAGTAGATTTTCTCTTGAACATAGAGAGTGAAAAAGAGAGAGAGAGAGAGAGACAGAGAGGTATATATCGTAGGATTGCGCGACAATTATAGAATGCGAATGGCTGCTTTGATGGGATATGTTGCGAGGGGGGGTCGATTAACTCAGGCCAGATCTTTCACATTTGTGCAAACTTGTCGCTATAATTATTGAGGGTTGTAGTTCTTTGTTATTGTTGTTGTTGTTGTCGCTGCTGCTGCTGCTGTCACCTCCTCTGCCGTTGTCGTCAATGCTCAGATAGTCATTACAGTCGATCGGCAAGTGAACGTTGTCAAACGAACTCCCACGACTCTGAGCTACCTGAGCAATCCGGAACAGGCAAAAAAAAACAGCCTGATTTTATCGTGCCCTCTGTTTCTGCATGATTCCTTTGTTCGTTATTGTGCTCGGCTGACTGTGCAGCACCCTGTGCTACCTGTCACTTGATAGTGTACACGGTGACTTGACTCTCTCGTTGGCTGGGTACCACTCACGTCGAGATATAGCACCGCCACCACCAGCACGGCCACCAGGTTCGCTGACAACCCGCCCGCCTATGCATGTACGAATGAATGAACACCTGTGCCCATTGTCACAATTTCCGACCTTCTTTTGTTTGTTTGTTTTTTGTTTTTATTTTTGTTCGTTTGTTTGCTTGCTGGCTGCGCTAAAATTCGCCACAACAACAGCGCATCATGAAGATTCCCGCCACTTCAGGACCTTGAATACCTGACAATCGGGTCGTGTCCACCTTGAAACAAAGGCAACAAACACCGGTGTCAGGGATCAGTTGCAGCAGCAGCAGCACTCCTTTCGGCAGTCGGTAGTTGTTGTTGTTGTTCTCGTCGTTGTCGTTACCGTAGTGGCAGTAGTTCCAACAGTAGCGGCGGCCACTTTCCGTCCTACCGCTGTCGAGCCACTGTGGCCAGCACCGCCTCTTCGGTACGCGCTAATCTTACTCGTAGTTGCCGATGAATGTGACCGGAGGACGGGAGCACCCGTACTCCACACACTCGTTCGAGTGGTAGCCGCTTAAGCAGCAGCAGCAGCAGCGGCAGCCGTTGTAGACTCCAATGAGTAGCACACAGACACACACACACACCGTCAGTCAGTCAGGTCCACTCCCGCAGCGAACTGAAACCACCTCGCACTCAGGCCACTCACTCAATAGCACTCGACGCACGAGCCGCTGTAACAGCAGCAGCAGCAGAACACCAACAACACAGCAGCAGCAGCAGCAGCAGCAGTGGGCTCAGGCAACCAAGCAGCCAACCGACTAGCCGACCAAGCAAGCAACAAAGTACAACAAGCGCTCGGTGCTGCCTCCTGCTGCTGCCCCGAACAACAATAATAATACTACCACCACCACCACCACTACTACTACTAATGATAATAATAAATACAACGACGACTCCTGCTACTAGTACTACTACTGATGCTGGTCGACGACGACGACGACGACAACGACAAAAACAACAACAACGACAAACTCTCGACGATAGACGGCAGACAGCGGCTTGGACGTACGGACAGACGAAGGACAACAACAACAACAACAACTAACACCAGAAGCAGCCGTCGCTGCTGCCGGCGGCCGCTGGCGTGACTACAGCACCAGGAGCAGCAGCGGCAGCGGGCCAAGCAGCGGTCGTCGTCAGCCGACACAGACGGCTGCGTGAGACAGGCGAGCTAACTGCCTGTGCCGGAAATCAACGAAAGAGGGGGGCGGGCGGGGGCGAGCAAACAGACAGACAGCAGCTTGTGCTGTCCGCCGCTGTAAGTGTTGTTACCGAACAACTTGAGCGTGAAATCGACACGCTGTCTCGTAGCATAGACGGGGACAGGATTGCGAAACTGCAGCGGCGGGGCCATACGCGCCTTGCTGCTGCACCCTCGCCGCGCCGAGACGGGCCGTCATCAGGCAGTGAGTAGAGTCAGCGGCGCCTATCCACTGCTACCCCCTGTTTTTGTCTGTCTGTGTGACTGTCTAAGCGATGGACTCGACGGACGAGGACTTCCTATGCCACTCCCCGGTGCCTATGCTAACAACGCTATGCGCCCATTCGACGAATTATGAAAACAAACAGACATTGCAGACAGATGTACGCGTAAAGCCACACAAGCACGCACGGCCCCACGGAAACCGATACAAGTACGAGCAGCTGATAGGGAGGTAGGCAGACGAACCACTTGCAGACGGAAATCGGCGCCGGAATAGCGGACGCACCTGACGGGCCGTCGGGTGCTGGCCTCCTCCGGTGAAAAGCTGTCTGCTCTTCTCTGCGCTACTCGCGCGTGTCGTTTTTCCCCGCGGCATCGGAGATGTTACCCGTGATGGTGACTGAGGCGGCACCGTTGCACTGTCTATGGACACAGCGTGGATAAATAGATCGGTTCTGGGATGTGGGCCAGGTCGCGGGTTCAAATCTCAATCTCAAGGGTGTGGATGTTCATCCCAACTCTTCTCGTTTGGAGTTAAGCTTGGAGCAAATACCCGATGGAAAGCGGAAGATTGGGAAGCCCTCAGCAACGAACGAGCGTTGATATAGAGTTGAATTGTCGGGTGTGTTCGGATCAGCAAACTGAAGGACGAGAAAGAATATCGGACGCCTGCCTGTGCGAGTCGCGGTAGTATTTACATTCGGTCCTGCCAGACATGGAAAATACTTGGATTTCTTTATCATTTATCTTTATCTATGGGTTCCTGCCAAGTACGGCGTGGTTGACAAATAACGAGAAGGTGACACCGACATGTCTTTCCAGTAATGTCCAAAGGCTTATTTATGTCCGAGGCCTGTCACATCTGAGGGTCAACTCAAACGATGTTTACATTGTGTCCGGACGAGTTTTCGGACGATTAGCGAAAACTACTACTTTCCTTTATCCGGCAGGTGCCATTTGAAACGCCGGAACCTGACACAGACACAAAAATTCAACAAAGAATACATTCAATATCGATCAAAATGATAACTGCCTACATAGTGGACAGCGAGAAGAGGCGCCATGACGTTGCATAGAAAGTTCCCACGAGACAGTGGCGTGGAACTCTAAAATTAGCAAAGCGAGTTCATTGACTCGCTCGCCTTGGTGGACGATAAAAGGAGAGCGAGACGATAAATATCAATAATCCTAATCTATAATGGCACCATCGGCCGTCCCGCTCCACTCTAACCCACCAAATACGCGCGTTCACAATTAGCCCGTAGACGAAGGCGAACTCCATCGATGGCCGCCAGTCAAATTGAAAAATAGCAGCGTTTCAATTCAGCCTGCACAGATCAGTCGGTCATCTATTTTGCTGGTGTGCTCACAGATTCTTGCCAGGTACGAGTAAGGAAAAGAATAAGCAAAGGTGGCCCCGACAGGTCCTCATAGTAATACCTAAAAGGTTAAGAGCTGAGGTCTGTCAGATAGGGGAACAGCTGAGGGTCAGCTCGAAAAACAGTTTTTGGTGTGCTCACGTATGCCTCCGCCTCTGTCTGTTTACAGAGTTTTCCCCCTTGCCTGCTGCATTAGCCGCCAACGAAGACATCATGGAGGGACAAATCGTTTTGCAGATCCCAGATATCTCTCTCTCTCTATATATATATATATATATCCCTGGGACTTGCATCAGAGCGTGACGTGCTCTCGAGAACGCGAAAATGAATGCTCTTCATACTTCAAAACGTCTGTAAGCGCCCCTTAAATACAGACCCCGAAAACGGATCACAAACCCGATGTGTGATAGCGGGAGGACTTTGATATGAGCTACCACTATAGAAGAAAATGGAAACGGATTTGTCCCTAGCGCAGACGAGTGCTCTCCGAGTTGTGGTGATGTCGTCTTCGTTGGCGGCTAATGCAGAAGGCAAGGGGTGAAAACTCTGTGGACAAACAGAGCCAGTGTCTTCATCAATGTGAAATTAAGATGTGGAACATATATCGTTTATTCAAACATACAGTAGGTCGGTATTTCTAGGGATTATGGGGGGGGGGGGTGAGGAGCGTAGCCACCTGCAGACCTATGTCCGACAGCCTATGTCACGATGCCACCTTTCACTCGAGTGAACAATACAAATTCAACAAGACGCTATAATAATTATTTTCCGAGCTATGATTAGTATCATTATTATTTTGGGCAGCTCGCATGACACAGTATTCCTCTGTGATATCCGAACAAAACTTCCCATTTCAATCTACGCTAACTTCGCTGCTCAGACCGGACAACTTTAGCTATAGTATTGTATTATATTTCAATTTGTTTCATTTTTGTCCATGATAGCGTCTTGTTGAATTTGTATTGTTCACTCGAGTGAAAGGTGGCATCGTGACATAGGCTGTCGGACATAGGTCTGCAGGTGGCTACGCTTCTCTGTTCAACAGGTGGCCGTAACATGTGGCCACTCCACCTAGAAATAGCCAAGGTATCCATTCACGATGATGGACGGTCTGTAAAGCGGTGCTTTTTTTCAGACCCCGTGGCCTTAAAATGTTTGTGGCGCCTGTACTACGTCAGCGGCTGCATTACCTACAACACAAATATCTCTACAAACTAGACGCTGGTTTCGAATTATTCGGAATAACATGAAGGCACGACAAACATAGGTGATGTATATTGTGCCCGAGATAGACCAAGTGGTAATGTGCAATAAATCCTCGGGGATCATACTAATAACACACACAACATTATTCACTAATATGAATAAATAAGTTTTTTTTTATTAAAAAAGCGCGAACCGACGTAAACAGCCTTCTCTATCCGGAAGCGCTCACCTGTGTACTAGGTTGACTCCAGCGAACTTGGCGGACTTTTTTTCGCATGATCCCTGCGAATTTATTACACATTGAAATCTGGTCGATCTGGGCATTAAAAATCCAGCTAATGTTAATTCATGTTGTGGCTTTCTATTGTTCTCATTATGAAAAGTAATTATGATTGTGATTTTGAGAAAATCATTTTATCCCTGAAGGGCCAAAATTGAAATCGCGATCTGTCTTTGACTGCTTGTTTGTCCAATACGCGAGTGCCGCTATACTGGGCGTTGTCTCGACTTGAATCTCGTGTGGGTCGATAGGGTTTCATTCTCGAGTATGCCTTTTACTGGCTTTTCGACGATCGGTTGGATTTTTCTTCTCCAGTTAGGTTTTTCCTTCTCCCCATAGACCATAATCATCGCATCGGCATATTGCTGTGTTATTTACATCCAGTAGCGGACGAGTGTCGTCTGCATCTTTCTGTAGCAGACGACCGACGCTGACGTTGTACATGACACCTATAAATAGCAATAATAACAAGAACGCAATGAAATATTGAGGCAGTCATATATGAAAAGGTTGTGGCTGATTCAGTTTCGATGATTGGTGAGAAACTTCTTATACATATGCGTGCAATGTCACCGGGCTTAGACAACGTAACGACATTTATGGCGTGGGGCGGGCGCGACCAGCCTAGCAATCAGTTCGGATCAGGCGATGCAGGATAGATAGCGACCTAAAGATATTAGGCATATATAGACTTGTCTTCAAGTCTGTCCTCGAAGTGTTTTATTTTTTGCCGATTAGTACAATGTGTTTGTGTACCCACAAACTAGAACCTTACCATTTGGGAGAGTTACTAAGGATTAGCCGGACATTTCTTTGAAATACAGGTTATTGTTCCGACAATAAAACACCGGAGTATAATTCTGAATATGTATGAATGCGCAAGTACCCTTGGCCAGAGAATCGCGCTGTGAAAACTTTGTCAAATAAGTGAGGAACATCTCTCGTGTTATAATTTGCGCTCTCGTTTCGATCTGCTCAAAGTCACTGTTAATCGTCGATACGAATCCGCCTGTCTAGTAACTATTCGTTATGCGTTCCGACATTAGCCTAATAGTTCAAAACTGTACCTAATTATTTAGACCTGCCCCGGTTCTTGTCGGCGCACAGAGCCATACATCCTCCTCAGGGGAATAACAATGGACCTGAGCCATCGGGCCAAGCAACACGGCTTAGATCGGTCCTTCATAGCTACGTTTTAGATCAGACAAAGGCTCACCCGAAACTCTAGCAGGTCAGAGCACAGCTACGATAAGCAATAAATAATACCTTAAGAGCTGGAATACGATCAGTGTTATAGGTATCGATGTAGCTTTCGCATAATTTTCATTACTATTAATAATTTTATAAAAATTCGCCAAAAATAAAAAAAAATATCGTCTATACGACACGACCCAATTTACATATTAACCTTTTTTTTGGGCTGACTCTCAGCCAACATTTGACGTCCACGCTACTGCTTTTAGCATTGCCTCGTAAGACGGGCCCCTAGATCCAAATGTGCAACGGTCGGGATCGAACCCGTGCGCTTACGTGTCTCCCCTCCGATTGCGAGGCGCACACGAATGCACCACCGCGTCACTATACCTGTCACTGCGAGAGTAATAATTTCGTTTTGCTGCGACGATAATTCATGTGGGTCGGCATGTACAGCCTATTAAACGTGATACAGAACACGCGTTTGTTTCGTTGAAATCTTCTTTACACCTGCTCCATCTATTACGTCCCAGGTGGAGTGAGTCACGAATTCAGCGTACCTGTTAAGTATTCACAAGCGGGCTTGGATACCTGGAACCCTATGCTTTCTGTTGATTGCACTATGGAGGGGGTCTAATCAATACATTTGGTACCTGCTAGAAGGCCGGCGTAGAATAGTGGGTCCATTATTAAGATGCTGAAACATCCTCTTTCGAATAGATCATCTAGGCGACAGTAATCGAGCAACGAGTGGATCATGGTAGTTCTGCCAGTGACACTCCTATATATATATTTTTTTTGTGTTCGTATATATATATATATATGCGAATACAACAAAAATGCATATTAATCAGGACCATAGACCCATTTATTGTACGTCCAATTGTACTTGAGTTTCCCATGGGAACGTCCGTGAAATGACAAAACACTGACCTAAAAGAAGACCCCTCTAATTCGAACGAGAGTGCAGAACAGTGAGCTACAATCTAAGGCTGTTTGTTTCTATTATATAATATCATTTTAAATATCGGCTTATTGAAATACAATTGAAACATATCTATTCTATCTCGGATATTGATCATGATTGTGCGTCCTGAAATATACAATAATTAGAGAAGGAAGAGTGGTAGAGAAGCTGAGAATGGGCGGTTTGTTTGTTCGTTAACGGTTATATTATCCTGCCAGGGCTTGCCTCTGGAAGACCTCTGGATTCTTTTCTTAGTGACGTCATACGGATACGTCCTGAGAAATGTCATTATATTATAATTATATAGTATACCCGCTTTTGGGCATGTATTGCCATAAAGGCATTTGTGGGAATGATGACGGCAGACTCAATAACAATGAGCCTCACTCGGTGGCGCGCATGACGAGCTCAACGTGACACCCTGTCTTCAACGTGAATGGGATGGGTCAATAAGTTTACTGTGTAGCTGGAAACCAATTATTTAGGCAGAAAATGTTGATGCATTTATTCAATGTGTAAGACAAGTGGCCAGAATGGGACGTGGCGTAACGTAGCACGCGTAGGTAGAATGTACCATGCATGTGCATGCACGTGGAGACATGGGGGGGACGCGTTCTCTCTTTCTCTCGAAGAGCTTGACGAGGTTGCGTAGAGCCGAATATACACTTCGGGTCGCCAGGCAGCGAGTAGGCACCAAAGACGCGTGAATGGGTTCGCCACCACCAAAATAAATGACAAGTGTTCAATCAACTTCAAGTCAACCTGCGTCCTTACTTGCAATCCCCGACAGCCCTGGCCATCTCTGACAAATGTATTCACCGCTGAAACTCGCAATGCACCTTCTGGTCCAGTGATCTTCAGCTGCTTTTATCGCGTTCGAATAAAGACATTTGTTTTCATAGACCCGATATTCACCTCTACGGCGGCTTTAACAGTATGATTTGCGTGACACGCCTGAGATGCGATTTGAGATTTTTGAAGAGGTATGAATCGCTCGGGCCTAGATCAGAAGAATCGACAAATTTCTCTGCTAGTTTTTAGCCTTCTCAAGCTGGGACGTAAGGGCGACGATTGAGTCAGCCTAAATGGATAGATGAATGGTGATTATAACTTTGAGGATACATCAACATTTGGAGTATTAGAAAGTGAACTTTCCAAGGTGTAGCATAGAATTCGAATTATAAGTGTCACAAGTAGATCAAGACTCATTATTGGGAAAGCAGGTTTTTTTCAAAGGATCCACTCAATTGAAAGCGAGTCAATTGATCCTAGCCCGTATGATCGAATGGTCCATTCTCGAGCACCACCTGTGCGGCGTACACAGCCGCAGTAATAACTACAACGTAAGCGTATTTCAAGGATAATTTGATTTGTCGCTCTCATGGGGGTGCACCTTGCCATGAAACGACCAAGACAATATTTCGTTATCGAAGTATTGCCAAGCGTAGAGCCGAAACCACGGAAGAGATATACTCTCTAAACACAGGATGGTGGTCTTAGCAGCAGTTAGAGGCGTTTTGTTATCCCCGTCCTGCCCCTTGCACTGAATCGTCTCACTCTCCATCTCTAGTGGGGCCTGTGCGTTTGAAGAAAGTTTTCTCCTCTAAAACGAACGAAGGAGGCAAAAATTCGTGGTCCAATGTCGTGTATATTTTTCGTCATGGCAATAACAACGTAGCCATTTCACTAGATACTAAATATATGCTGACGGTCCCGTGCTCGAGCCTTTCGTGCGGAGCAGAACCTCTGAACGTGCGAAGGAAAGACTCCTGTGACACTTGCAGTCATCGTATAGATTTGTTTGAGCACACTGAGCAGCACTCGACCCTCTCCCTCTCCATGTGAGGCTAGGGCGAAAAAGGTGTTGTACAACCGTAGGGAGAGATACATTGACGAGATCCCTAGCGCTGTGCAACGCTACACGTCAATAGCAGTTGGCGATCCTTTAGATGTTGAGATATTTTGCCTTAGTAAGACGTTTTGGACTATTTTGGGTTACATATGACGGGAAGCAGTGGATATGATTGGGGGGGGGGTACCGTGAACACCAAGTGACAACGTGCTCAGGTCACGTCCATTGTATTGCGATGTACTAGCCGACTGCGGGTTCCTATATATATATATATATATATCGCCGCAATCACAAGCTTGAAATATTTTCGTTCTACAATCTGTTATAAATGTACAGAAGACATTTTTTACATTCGTTGATTGAAACGTAGAATTATATATATATATAATTCTACGTTTCAATCAACGAATGTAAAAAATGTCTTCTGTACATTTATAACAGATTGTAGAACGAAAATATTTCAAGCTTGTGATTGCGGCGATTAGACCTCGTTCCACCGGACCGCTCTTGAATTGATGCCACCCGGTCACAGTGGCATACAGAATCGAGCATCCTTCAATGCCCGTCGAACCATGTATCAGAACAAATATGCGAGTCTTCAGAGGGTCTGCAAGATAGTCCCAGAGTTTTAATTTGTCTATTTGGCGAATTGACTACACACCAAGACCTACCTCGGTATTTAGTCATCGATATGACCGACCAAATGATATGAATGATAACCAATCACCATCTCAGAACGTCATGCAAAAATTTGTTGTTTTTTTCCTTTGCGGCTGATCCACATGTGTAACCCATACGATAATAGCTGACTGGCTTTTCAACGCCAATTATTACACCAAATGATAATGCGTGTCGAGGGCAGAACAGTCAAACCAGCAGATTGTCTATTGGCACCATCGAGCGCCAAAGCGACATACTTCATATCGCATGCATATCAAGTTAGGAAGGGTGTGCTGTTCAACTGTTGAGCTCTGACAATTTGAGGCGCTCGGTCATCCGAGCAACCTGTACCTGCTGCTGTATTCAGAGTGAGTGTGATCTGTTGCTTCGGCTGTAGTCACCACGGCTCAATTACTTGTGGTGTTGTTCCTCGACAATTTCAATGCAATCTCATTTCAGCCAGTCACTAGCCATCTATCTTTGTAGCTGGTTGTCTACCTCATTGATTCTCGCCACCCTCACGATCCGCTAACATGATGGGGCTTTTGCACTGCTCCCGCCACTTCAGAGCAACATGGCTGTGTCGCTGTGCATACCGAGTACCGGCAGCAGTTTATCTCTATGTATGTATGTATCTATGTGATGTCTCTTGGCGAGGGGTCATCCTCGGGGGGGCCATCCCGCTGTCTACAGGCCCAGCCCCACGGTCACCGACAACAAGCCACCCCATCACCACCACCACCACTGATGATGCCGGTACGTCTACCACCACCCACTACAGCAAACGAACAATATCAGGGGAAAGGGAAATATCTCTCTGTATGTGTTTGTGTGGTGAATCTTGTACCGTTGTCGACGTCCGCCGCTCGCCCTGTTGCTCGGAGGCCGTAGTGGCTGGCGAGCGCCATCTTTGTTGTTGTCCTACTCCTGCCTCTCTCGCTTGCTCCTTCCTTCTATCATTCCCTCCTGCATCTCTCTCTCTCTCTCTCTGCTTGTTTGTCCGCCAGCCAGTCAGTCAGCTAGCACGCATACGGCTCAGCCCATGGCTGACGGTGGTGAGGGTGCTTCTGCTGCTGCTGCTACAATTACTACTGCCGTTGCCGCCGCCGCCGCTGATTTTGCCCCTGGTGGCCGCTGCGCGCGACAGCGAGAGAGAGAGAGAGCACCCAGAACAGCAACCATTCACTTCGTGTGTCTACACTACTCAGACAGGCCAGCGGGTAGCAGGCAGACAGACAAACAGAGGGACGGACAAACACACAACTGCTATTGACTACCGCTGCTGTTACTCGAAGAAGACACAGCAGCAGCAGGCGCCGCCACCGCCGCCGCAACCACCACCACCGCTCTATGCTGCGTTGACTCCGTCGTATCTACTGCCTCTGCTGCTGCATGGTGTCTGCGGAGCTCCGCGAGCGTTTCTGGAAACACGTCGGCCGTGAGTGGCACTACTCTCGATCCTGCCGTGTGAGAGTGAAATTGAGTCGGTTCACGGCGTGCGGCTGCATCCCCACGAACAGCGGCAACAGCCACCACCGCTGTTAGCAGCATCGCCAGCAGCCCTTGTCGACAGCACTGCTGCGTTCCGTGTATGCCGTCGTATCCAGCCGCAGCACAACCCGACAACTACTGCTGCTAATACGATCAACTGCTGTGGCGATTATCTTTCCCGTCCACCAGCGACTCATGTACCGGTTACCGGTGGTGTTTTTCTCATGATATTGTTATTGCCGAGAGGGGAGGGGTTTTGCACCAGAGTGAATCGCTCATCAGACAACCCTCCGATTTCTGATGATTGTATCGTGGGTGTGTGTGTGTGTGAGTGTGCTGCACCACCATCGCTGTCTGTGAAGTGCTGTGCGATTCACTGGAGCGATCGTAGCCGCTGCAGCGGCGAGACCAACGCTAGTGGCTCCAACAGCAGCACTAGTATAGTACGAATAGTAATAACAATTAATAATAATAATAATCATCATCATACTAACTAGTAGCAAGCGGCAGTCCTGCGGACACCCACTACGTTCTCCTTGCGCCCTGGAAAAATGAATGGAGGAACCGTGCTAAGGATCGAAGGATAGCTGTAGCTGTCGAATACTGGAACAGACCCTTCAAAGAATACAACGACAATCACCGTCGCCGCCGCCGCCACCACCACCACAACAAAAACAAGTCGCTGTCGAGAAGTCTTTGACAAATGTTGCCAATATACAGTGAATACTACTACAGCTACACCTAATTATACAACAGCAACTATTGCTTCTAGTAATAATATATACTAGTAGCGCGACCGCCATTCCTCCACGAAGAAGGCGCACCGCTTCGTTCGCTGCTCGTTACAACTGGCTCTCCCACATTACGAGTACCGAACCACCACCACCACCAGCACAACAACAACAGCAGCAGCAGCTACAAGGTACCGCCACCTCTACAACAGATTCCTATTACTGCGATCTACAAGAAATGCATCGCTCATTCGGCGGCCGATTGCTGCTGCTGCTGCTGCAGTAGGTCTTCTTCTCAGAGCGATCGGGTGAGAGCTGAGAGTAACGACTCTCTCCGACCATTGCCGCTATTGTGAGGCATCACTTGAGAGGCAGGCTATCCTTCCACGGAGTCTGCTGCTGCTGCTGTTAATGTTACCGCGTGCTACCATAGCCAGGCGAGTGACTTAGTTGTTCTTCATACGTTCATTGGTTTGCGCGTTCGTTAGTTCGTCCACCCGTTCATCGGCAATCGTCGATTGGCTTCGAGCGCATCGCACCTACCTCGAGTTCTCTCGGCTTCGTCGGTTCGCTGTTCCTTGTTAGTATTATTGTTGATTCGTGCTGCTGCTGCGGCCCACAGCAACTGCGTCTGTCCACGCTGACGGCGTCCGTGTGTAGATCTGTGTGTTTTTGTTAAGGTAGTTGTAGTTGTTGCTGCCGCCGCCGCCGCCGGTGCTCGTCCTAACATTTTTGTGTGTGTATGTGTGTGTGTGTGTACGATGATGTGTTAATGTTATTGCTACTGCTGCTGCTGCAGCAGCAGATACATCTACTGCCAGCGCTACTCCGAGAGCATCGGCGAAGTGAAACGCTGGTTAGCAGGATCAGGCCAGACCGACATCGACTCCGGTTCAACAGCGACTCGAGTTACTGCGTTTCTATGTAGTCGTCGTTGTCGTCACTTTTGACGCCGCAGCCGCCGCCGCCGCAGCTGCTGCTTCTGCCGTCGACGCATCAGTACCAGCAGCACAGCAGAGTCAGGAACAGCGAGCTGTACGGCAGCACCCTCTGCCGCCGTTATTGGTATCATCACCGCAGTTATCAGCCCTCTGGGCCGAGTCAGTCAGCCCGCTGCGATCGGTAGTGCTTGCTTGGGCGGTTTTGTCTCGCTGCGCAGAATCGTGCAATAGGGACAGCGTGTCTATCGACTGCCGCCATCCTGACTCTTGATCTCTGTTCGTCTCTCTCACTCACTCACACTCTCGCTCGTTGCCTCGAACTGTGTGTTCTTGTGGCCGTCTCTAGCTATCAATCTAGCTAGCTAGCCTGCGAGCTAAACTATATGTGCGTGTATGAGTGGATGTTACCCCTGGCCCGCGATCGGCCCATCTTCGTCTCGCCGTTGGTGGTGACCAGTTGATGATCGATCTAGTGAGTGATCTATGCCGGAGGTGTTGCCAATAGCTCCCGAAGCAGCCGATTATGCCTGAAAACTGACAATCAATCGAATCGACCCCATCCCAGAGGACAGTAGACTACGACGATGACTATGAAGAGCAATTAAAACGAGAAGAATACAAAAAATTCGACGTCGTTCGACAATTCGCTCAACCGAGCAGCCAAGCAATCGTCCATACAGTACGTCATTGCTGTCCTACGCGTACACGCTTCTGTTGCCCTGGATGTTTTGTGCTGTGTGTGTTTCACCGAACCCCTCACTCGATGCGTTCTGCCGTTTGTCGACGGCCACGACCACGTTCATCGTAACGTGGATACATCGGAGCTCGGCGAGGAAAGCGACTACTAGATTAGACGACCCGCAGCCACACTGCCGTACGACCTATAGCAAGCCTCCTGTAGACCTCGCGACAGCCTCAAAGGGCATCCCTGCGGCAGTGCCAACCTGCAGTAGCAGAAACAGCACCAATCGTAGCGGGTCCTAGTAGTGGTATTCGACAGCAGCAGCAGCTACCTGCCAACACTGTGGCCTCTGCCGGTTGTAACGTTACCACCCGACGCTAGCGACGGTCGCACAGAGCGACGGATAGATATATAGATATATCCTGCAGGGCCACATCGCTCGGAAGACGGCCGGGGGAAGCGGGCGAAAAGCCACAACGAAGAACAACGTGTGCGCGAACCTCTGAGACGGATAGAGAGGCGAGCATTATATACACGAACACCAACTGGTCGACACTCTGACCGACTGACTGATTGTCTGCCCCGCTCTATCCTGATCGGCCTGCGCTCTTCTCGCCGACACTTCAGTCCAGACGAGAAAGAGAGAGAGAGAGATCTGCATATGCTTTGAAATTGTGTCTATTCGCTGTCTCTCTCTCCATCGCAAAGTGTTTGTGTCATTAACCTGCAAAACACGCATGTACACACATACGCCTTGTCAACACCAACATGATCATTACAAGCAGCAACAGGAACAGAGCTGCCACCTGATCTACTAGTACCCTTCTAGTATTCCGCATAGTGCACGCCATCCTGACTCCGTCCTACGGGTACCGCTAGCTAATTTTCGTTGGCGTTCTCTCTGTTGTTTGTTGTTTTTCTGCAGCCGGCGCCACTGGGCGGGCGACGACCAGCGTCGCGTAGCACGTAACACTGTACTGTGTGTGTGTGCTGCTGAGTATTTTCCTGTGAGCAAGTTGCAAGTTCGTTGCGGATACCGCCTGAGATCACCGCCCTTCACTTCTCCGTGTGTGTGTTTTCTAATTCATTAAGGCTAAGGCCCTCCCCGGTTGGTCGGCGAACTGACAAGAACGAGGAGCCCATTGTACAGTGGGTTTTTCCTCGGTCGGTGCTAACCCAGCCGCCCACTGCGCCTGTGGTCATCTTGCTGCCGTCGGCCGGGCAGAGAGACGAACAGGCGGGCAACCAGCAATCGTTATCATCACTGGAGACGGCGTCGCATGTCCCCCTGCTTACCGATATCGTTGCATTCGTCGACAGCGTTCCTCCCCACGTTCACGTTGCCTTAAGGCTCCACGCCATACGTCTCGCGATTCCCGTGTATGTCCTCGTCAGCAGCCAGACAGCCACGCCACTGTAGACGAACATTAGCATTGCACCGTTGCAACTATTCCAGCAGCGTGTAACGACGATACGCTCAGCGGCTGCCCCCCCGCCCACTCGAGCTGAGCAGAGCGACACAGGTGTAGTTGTTGTCCTCGATGTCGAGTGATAGCCGCGACAGCCGTACAAGCATACGAACAGCAAGCACGGCGAAGCGAAGTGTGTCCGACAAGTCTTAGTCATTGCTGCTAACAGCGACAACACTGGAGTTGTTGTATACGGGTGTTGACCGTGAAAGTGTTTCATGGCGATAGAGATCGGGCGAAAGGCACTCTCGAAGCTGTCAGGCTTTCTGTCGTCGGCGAAGATCAGCCGTTGCGCAACGCCGCCTAACGATAAGGCTGCCGGGGGTCTGGGGGTGCGCGGAGCCAAACCCAGCCGCAACATGGAAGCCGAGTTTGACGAAATCGAACGTGCCGACGAATGGCAGCGATTATACGGGGACCTGCGACTTCGTTCAACTCCGAACCCCAGTCCACATTCGGTGGACAGTGGGAGCCTGTTCGCTGAAGCGAAAAAAATGCCCAACCGAAAGTTGAATCGGTACACGGACGTGCTGGCGTTCGAGCATACGCGCGTCAAGCTGTGTCGCGGAGATGTCCACTACATCAACGCCAACCATTTGATCTACGAGCGGGCCCGACGAAGCTATATCCTAACGCAGGGTCCCGTCGAGGAGTCAGTCGGCCATTTCTGGCTCATGGTATGGGAACAGCGTTCGCCGATCATCGTGATGCTGAACAAGATCATCGAGAAGCAACGGATCAAGTGTCACAAATATTGGCCGGAGGCGGACGAACCGCTCGACATTGAAGAGCTTCAACTGAGTGTCGAGCTCCTATCGGAAGACGAGACCGATAGTTACTTCAGACGCTCGATGCGTTTAACAGATAACAAAAGTGGCGACAGCCGCGTTGTGCTACAGTTCCACTATACCGAATGGCCAGATTTTGGCGTTCCGAACAGTCCCGACGATTTTCTCCAATTTCTCGAGCTGGTCCGCGGGTCGGGCTATCTAGCGGGCAGCAAGGACGACAAGGAGCACGGCCCGCCGATTATACACTGTAGTGCTGGCATCGGCCGATCTGGGACGTTCTGCCTTGTTGACTTAGTCCTTAAAATGCTTGAGGATGGCACAGTGAAGGACAATGGCGATATTAATGTACAACAGATTCTGTTAGATTTGCGCCAAAGCCGAGTCGGTCTTATCCAGACGCACGAGCAGCTGAGATTCGTGTACATTGCTCTCATCGAAGCTGCGAAACGGCGGAAAGGAGGTCGTGCAACAACCACGACGACGAAGCCAGCGACTACCAAGGCCACTGCAGGTGGAAGTGTCAAGGATGGCCAGGGCACGGTTGGGCCGAAGGACACCAAGGAGCGAATGGAAACCGAGCAGGCAGGTTCTAATGGCGACGTCCGCCACCGAGATGGTCCCCGTCGTCGACAAGCACAAGATGACGATCACGATGATGGCGACGACGACGATGATGAAGATCGAGAATTTGTTGTCGTGAGCAGAAGTAGGGTAGGCGTCCTCGATGAAGACAACGACGGCGTCGACAGTGAGGCTGTTGTATTTCCCACAGCAGCTCGGGACGGTAGCTCGGCGATTTCAGCAGCTACAACGAGTGGCGCAAAGGATCGAGTCACAGCCGAGACGGGAGGAAGGGAGACTCACATCGAGGGAAAACTCAGTAGTAGCAGCAGCAACAGCAACAGCAGCGAACACATGAACACCAACGGTCCTGAACTCGACGCGGAGACGACGCAGGAAAAAGCTGGAGAGCAGAGAGATGAGGAGCTCCAGACCGAAGCGGAGGAGGGCGAGGAGAACGAGGCCACCGGTGGCAGTGGCGGTGAAGACGAGGGCTCGTCGCCGCAGAAGCGCGCCCACCACCGTCTCAGTCTGAACAACTCAGACTCGAAGGAGGAGCCGATCCTGAAGAGAACCAAGAGTCAGGACGAGTAGTGTCTGTGGCTGACGCCTGTGACCCGGCCGGTGGCACGCGCGATTGCCACTGTCGTGCAGAAGCCCTGCGGCCTTCTAGCCAGCTGCTTCAGTACAAGTGTGCGTGTCAGCTGAGCCAGGAATCAACCAGGAATCAAAAACCACCACAGCCAATCATGACCGCCTGCACCAACATCTACACGACCACCACAATCACCACGACTAGCAGAACCGCCTCACAACAAAAATAATAAATAAATAAACACAAACTAACAATAACAACAACATCGGCAACATCATCAACAACAACAACAACACCCACAATAACAACAACAACAACACCCACAATAACAACAATAAGACAACAACGCCCTATTCCCAATACGACAATAAAACAACTTGAACAGCTAGCCAATGTATCGATCATTAGACCATAAAAAGACGAGCATTACTTTCTCGCTTAAAACAACATATTTAGAAATAGCACTTATCTCAGGATTTCTCAGGATGAAGATGGGCAGCCTCACGCCGATCCTAATCCCCCACAATGCTGTCGGTACTATGCATGTTCGCGCATTATTGCGAAGATACGGACAATAACAACATTGACACGAATTGAAGTCGTGAGAAACGTACGGCTAAACAATAGCGCAAGTATAATATAATTATAATGTCAAGTATAATATCTTGAAAATGGCAACTTCGACCCGTGACCGGTGGTAGATCCATCAATCAATGAATCTCGTTGTAGACCATTGTAAGGAACTGCCAGGAGACAGGAACAGGCGCTCTAGCAGCTTGATCATATGATGATAATGAAATCAGGTTTACATTATATAAACATAATTATGGAATATATATATATATATAATGTAAACCTGATTTCATTATCATCATATGATCAAGCTGCTAGAGCGCCTGTTCCTGTCTCCTGGCAGTTCCTTACAATGGTCTACAACGAGATTCATTGATTGATGGATCTACCACCGGTCACGGGTCGAAGTTGCCATTTTCAAGATATTGTACTTGACATTATAATTATATTATACTTGCGCTATTGTTTAGCAGTACGTTTCTCACGACTTCAATTCGTGTCAATGTTGTTATTGTCCGTATCTTCGCAATAATGCGCGAACATGCATACCGACAGTATTGTGGGGGATTAGAATCGGCGTGAGGCTGCCCATCTTCATCCTGAGAAATCCTGAGATGAGTGCTATTTCTATATGTTGTATATATATATATATATCTACGCCCGCCTTGAGTAGTCAGCATCGTGATGTATCTGCTTGATATCTGTATCGAGCGGTTGATAACGGGGAAGAGCTGCGATACGTGTTGTACATGTGATGACTAAATAGATCTAATAGATAAATAGTGTACCGTTTAAAAGAAGAAGCCGAAGCCAGCTTCGATAACGTGACCAGATGATGAGGACGATGAATGACTTTTCTTTCCATACAAAGATATATATATATATCTATACGAGATTGCGAGATGGGCACGTACTCTTTTGGTATCTATACATATTATATATATATATACATACATTACACGCTCTGATGATACAGAGCCTGTTTTGTTCAGAGTTACAATTCTTGCTTTTAACATAGCCGTCTGCGGGCTTTTAGAGTTGAAGCAAACTCTCACACAAGCAGGAACGTCAAAGGAACCATAGTACAACTGTGGTGAAATATTAGTTGTAGCCAGCTTGTAAGGGTCCACGTCCATTGGTGGACCCTGTTTGCTGCCTGTTTTTTTTTCTATTTGTTTGTGGGTTAGCTATTTTTTGTTGTTTGTGCGAGTGTCTTTAAGTGTGTGAATGTCGCTGTACGTAGATGAGGTTGTGTATACGATGGCAGCTTGGTCCTCCCCCCCCCAATGGCTCCCATAATCGTTTTTAGTCCCATGATGTCTACAATGGGACGGTAGAGTCCTCAGTAGGAACATCAGGATGATGACGCGACAACGTTTTGTGCGTACCCTTGAATCGCGATCTGCATTGGAGCACCGTGATGGTGTACATTTGGCCCACGTCAAACCCTATATCGTCTGTCCAACTCAGGAAACAGCAGGTGCCATAGTCTCGACGTGGTGACACCGTAACCCGTCTCGTAATTACCGACGGCGCAGTTCGCTGTCTTCACCAAACGAAGAGCCGGCGACCGGCTTGCTCGACGTCAGGGGCCAGGCTCCAACTTACTAACCTTGCTCTCATTGCGAAGTAACCGTCACCGTTCGTGGTATTGAGCGGCCACTTCAACCAATCCCCCTTGACAAAGCAGAACTATCTTGGGGCCGACTAATCTGCTGTCCACGCAAAGTACTCGTAACAATGTATAGGAGTGTGCGATGAGAATTTCAATGGCAACAATGACCCACAGCTTCGCGGACGTCTGTTTGATCGGACATGATTGAACGAACTTCACAAGTGTGCATTAATGTAATAACGTGCAACGCGCTACGGATACCGGCAGGAACCCGGTCGGCCTGCAGTTCCGGGAGTCGGCGGTCGCGGCGCTACGCGAGGAACGACACCTGAGCGAAAGGATAGTGCATGGCAACAACCCGAACGTGGTGCAGAAGCGACACTGACATTTTGCCTTTAGGGGAAGGCGGTCACGGCGTAACCCGTCCGCATTTTCCTAGTTATTTTTATCATGCTGAGTATAATTAGCAGAATAGTGTCTGGGTGAAACATGCTGAGTAGCAATAGCCGCATGAAGTTTGGAACCAGAACGCGTCAAAGCGGCAGCGAGCAGCTCGTGGACGTATCGAGAGTGAAATGACGTTGTCAGACGCAGCTGGCGATCGCGAAGCCAACGAGGCCATTGAAGGGAGCTCGCAATCGGGTGTCCGAACTGGACCAGATTTCAGTTTCACCTTTATTTGCCAATGAGTGTCTCGATAGTAAGCTTCCAACTTAAAGGTTAAGCTCATGTGCTGCATGTGTGCCGTGTAGATATACCGATCATGTTCTAACTTGACGATTGACCCTGTGAAACAAGTTTTGTCCTATGATCAATCGATTCAACGATCAATGTGCTGCCGTGGCGGGAAAACAATGCATGTGTGCCGCAGTAAATTTTTGGCCTTCATGATTGTTTTCCCACCACGGCAGCACATTGATCGTTGAATCGATTGATCATAGAACAAAACTTGTTTCACAGGGTCAACCGTCAAGTTAGAACATGATCGGTATATCTACACGGCACACATGCAGCACATGAGCTTAACCTTTAAGTTGGAAGCTTACTATCGAGACACTCATTGGCAAATAAAGGTGAAACTGAAATCGGGTCCAGTTCGGACACCCGATTGCGAGCTCCCTTCAATGGCCTCGTTGGCTTCGCGATCGCCAGCTGCGTCTGACAACGTCATTTCACTCTCGATACGTTCACGAGCTGCTCGCTGCCGCTTTGACGCGTTCTGGTTCCAAACTTCATGCGGCTATTGCTACTCAGCGTGTTTCACCCAGACGCTATTCTGCTAATTATACTCAGCATGATAAAAATAACTAGGGAAATGCGGAGGGGTTACGCCGTGACCGCCTTCCCCTAAAGGCAAAATGCCAGTCTCGCTTCTACGCCACGTTCGGGTTGTTTCCATGCACAGGCACATCCTTTCGCTCAGGTGTCGTTCCTCGCGTAGCGCCGCGACCGCCGACTCCCGGAACTGCAAGCCGGCCGGGTTCCTGCCGGCATCCGTATCGCGTTGTCGAACATTAATGCACACTTGTGAAGTTCGTTCAATCATGTCCGATCAAACAGACGTCCGCGAAGCTGTGGGTCATTGTTGCCATTGAAATTCTCATCGCGCACTCTTATACATTGTTACGAGTACTTTGCGTGGACAGCAGATTAGTCGGCCCCAAGATAGTTCTGCTTTGTCAAGGGGGATTGGTTGAAGTGACCGCTCAATACCACGAACGGTGACGGTTACTTCGCAATGAGAGCAAGGTTAATAAGTTGGAGCCTGGCCCCTGACGTCGAGCAAGCCGGTCGCCGGCTCTTCGTTTGGTGAAGACAGCGAACTGCGCCGTCGGCAATTACGAGACGGGTTACGGTGCCACCACGTCGAGACTATGGCGCACACGTTGTCATTTAACCGATGCGATTATAATTGCAAAAAAATTCTCCGCCAATGCATTCTATTCACAATATAATCATTGTAGGACTATTTGGACTGGGACTATTCACACACATACACACATATATATATATATATATATATATATATATATATTTCCATCTCTCTCTTTCTCTCTCATTGCGTTGTTTGTCTGATCGACCGACGGTGCGGCGCATTACGAAATATGATTAATTGATCGATCCCAGTGATCGACGGTCTGTCACTGTCGAATCAGGCCGCCGATCGAATCAGGTGCAGCTATTCGACGACTGGTAACTCCGCAATAATAATCGATTATTAATGATGTCTCGATCTTAGGGGCAGCAGGCTCTAATCGAAACTAGAAACACAAACTGACCTGGGACAAATGCGATCGACCGGCTATATATTAATTGATTTGCTCGGCAGACAATGACTGCTCGCACACAGTTGTCGATCAATCTTCGACAACCAACTATTACTGGGTGTGTTGGATAGCCGGCGGTGACGGTTGTGGCTGGATCCCCTTGGGCGAGGTGGCGCTTCGTTTGTCTGTTAGTTAGTTCGTTTGTTTCTTTGTTTGTTAGTTAGTTAGTTAGTTAATTACACGTTGTTACCATTCAATCATAAGCTATTATATCAATTCATTCGCTATTCATACTAAGCGGAGAAGCTATTTTCAAGTAGGTGCTTAGAGCAGACGCCAGCGAAGGTTGGGCGAATACATTGCAACCACAACAACAACAAGCACGAACAGAATCAGACGACACTAGTAAAGAATAGCACAAGTAAATAGCAAACGATAACAATACATAACAATGTCGGGTACGAGATGAAATCAAATGACAAATGACATCGTGTCATCGGCTAAACGATCGTCTTCACGACCCCATCTACCC
Organism: Stratiolaelaps scimitus; assembly: GCA_019614645.1. NCBI lineage: Eukaryota > Metazoa > Arthropoda > Arachnida > Mesostigmata > Laelapidae > Stratiolaelaps > Stratiolaelaps scimitus. The sequence continues at coordinate 3,010,492 of JABWDB010000036.1, forward strand.
GGACCGTCGGAGACTGAAGTCGCCCCCATTAAAGGAATTTCTCAACGCGACATATACATACGAATAATGGAAGAAATCGAAAAGCGAATAGAGACAAACAAAACGAGCGAGAATAATTGTGGTTATTTTAAATAAGTGGCCAAATTTAGATGAATACTATATAATTAGCATGATGAGTCGATAAGACCTGGGGAGAGAGTTGGAATGGAGTGATGATCGTTTAGCCGATGACGATGATGATACGATGTCATTTGTCATTTGATTTCATCGCGTATCCGACATTGTTATGTATTGTTATCGTGTGCTCTATATGGGATCTTCTCGTTTGCTATTTACTTGTGCTATGCTCTATTAGTGTCGTCTGATCTGTTCGTGCTTGATGTTGTTGTTGCTGTCGTTGCAGTTGCAGTGTTTTGCTCAACCTTCGCTGGCGTCTGCTCTAAGCATATATATATATATATACAAAAATATTATTGCCCACGCGAACAGCAGGAAACATCAGCACAACAAGAAATTACACCTATAAACAGACCAGACAAACATATGAGAATGGTGATGTCATATGGACGATAATGTTATTGTGACAGTCGACGTTTCGAGGAGAAGCAGAGACAAACCTAAAATCGATGTTCTATATAAACTCGACTAAACAATATATATATATATATATATATATATATATATATATATATATATATATATATATATATATATATATATAAGTTGATTTAGATCACACGTACGAAACGGGACAAATTGATAATTACCAAGTTCTATTAATATGAGGAGGATGCCGATTGATGATGTCACTCAACAAGTCGCCGATGGTGTCATCGGAAAGATAGAAGAGTAGCAGAGTCAAGAAGGCATAGTGCTATCGTATGATAATGACTGCCGCCACCACCTCCACCACGAGCACCGCCACATCGTAGCAGCTCAGGAGAAAAATCGTAGCGGCTGAGAGCTCCTGGCGTTTGTGTTTCGATGATGACACAGGCACCACTCGGAACTCTCGTAGACTTTTTCGTGTTCAGACGGGAAGGAGAATCGAGATGTCTTTTTATTGTTTGCTCCTGCTGATTGTTGCCTGGATAGAATACGCTACTCGTTTTCTTTTGAAGCGTACGACGCTTCTGAATAATTGTGTCTACTATGGCGTACGACACCTTCGACACCATTTGGTACGATTCATATTGCTACTACCACTATTGAATGTGTAACGAAATGACCGTCTTGAGGAGATGGAGAGAGAGAGAGAATGTACATAGGCCCCCCTTTGAGTGTAGATATTACGTAATTATTACAATAAAAAAAAGGGAAAATGTAGTGGAAATGTATGATTCTACCATGGCGTCATTACTAATGGTGATTATTATTGATCGTATTAATGTTACGTTGAATTCAGATTATGATATAAATATACATATATATATATATATATATATATATATATATATATATATATATATATATATATATTAATAAAGATATAACTATAATTGCCATATATGAACTCGAAAACGACTAAGGTATCATTTAGTCAAAGAAGCGAAATGTGAGCTGGTAAAAGTATATACATATATACAAACAGAGTAAGGTTTATGCTAGATATGCGAGCACACGTGGATGGTTATACATACGAGCGAAGAGATAGATTCAGAATAGTCGCTTCAGTGAAGACGACGAAAGAACGAGACCGAGCTAGGATTTCCTATGATTCGTTTGATACAAGCGAGCGACGATTGACAATACACATCGACAACCAACCACCGTAACAGTGGAACTGAGCTGCCAAACAGTAGTAAGGTGGCCCCCATAACACCAACAACCGGAGACAATGTGCGAATGAAGGTGAAATAGCTTTGACAAATGAAAGTCGAATGAACGCATTGATATGGATCATATCGGAAGCTGGCGAGGCGATGACAAGAAAAAGGATATGAGCGAATAAAATCGTAGGAAGAAAGAGAGAGAGAAAGAGAGAGAGAGAGAGAGAGAAAGCAACTGAAAACGGGAATGGCAGCCTTAGATGAGGAACGTGGGAGAAGTTGGGTAATAGTGAAGAAAATAAAAGAATAACAATAATAATTAAAATGATATTGACTGATTGTCATAACTCGTAAGATAAATGTTTCAATAAATAAGGAATATGGACGCAACGGCTGCAGCACGTCGTCAGACTGCTGCAATGAGCGTTACCGATTCTGAAGAATGTAACAGCAAACGGGAAAATCGTGTGGTGTATCATGTCCAGGCTTTAGGGAGATAGAGTAGGTATGACTAATTAAAAAAATATGGTACCTATTTGAGGACATATTGGTGCAAAGTATTTCATAAACTCAACTATTTTGAGTGATTGAACTAGGTTTCCGGGAATGATTCGTAGCAGTTCAATGCGAATGACGCTAACGGTGATAGAGCCTTCGTAGATGGGGTCATGGATTTTGGTAATGTAGATCTTCTTTTTCTCGAAAGTGCGGCACTTTTCAGTACCAGTCTCATACTATCTATTTATGGTACGCGTGAATCGTGATCTGCTTCATGCGGAGCGATAGGCGCGAGTATGGCTTTGTTTGCATATCGTCCGAAAGTGGACGAACTCCAGCCGGAGAACTTGTTACGGGTACTACGGGACAGATAAGCACTGTTCGATGTTGTGAAACGGGTTGTCAGCACCGAAAGTCAAACGCTTGCTAGGTATGAATTGTTCGAACTACTCAACAGTAAATAAGCAGTGTAGCTCGCAGGATCTTTCCTTCTGCAAGGCCTCTCCGTCTCGCTGTGAGACAGAGAGGAAATGCCATTGCCTTTCTCGGGACAATGGCGGCTTCGAACCCGGTCCCCAACTAATCCTCCCCCCGCTCCAAATTACTTCCTAATTATTGTATGTCTGAATAAAAAAGCTTACGTAAAATAGTAGTGCATATGATTCCTTAAGGGCGCATATATCGAAACATCTGTAAAATATACGAGTCAGGGCATGCTTTGGGATAGCAATGTGTTAAATGAGGACCCGCTCTTGGAGTTATGAATGCTCGCGTAGCTTTGTACCGCATCGATTCCTAGGGGATTCAACGAATAGGCCATTCCGACACTGAAGCCCGAACGCTTACAGGCTTCAGTGTCCGAAGGAGACATTTTCTTACCGAACCACATAAGTATTCTGCCTCGACTTCTGTAGAGTATATTGGTCGTACCTTCTACAATCATCATTATCGCATTTATAATTGAAGTCCGAGAAGAGGAGAATCGCTTAGCCCATGCCATCGGAGTTCCCACGAAGTTCACTTCTAAGGATGACCCTTTTGAAATATCCATCTATCGTTTGTTTTCCGACTGACTCTCAGTCAGCATGTAACGTCTACGGTACAACTGCTTTCAGCATTGCTCAATAAGAAGGATCCCTGCAAATGCAAATGTGCAACGGTGGCGATCGACCCCGCGTACCTACGTGTCTCTTACGGTTTCAAGGCGCACGCGAATGCAGTACGCCACTCGGGGGCTGGACAGCGAACTAATGCTAACATTTGTGTAACATCTCCAGTTGGAAAAGGCCCACTGACTCGAATTTCCTGTGACCGTCTGTCGTTGATAGACAATAACATTCTGGCTAGCGCACGCGCCCCGATGCATGGAAACACGATCCGTGGTCACCCCACCTCAGAGGGTTATATCGTTTCCGGCCGAGTTCGTCGGTATTTGCCGCGTCTAGTTGACAGGGAGCCTCGCCGTAATCCTTTAGGCTCCTCAAAATCCTGGCAAACCATTAAGCAACGTGTGGGTTTCTACTGTCACAATCCTTTTAAAGGATTTACTGAGGAACAACAAGGAGAAGGCGCGCTTCCTGTAAGCCGCTAGCCAACAAATGAGAGGGTGTTTATAGGTTGCCCACTCGGCGTCAGCATTCGTTGCTGCTATCTGGACTATCCGCTAAAGCCGATAAGCTCGTGTACAAAGGGGTTCAATCCATGGTGTGTTGTTTTCAACTTAGATTAGATGACCGGCAGGTAGCGTTGTCAACAAAAAAAAAACATCGGACTATTTGTGGAAGTGTTACGTCTCTAAAAATCTGATGAGGTGGCAAGCTCGGTCAGCAGTGCAGGTCGCTACAGCAGAGAGCCATGGATCCGGAGCTCGATGGACCCGAGCGAAGCTTCAGGCCAATCCACTAGGAAACTCAATTATACATAGAGACTATATGTTGTTAGTCAAGTGTTCAGGATAACGGTAACGCCACCAAGCCGGCAAAATAAAACTTGGATTTTCGGCGAAAAATCCTTCCGACCTCTGTGTACCACTGTTGCTGTTGCACCAGGATGCAAATGGCCGCAGAGTCCTAACTACTGGTATTGTCCCAGTCAACGGGTCATATGTTTAAATAAGGACATCAGAAAATAAATATTTGGACTTTCGTTAGACCAAAAAATAGTAATCAGTGGTTTATCGCCATTTCTTTGCATATTCCCGACCCGGTTTTGCGAATCTAGCACGAACACTGCCTTAGATCTTCGTTCAGTCACACCATATCTGCAATCATTGTCTCAGATTTATTAAGTTAAGCCACCTGTCGCTCGGGTTCTGCTACTCGATGTCTGCGAATTCGTACAAATTCAAATGCAAGCTCATCGTTGCCAATGGTTGGAAATTAGAAAATGTGGAAAATAAAAAGCCACCCATTGAGATCCTCATATAACGCATTCTTCCAGTCATCCAGTCCCTCATTGAAGCGAACACAAGCAAGTGTTCCTCTTGTGTCAAAACGTTTATCAGGATGTTATCGGAAGGCTACCAAAGCCATGGTTATATACATAGTCATCGAGGCGGATAAGAATCTGAGACAATGTCAAGAAGTGCTAAGGTGACGATTTCAATACAAATAATTAATGTTAATCCTATGACTGGATTAATTATACGCTCTGTGCTGAAAACCGTATTGAAAAAATCTACCATCCCCATTATTGTGTGTGTCTATCCCGTCATCGTTATTAGTAATACATCGCGATACTATTGGAATGAAAAATACATCTCATATTATAATTCTTCTTCTGATTATTATTATTATTATTAGTAGTAGTATTATGAAGCAAGTCCTATTTCGTAGCTTCACATCTGCTGAGCAAAAGTGGCTTTACTTTATAACAAAGCAACTCCTACATTATCGTTATAATCTCATAACCGTGCCCTCGTACTACCTGAATACTAGCTACTAAGAAAGAAGGCGCCTATATCTGATGTTGCTCGCACCATATATATATATATATATATATATGTATATATACATTGTACACAAGGTCGATTAAATCAACCAGCATCATAACAGTAACCATACATTGTGTGCTTTTCATCGGTACTATTTTCGCCCCCGTCGTAGAAGTTTCTTCTAGCTTATTTATAGATATATATATATATATATATATATATATAGCCCACGCGGATATTCGTTCAAAGTTCTTAGCAGTCACTACCCTATTATGATATGCTGCTCTTGATGTTGTAGATGTTCGTGTTGCGATTGATTTCTTGTTGTTCGTTGGTTATGACTATGGACAATGTGTTGTTGGGCGTGCTGCTGCTGCTGCTGGCCAATGTCGTCAGCGACCACCTGTGACGCGTCGATCATTTCGATCTGCTGATGAATCTGATGCGTCTGCTGCAGCTGTCCTGGACGACGATGATGTAGCGTTGTCGTCTGCTGTTGTTGTTGTTGATGGCCCGAGCCCGCGAGTGTTTCCATTATCACGGTCGCACCCTCCTCATCAAGCTGTTGGCCGACGACGACGCTGCCAGCTTCCTCGAGAACGACGCCGTCAGCAGATGACACTACGGCCATCCCGTCAACGCCGGCTGAAAGGCTGCCACCGACCGGCTGATCATATGCGGCCAACACCTGCTTGTCAGAAGGGCGTAAGGATTAGAAACGGGGACAATTGGCCGTCGGACTGAGAGAGGTGTACACGTGGATCAATTGACGTTGCGTTGATCCGTCCCATCGGGGACAAGCGCGCAGGTTCTTTCCTTCTGCAGCGCCTGTTCCTCGCTGTGCAGAAGGGCAATGCCATCACCTTTCTTGGGACATTGTCGACATCAGCCCCCCCCCCCATAATCCTAACCCTGAAATAATTCCTAACCACCATGTTTGAATAAATCATATTGACGTTGACCTTCCGAATACTTGATTTTTAGTCAATAAGTAAGAAAAAATAATAAAATTAATGAAATCCCAACCTAACTATTAATAAATACATTTCTTCGAGGTAAACAATGCCATGACAGGTGCGTATGAAACAAGCCATTGGTGATCTAGCTAACGAGTTAGGTTAATAAATAAAGTGCATATATGATTTTGTTATTAGCATAAATTACGCTTGAACTCTTAAGCTCTACCTGTCTAAGTTGAAGCAATTTCATCTCGACCTGGGCCATCTGATCAGTAGGCTGAATGTTACCACTGCTACCATTTGCCAGCTCATTTCGGAGCTCATCGGACAGTTGGACCACCTGTTGAGCAGTCTTCAGTTCAAAGGAAGTCAAGGAAAATTTAGTTTATTATTTTTTAAATAAAAATAAATAATCATAATCTAGTGATGGCAAAATCGGCTATCGTGCAATTCACTGCATTCGAATTCACTCATACAGCGAATGGCAGCGTTATGCAGTGAAAGCACAAAATTATTTACTGTATTAGGCTGAAAGCGAAGGGCAATAAAACAATCAGCCAAGCGCCAACAAGAGACAGTTCTCTCTGCGAGCGATTAATGCATCTCCCCTTTAGGCGAGAGACGTTTGAATACCCGTGTACAAACTCAGCGAATATAGCCCCGATTACCTGGAACATTTCAATCAGCGAGGCGGACTGCGGGAGCATGACCACGGATTCATCGTCTGTGTCCAGGGTGTCTCTGGCTGGTGCAGGAAGTGGCGATGTCACATGGTTATGATGGGACGAGCCGAGCACCTCCACCTTGCCCCGACCCTCCACGCGGGGAACCTGGAAATGATCAGAGATAGCGTAGAGCAAAACATGCGAAGCTCGGTTAAACTGCGAACGAATGCATACATTAATCGACGAGACAACAACAATTATTAACAATTAACAGAAATGCTCCCGTCCCGAGCGAACATCCGATTGAACGCTCTGATTCAGCTGCTACCGTCAAACTTGCTCCTCGTCTGCTGCTATGTCGACCACTCGCTGCGAGCGTAGGCAGTGTAATTAGAACACCACCAATCGAATGTGTTGCTACTATTAGGTAAACACAAAAAACCAACAAGTACTTATTAGTCAAGTGGCAGACTCTACCTGACAGACTAACCTTAACGAGCAGGTGTGCTGCACACTGCCTCTTTACCCGCAAACTTTTATGTGGGTCGCAGCGTTTCGGCTGAGCCTCGAACACGCACGTGTACAGCCGCGTTCGATATTTGGCATTGCTCTGCGTTGTGCACAGCACGAACTCCGATGAGTGCTCGTACTGGAACTGTTGAAGCCATAGATCGAAATCGGTCTCGGTGTCGAGCTGGGCGGACACGAGCTTCACATCGACATTGTGCGCAAAGTACAGATGCTCCAACAGAAGGCCTTTCGACTCGCACGTGAAGTCGCACTCGACTTCGGGACACTCCTCGACGAGCAACGAGCAGAAAATGCCATGAACAAGCCACTTGTGGGTGTTGAGCTCGGTTTGTCGAGGAAAGTTACTCGGACACTGCTGGCACTGGTGTCGACGGACGCGTTTTTGCTGCTGCTGCTGCTGTTGCGATTGTTGCGCATCCATCATCTGCGAATGTTGTTGCTGATCGTGGATGGTGTGCAATCCACCACTGGAGCCCGTTTCGTCAGGGTCGATCGCGTCCACGTCGCCCTCCTCGACGCCGCCCACGTTCTCGGCTTCAGTCTCGATAACTTCGTACGTCTCAACGGTCCCACCGTCGACGTCGCGTATTTCCTCCATCATCGTTACTCCGCTCTATGTCTCGTACAACGGCTTAATGTGAACCCCGCAGGCGCATATAACTTATTGGGGGGTGCGAGGGGGGGTGGGGTGGGGTGCACGAGAATGTTTTCAAGATCACTACGATTAAACGATGTCGTTATTCATTTGATGACGGACTTCTGCTTCGAATATTTCGCTTTGGCTCCTGCTCAACGAGGCCAGTCCGTTTTGTTCAGTATCTAGTCGGTGACGGGGAATGATAGCCGATCCATGAGGTCGTCTACGCGGTTCAGCAGTGTGTTGATAATGTCGCTCGCAATAAATAGATGTGTCTCGTCTAAATCCTGCAGAGATATAAGGATAGAAAATGTTACCGGCAAAAAACATAGGGTGAAATTTTGTCTAGTAATTAATTCGTAATAATATTAATTTGGGTATGCCAGATTGCGGCGGTTTACCAGGGGGCTCCCTCCCACTTGGGAGGGAGGCGTGGGGAAAGCGGGATAGGTATTTCCGTTTTTCCTCATAAATAAAAGAAAATATATTGATTTGGTGAAAAAATGAGAGGCGTGCTATGAGACATATGGCTCGGTCGTCGTACGATACGAAATTATTGCTTTGAGCTCATGTCCGTTTGATGTTTTTATTATATATATATATATATATATATATATATATATATATATATATATATATATGTATCGTGAAGGTCTCCTTTAAGTGCAGTGATAGAAACAGAATCCGTTGTAACGTCTGCGTTCAGCGCGTCACAAATTCAGCCTCTCGATAACTGAGCCGTCCGTGATTTGCCGAATGAACAACTGCTGAAGTGATGAAACCATATACTTATCCGACACAAGGCAGGACTAACCTGAATGATGAACTTGCGACCTAATTCTTTCGAGTCGTCGAGATGAACAAGAAACTCCTTCATAGCCGAATCACATTCGACGAGGATGCCTTTTACAACGTGCACCATACCGACCGATAGATTCGAATCGTTTAATTACCAACACGAATGAACAGTCCCGAGTTCTGTAGAGCCTCTGGCATACACCTATGGAGAAGATGGCCGCAACGTGTTCAATTCGTCGCCACAGTGAAAGATAGCGTGAAGATAAGATAAGATACACTGCATTATAAGTCATATATATATATATATATATATATATATATATATATATATATATATATATATATATATATATATATATATATATATACTGCATTATAAGTCATATATATATTCTATGGTAACGGAAAAGCGAACTCCTACAAAGGCGAATTACCCCTGACGACTATGTAACACCTGATAGGCTGAATGCCATAGATGCGTATCCCTATCATACAATGCCAATAATTGTTCATATTCGATTTAGCTAAATATTTCGTTTGTTTCATCGATGACACACACTGTATTTCTGACCAGTCATCAACACATGCTCGTAACGGCCCGACGGGCATTAGTTTAATATGGGTTTAGGCTGTCATTTAATGCTATCAAAGTACAACGTGTAGATGGCAATGCACGCTTAATTAGATACGTAAACTCGAATTTGCAAATTCCCCGGGGTGGTCGTATATCGACGCCAACAGCTGCAATCGTTACGGTAGAGTAGCCCAACTCCATCGGTTGCCAGGTACGAGATAGTAAGGACAACCGATGAGATAGTGGTGAACAACTCGACGAAGGCAGTTCTTCTATACACTCAAATTTCTGCTATTATTATTGCTATTATCTACTAAGTATTACGTATGAGAAACTCAAACAGCTTAAATGAAAAACCTCGTGAGTTGCCACGAGCTCATCATCATCTATATTTACTCCTACAGTACGAACATAGCGAATTTAGAGAGTTTCAATGTCACTTGTGAAGAAAATTAAGCTTCCATTGAATTTCTATAGTTACTCGTTGGCCTAGGTTAAATCTATTAACAGCTCTAGAACACCTTCACCTCAATATGTTTCACATGGCAAATAATCATTCCATTTCACAGCTACGATTTAACGATACGATCCAAATGCCGGTTGTCTTTTAAACTATTACATAGGCTGATATTCTAAATCATTTAACAGTAGTAGCAATTACCTCAATTATCCTCGACATCTAGAGCAAATATCGCGCATCAGCTGCCCTCTGATATTTTACCTCTGTGCACTGAATAAACAGTAGAAAAAAAACACCAGAAAAAACAGTCCCTGCAATTGCTGTTCTATCAAAAGGCTTCATTGTAAACACGGAGTGTCCCGTAAAGAACAAATACAACCGCTGTCCGGAGCGCGTGTGTGGGCTTCTATGACTAAGGAAAAACCTCCCAACCTATGGATGCAGGGGAGCCATGGTTGCAGCGCTCGCTAGAATAACTATTTTGTTGGAGCTCAATTGGGCATTTGGGCGCAAGGTAGTTGAGGATATTTAAAGGGTAAGAACAGATGACCACAATGACGTCCCAATCTTTATAGGCTCTTGGCGTCTGCTAGCGCGCTCTCGACGACGGTATATGTTATGCATTTTGAATTCAATAAACATTGGGCTGAGTCGCCCAGCACAATATAATAGCAAACATGAAACAATTAAATGGGCTCTGGTCGTACGGGAGCGATTTGCGGAATATGTATTTTGAAATGGACACCACAAGCATTATCTCTCACAATTGCTTTGTTAGATAAAAGACATAACCTGCGTATAGTATTGGGTCATTCGGAGTTATTTGTTGGGCATCTAAATGATTTCGATAGCTTTTGAACTCAAATTTAGTAGAACTTTTGGAATTTTTTCCGGTGTTCTTTCCGTTTGTGTTACCACATCTAATTTCGTTATCGATAGCTCCCTGAATTATGCAAATCGATGCTTGCATGTTGTTTAATATATTCTCCGGGCTGATCGACAGCCAGCATTTAACGTCCACGGTGCAACTGCTTTTGGCATTGCTTCATAAACCGAAAAACCCCTTGAAAATGCAACTGTGCAACGGAGGGGATCGAACCCGTGCACCTACGTGTCTCTTCCGATTGCATGTTGTTTACAAAACCAGTAATAGACCTTTTTAAGTCTGTTATGACCTGGTGGTCGAGCCGTAATTAGTAATCAGTAGGCTTTGTTGTTGGTCGGATTGACTAGGCAATCGGTGAGATTAGAAGTTAGATACTTGTGTCTTTTGTATCTGTTTATATATGATAACTGGAATCTGTTGATATCTCGTTGAGTGGATACCTTCATTCCTTTAGTATTAAGCCTAGATCTATTTATTAACCATAATCATAACTCAATCCATGGAAACGACCATAATCATAAAGGCTTAAATCTGGACATAATCTGGCAGATTGAATCCATCACCGAATATTGTTGGCCTCCATCCAGCTCATTATTGTATCGGCACGGTGAGGTTTTGCGTTGTCGTTGAGAGGCCACACTGGGTGCCGTCGATATCTGTACCATTCGTACATGTTCCCGGGTGTTCCCATGTGCGTCGGGGGCGAGAGACCCACTCCGCATCTTTCTTGGTGATGTTCAATGTTTTTGTTGTAACATCGTAAAGAGTAGTACGAGGCGTTCCAGAATAGGCCGACCAAAAATGGTCTTCGTTAACTCCTTCGACCGTGAGACATCCTGAAGTAAAGTCACCTCCTCGGCGGTCTCCAACAGTTCAGTCACCCCTCCTGAATCGACTACACCAGTAGTAAAACTCAAGCTCAAGTATAAACAGACCACAGATACTACCGCATTTTGGCAACAATTCGTTAGAGTAAACGGGAATCCCACTCCAGCCAGATTCTTAAGTAAAGTAACCAATGTTCGTATCGTAAATTTGTTCGACGAACCGAAAATGTCCATAGCCATCGTTTATCTTACAACGTTAATTAATGTTATTTTCATACGAATTCTCAATATATGTATATTGCCGAATTGAGCGGTAATATACATATATTGAGAATTCGCATCGGTACTGCTCAATTGGCATTGAAAATGCCATGTGCCATTGGGAAAATACACACAAAACGGAGATATGATATACAAGTCTTTCCGGTATGTTCCACATTTATTCATTCACCCTGTATGGACGACACCCGCATTCATCCGACGATGGACAACAATGGGTGTGTTTTGAAACTATTATATATAAAAAAAAAGAATTATCAGTAAACCCACTAGTTTCGAGTCTCAAATGCAATGGATGACAACAATGGCCCGTCTTCGTTGCTAAGCCTACTCAAAATGGGTATAACATGCAAGACGTTTTTCCGAGTTTCTTATGAAAAATATAACTGTGACTCGGGGCTGGTCAAACTCGACTGGCTTCTTCTGCGCCCCGATCGAGATGGCCCACTTTAGTGCTTCTTTAGGAAACATTTGCTTTCTGAGCCTTGCCATGCTTTTACTTTGGCCCCGGCTTGGGAACAACTTTTGTATTACTTCAAACCATATGGGTTCATTGGGACTCGAACCGGAGACCACTGGGCTCCAAGTCCTTAGAGCTACCCCACGTCGCTTCCTGTTTGGAATAATTTTCAATTATCGCCCCCTTGACACATTGAGTGATGTTAAGCCTAATGTGTATGTTGTTAATGTGTATGCGTGTGTGCGTGTGTGATTATCCGATCATCCGATCCTGAGTCAGATTCGTGAAAAGCGATCGACATAGAAATTCGATTTACGAAATTTTTCATCGCATCATTTTCTGTTTAATTTCATCTACATCTGGCGCCGTAGATGAAATCATTTAACCTCGAGTAGTATACCAACTTCTCGAATTATACCCCCCCCCCCGGCCCGCGGTAGCTAAAATCTCAAAATATAATAGCTCACAGTGATATTTAACCTTACTTGTTTTTGTACACAGTCTAACACGCTAATAATCTACGACCGAGAGGATGGATGTCTATCATAGCCTTTTACACAGACGTCAGCGCGTGCCGCGGGGAGGCCGGTCGTGACATGAGCCACCCGCATGAGTAGAATTATCGCCAACGAACAGGCAAACAATGCCGTAACGTTGTGACAAATCCTTTCTGGAACAACAAGATGAGCGCTTTGTTGTGAAAACATCGAAATCTTGCTTCGGCATCGTCAGAACGAACGGTGCCTCCTCCTCCTCCTCCTACCACCGGCAATGGGGGGTGGTCCATCAATTTCTCTGGATGCCCTAATGATTCGGGTGTCCGTGCAGATCCGTGCGTGCCGCGTTTACGCATCGAGCGAATGGAGCAACGACAACAATTAATTTCTTCGCTTGGTGATGCCGTTGACGCCGCATTCGGGTCGCATCAATGTGACGTGTTGGATTCGAATTTTTTTCGTTGTTTGAGCTGACCCTCAGCTGTTCCCCTATGTGACAGGCCTCAGAATTTAACCTTGAGGTATTAGTACCATGAGGACCTTGGAGGAGTTGGGTTCGAATTAGGCTCGGGCGCCTCAAAATGACTTGGCTGTTTTGTTTATCATAGAGGTGGTGATATCCGACTGCGTCTGAATATAGTATAATCTTTTTACGTTATCCTATATCTAAATTGGTATTACTTTCTATTGCTCGTTACAAGCCGACACTACAAATATGTCTTTGAATACATGCTGATTAAGTGTTGATGACTATCACTGACTTTCAAAATGGGGTTAAGGGCCGGCTCAATACCAGATGCCCAATCATACAATGCAAAATCATAATCAATATCCGACATAGAATAAAATAAGTGTTCAATAACTCGTGACCCCTAACATCCAAGCAATACTTAGCTGTCTACTCACCATGAAGTGATTATATATGTTAAAAGCTTAACGACTTCGCCTGTCATCGAGGTTCATTTATTTTTGAGGACGTATCCGAAGGTACGACGTTATATAATCAATTGCAATTATTCAATTTATCATATTTTGGTTGCCCACAGCTCGAAGCAGCATTTTTGTTCAGGTAGCAGGAAGAGCAGCACAACCTGTGAATGCTCATTGCTTAGTCCGATCATACTAATTAGTTTCCCCTAACGATGTGGGAGGATCTGATTTGAATCCGTTTATACTAATGAATACTCATAAGAACGAAAATGAGATAATGAGATGTCTTTTCATTGGCGGCTCAAGCGGCTAGCGCCCTTGCCTTTATCACACACGACATCTCTCACCTCTTATCCACATTATGGATTATTATGCACATTATCGAGGTCGCGGAACTATCACATTATCCATACGATCGGAACCTGCGTTGTCGGGTCTATTAATATCCAAGTTATGTCGGAAATAATCACCAGAACAGCGACTTCGATTCGTATGTATGCGAAATAATGTGTCGGTCCCTTGTCAATTCGGTTTATCTAACAGCGGCTTTTGTATGCCTGCCGTTATAATCTGGATGCACTCGGTCAAAGGTGCTAATCCAGAGCGCGATTATGATTTGGTATAAAGTAAACCACATGCTTAGGTCAATCACTATATATGCGATTAAACTTCATTCCTAAATTGGTTCCCGATGGACGAACAGCTGGGGAGCGAATCGCGAGCGGACTTCCATCATGGACCATACCGAATGCCTACGATCCCTGGATCTGTCCAGCATTGTACAGGACATTGACGAGCGCAGTGCCGCTCCATATCCGCAAGATAAATAATCCCTTCTTTGAGCTCTCCCTGATACAGAGAACGATAACAATAGACCATGGTTGATCGTATCCCCACAAAGCTGCACAACTACAACGGAAGAGTAAAAAAAAAACAAATCACACAGAAGTATGGAGTTATAAACGCAACTGCCCAACTAGGCTCAATAGTCGCATATCACTCTCAAGACCAACTGAGTTGCGTTCATTAAATTTAAACGAGCTAATGAGTGATTAGCATCTCACGTGTCGACGTATGAACTTGACAGTAAGGAAGGGCCCTTCGAGTGTTTTCCATCCATCTCTGCATGTATTCGCCTCTCTCAGATTTAGCCGCTCGCGCTCTCCAGCGGCCGACTCGGCTCTCGGTGGCACCGACCAGCATATTAGTGATATCGGAAGGATCGAGCGGTTTGGTTCTGGTGATGATTGGCCATCGAATTGCCGAAACTTATCTCCAAGCGAGAATTACGCTGTGGCGCTGTTCGATGTCGGTTCAATCAGACTGAAAGTGGCCTAAGTAAATAAAATCGTCAAGGAGACACTGCACGTACGAGTGCCATCGGTGCGATTGACTGGCTAGCAACAATAGCGCATTTGATGAAGGCGTAACAACATGAAATCGATGTCGATTCCTATTTTCGTGCTGGTGCTGCTGTGTGGCCTTGCGTGTGATGTCTCAGGTAAGAGATACCTGCCGACCTGGGAATCTCTCGACACACGACCTGCACCTGGATGGTTTGACGAGGTGAAGATTGGCATCTTTCTACATTGGGGAGTGTTTGCTGTGCCATCCTTCAACGGGGAATGGTTCTGGTCCTATTGGAAGGCAGGTGACAAGGCCTCGGTGAAGTTCATGCAGGACAACTACCCACCAGGATTCACCTATGCGGACTTCGCTAGGGACTTCACAGCCGAATTCTATAACGCCACCCAGTGGGCCGAGTTGTTCAAGAATGCCGGCGCGAAGTATGTCGTATTGACGTCTAAACATCATGAGGGTTATACCATGTGGCCATCTGCAGTGTCCTTCAATTGGAACGTCAAAGACGTTGGACCTAACAAGGATCTCTTGGGTGAGTTAGCGGACGCGACAAAGGCTGCCGACCTACATTTTGGTGTCTACCACTCATTGTACGAATGGTTCAATCCGATGTACGCGGCAGACAAAAAGAATGGCTTTAAAACGCAGGACTTTGTGACCAACAAGTGTCTCCCTGAGCTTTACGAGCTCGTGAACAACTACAAGCCGGACGTCATCTGGTCCGACGGAGATTGGGAGGCTTCGGCGGAGTACTGGAACGCGACGAACTTCTTGGCATGGCTATACAATGACAGTCCAGTGAAGGATTCGGTGCTGGTTAATGATCGTTGGGGTATCAACATACCTTGCAAGCACGGCGACTTCTACAATTGCAAGGATCGATATAATCCAGGTGTACTCTTGCCGCATAAATGGGAGAACGCCATGACGGTCGACCGCAAGTCGTGGGGCTACCGTCGCCTCATGAACATTGACGATGTGCTATCGGTCGACGACCTGATCACCACGATGGTGCAAACGGTGAGCTGCAATGGCAACCTGCTGGTGAACGTTGGACCGCGAAGGGATGGTACAATCGATCCGATCTTTCAGGAGCGCCTGCTGCAGATGGGCGATTGGCTGAAGATTAATGGCGAAGCCATCTACGAGTCGAGACCCTGGCAGCGTCAGAATGACACGATTAACAAGGACGTCTGGTATACGTCAAAGGGCGATGTGGTCTACGCGATTATTCTGAAACCAGCCAGTGGCGGCCAAGTGCACATAGGAGCACTCAACTCGGCGAACATTCGACCAGATACCGAAATGTCCATATTGGGATCTGACGGGAAGTTAACTTTTGCATCGAATTCAACTGGAACTTCAATCTCGATACCGGTTCTACGAAGTGCTCAAAATGCAGTTGCGATCGCTGTAAGGATTACAGGCCTCAACGAGGACAGTGATCCATAAGAATGAACTGTAGTGCAGATGACTGATGAGCTATCATTGCATTGAGCGGTGTCCCCCAATGATGGAAATTGTAGTTTAAAATCTCTGCCTCGCCTGTGTAATTCTCGACAATTTTTACCTGACTATACGATCTATACATGAAAGAAATATCTGTTGTGGCAAATAAAAATGGAACAGTATCAACGATGACTTTCGGACTTCCACAATCATTTTCAAAGGCAGAATAATCTATTCACGCTACATTCAAGATCGCGTCGAATCATCGATTAATTCATTAACAAAGCTCCACGCCTTTGATGCGACACTTATTACCGTCTATCCGTCGTATAAGCCAAGTCGGGGCACGACGTTATACACCTGCATAACCGCTACTAAGGAGCTGTAGTGTACATTTAATCTAGACATATAATGCATTTATACGCCAAAGCAATGGCCATTGACCTGTGGCTGACATACGGATGTTAAACGTAGATAATGATTATTATTATTATTATTATTGGTATCAAAGTTAATTTGAGGTTGACAGGAACGAATTTGTACGTAAATTTGACTCGCCTTGTACTTTTAAAAAATGTGTTATATAACAAAATACTTTAGTTATAACTATCTTAACCAGTATTTCACGACTGGCGTTGTATTTATTTCCGTAATTCTGTTGACAACCACTGTGTGCATCAGTCCAACAAATCGAGGTACGCAGCCGTGAAATCCGAGGTCTCAAACGCTCTTCGTGCTAAATGTGGCTGTACTGAAGGCAGTTCTCCGACAATGACCGGATACGCCGAGGGTCCAATTGCTCGGAACGAACACCTCGATATTTTCGAGTTCAACATTCCCAACATACGGCCATTGTTCACTTGAATATTATTATGAATTTATACATTTTGTGGGCAATGGTAGTTATTTTTTATATTCGAGTGATTATTAACACACGTTTTGTCATGCCACTTAACGGCAGCAATTAGATTAGCTTTCAATGTGCTTACGTTAACTAGCACCATATAGAAAAATCGTACCGGAGTATCTGTTCGCTCTTACATAACCCAAGCAGAAGCAAATCCTACGAGTGGGAGGGATTCTAGCAGAAAATCCAGTAGTACCTTGGTTTCTGAAAGGACTCCAATCAACTCGGAACAAGTGAAGACCATCGTTGAAATAGTGAGCATGACATTGACTACCTGTCTCCTGGCGTTACATAACAATATTTCGTTTCGTTGGAGACGAAGAAGAATCCTTGCCCTATCCGCGTTTAAATTCCATCATTAAACTAGAAAATACAAACGGTATTCGATGCCACATTCAAACAATGAACAGCTGCGATATAATTTATTGTCGATGACCACGGTTTTTGAAATCGATACAAAGGGAGCTCTTAAGTGACGAGAGTCAATGTCCTTATGCGGCTTACGTCATTTTGTGCCGTCGCTCTGCTGCTGCAGCTGTTTACCAGTACGGCCACCTACCGCAATGTACGGTGCTAACGATGGGGACATCGCTGACGACGGTAACAACAGCAGCAGCAGTAGGAGCAACAACAACATCAACTGTAGTCGCCCCCATTAAAGTAGGGGGTATTCACCGCAGGTAGCCAACGGCGATTCGCGGGTAGGATGTACCGCTCCGAAGCTTCAGCCATCCCACCGCTGATATGTACACTGTCAACTGTTGATACGCATACATTGACATACACACCCATTCGGGCTGATGCCATCTTTCCCACCAGTGACCATAGCACCGGCTGGAACAATTCGGAATTATCCATAGCTCAGGTAATACGGTAAGACTCGTCAGAACAATAAAGCCAATGAACACCGCATTGAACAAACTCGTTTTATGCATCTCACGGCAAGCGTTTATGTGTACATGTGTCCGTGCGTGTGAATGCTTGTGCGCGTGTGTATGTGTTGCATGTAGAACGCGCGCGAACGGCGGGATCAATCCGTGTCACTTTCAGTGACCCCCACACTACTAATAGACCGTTCGGGATGTTCAGGAGCTGCACACTATAGAATGGACTGACTAATAATCTGCATCAGCGGCAAAAAAAAATAGCAGCTTCCCCCCCGTTGAGGTGCTATCTTTTTGCACTTGCCGCTGTCTTTGCGGTTGATTCTTCTGTTGTTGTTGCGGCTGCTGCTGCTGTTGCTGCCATTTCATTTTGAGGATCCCCTCACCGAGCAGTTTCCCCCTTAGTGACTCGGTTTCTTCATGTTGTCGATGGAATATAAACGCTCGATGCTCAGTTGGGTTGATGACATCGCGGTACAACTTTCAACGAAACACGAACGAACGAACGGAGACATCAAAAGCGCTCATATCGAAGTGTGGGACGAGGGCAAACACACGCTCGTTGTGATACCGAAAAGCGTTGACAGTTGCGAAACGGATTGTTCCAATCCTCTAGGAGATACGTGCCACGGTCCACGCATCGCGAAGGTGACGCGGAATAATTAAGCAAGCATTAACGTGACGAAGATGATAACACGGATCACTCTCATTGTTTTCTGTAAGTATAATCCCAATGGAAATGAGGCATTAACGTGTGCGCGCGTGTTCGACAGAGCCGTCAAGCGATTGACATGAGGATCTGGGTTCGATGAGCGGGTTGTGATCTAACCGTCGGGAACGGGGCTTGTGTTGTTTTTTTCAATGAACTTTTGCTTTTTATGTAGATTCGGTGAATCAGTCGAGTTTATGTTGTGCTACCTTCGATATGTGTCTAATCGACAGATATTGAGTGTTGCTAACGGCTACAGCCTGGAAGAGATGGTCGTTAGGTCTAGACCAGAGGTTTTTTTTTCTTCCATATGCAGGTTTCCTCGAAGTTGGGAACACAAAGTTTGTAGGCTTGAATGTTCCATGCGTGGAAACTGTCGACAAGTGCTGTGTAACTATTACTTGAGACGCGTTGCAATGAGAAGCGTTGCATCCATAAGTGCAGCATCAACGGAAATGCCGAGAGTAGATCATGGGGTCTGTAAATGCCCACTATCCTAAACGAATATAGAAGATAGTATGTATCGATGTACGCTATACAATATATAATAAATACTTCTCAAAGTGTTCCTATTTTGCAATTATTAACGACAAGTTCGTCCTCAGCTTTAGCGATGACCACATTGACTCAAGAATATCTGGAGTTGCCTGCCGGCTCGGAGTTGATCGTCGGCGATCTCCGAACATCGTTTCGTTGTCCTAATCATTACGGCTACTTTGCCGACGTCGACACGAATTGCAGGGTGTTCCACATTTGTCAATCAACGCATGGAGTTGACGATTTGAGATTCGTCACGGCGACGGCGCCCCCCCGCCGGTGGTCATTCTTCTGCGGCAATCAAACCGTGTTTAATCAGCTGACCCTGACGTGTTCACACGAAGACGAGTCAATACCATGCGAAGCCTCCCCTGACTTCTTCTATCTCAACGACAACTTTGGACACGTTGATACGAATTCGCTCACCGACGAGGATGTGATTAGGGGCAGGTCGCTTGTCGACGACCGGCTGGCCGTTTCATCTGAGCAGTCTCGAAGCAACAGCATAATACCTAATGACGTCGACATTTCCACAACGACGTCAGTGCCAGCGAAAGTGCGCACTTCTACAGCAGGCCCGAAACTGAACCCTAGCAGCAGCAGCAGCAGTACGACCCCAAGAAGCACTACATCAAAGAGCGACTCTCAGACAACGTCTGCTGCCGAGGCGACAAAGGCTCCTCGAGTTGTCAAAAAGGTGACATTTGTCCGTACGCGTCCGAAGGAAATGATTAAGATTAAAGGGAAAACAATAAAAGCAAGAACAACAACAACAACAACAACAACAACAGCAGCAACATCAACAATAAAAACAACAACAACAGCAGCAGCAACAGTAACGACGACGGCTCCAACTGTTCAGACAACAAGTAAAGCGGGCACCAAACAACTTGCAATATCGGCGTCTGAGGGAAGCAGCGTGCCCTCGGTGAAGAAGAACAATACTGTTGTTGAAACTGCTGCTGCTGCTAAAAATAGCAAAAATCAATCGAGCGTCGAGAAGATGCCGATCGAGCCCATTCAGGAACGCGCTGATATGTCAGAAATCCGGCCAATTTTCGAGAGACTTCAAAGACGCATGAGCACGTTCTATAGAAATTAGCCTGTCATGTGTTTTTATTTTTTTACTCAGGTGTCTATTCGCTTTATGCCAAGCAAAATATTAATAATAATAATAATTCATACACAGCTCTCTGGCACCATGATCATACTGTATGGGGCGATCGAGGACGCAAAGGGTAGCTAAGTGCGTTATTTCATTGCAAAAGAAAACAAACCAGTAAATCTGGAACACACATATTTCATGTACCATCGAACATCGCGACTGTTGTGTATTGTGCTGTAGGTAACATGGTTGCATTGACACCCAACACAACAGACAAGCTGTTCTTCACAACGGTAAAGCTGCACAATATACTTCGCAGACAACATGAACCGCTGTACCCGTGGCCATGTTAGATTCTCCCGAGATTGCTTAACGGCCCTCACACAGTCGACGCGGTTCATCGAGGCTAATGTATATAACGAGCTCTTCGTTGCTTGTAAATAAATGAAGCCATCAATGGCCGTATGTGAACAAAAAGGTACCGATTTACTTCATCATCTTGGAAAACTTTTGACCCCACCATTCGTGGCATTAGGCACCATTTGAAAGCATGCATCGCTCTCCTCCAGTCGGTTGAAAACGGTGTCATAGATCTCTCCATTTAGATATCTTAAAGTCATTAGAGTCTCCTCAGAGCAGACTATGATAAGGCAAAAGCCATATTACAGTGCTTATAGGTTAAACAATTGCATTATAACGGCGAAAAACCATTTGTGTAAACAATGCTGGCAACGACAGCTACAGCACATGTAACTGCTGTGGAAGTAACAGCGAGTGCCGCCTTCTCTGGGTCTCTCCCGGCTCAGCTTGAGATCGTGGCATATGGCAGAGGTACGGACACAGTCCGCTTGATACTTGTGTCAAATGATTAAAATTCGTGAACATTTCAACATGAAATCTCAGATTGTCCCTTTTGTTGCCGGTGGTAGTTGGAACTTTCCATCTCAATCGTAAAATGAAATCTTTTGTCTTTTTTGCTCGTAAATTTTACTATCTGTATTGAAATTGATGAACACTGTGGGAATTGAAGGCGGTCAAGAACAGGCTACCACTCCGAAAGGTAATGGGTCGGTAAGGTTCGATAATTCAAAATATATAAACTTATAGGCAAAATCTATTAAAACGTATGAGTTAGTCGAAATAATGCATGCGCCTCTGAGCTAAGAGTTATGAACAAAAGAAGTCCCGATATAAATCATAGATACAGAAACGTCGATAATACAATATATGTACATGCTTTGATTGCTAAATATTGAGAGTTGCAAGTTTTACCAAGTGACTGGATAGCTTGTAGAAGTCGTGTGAACAGCGCACAAAATTATCACAGTCTCGTAACAAGGGGAACCAACAATGCACGCTTCAGCGTTCCAGCATAAACTCGTAATCGATAACATGTTCTCGTTTGTGCTTAATTACCAACCACGAGTTTATTTAATTCACCATCCTAGTGTACTATAGGGATACATTTTTTGCAAATCCGTCTATTCTCAAGAATTCGTAGATAGAATTGCAATTGTATAATTGTAATTCTCAATGCGCTCAAGGCAGCCACAGGTTTTCCCTGGAATTCATATTTGTCTAATCGTCCGAGTGAGACGCTGTTGTCGACGAGATCGTGATCGTTTTCCCATCGGAGGACTTCTTCCATTGTAGAAATGCCTGTAGAAATGGACACAAACAATAATTTCCATAAAATGATAATTGATATATAGTGCATATCGTAGGGGACTAGAAAATCGGTAGCGATACGGTATTTAAAGACAACCTTGCCATGACAATATGCTCTTGAGCACAAAATGATACTGATAATGTTATTATTATGCCATAAATGTTTATAAACATTATTATTACAATCTGCGAGATCAATTATACATAATATACATGTATTATATATATATATTTTTTTAGTCTTGTGCATAAATGGAGACTGACTACAACCGACTAAAATATACAGCATAGACAACCTAATCGCCACGCGCAGATAGAGCTGCAATGATAAAGGGTTTCACATCAACCACGATAACCGATGCGAGCCTAAGGAATAATGAAGTCATTTTCTCCTAGGCCTCGGTTCGTTCCACTATCCTTCATCACTTCACCACCTCTCCGAAAAAAAACCTAGCTAACAACGTCACGTAAAAATCGGATGAAGATCTATTTGCATTCATCGAAACCTAACCTAGTGTATGCCAATGCCTACTCCCCAGCTACTGTAGATCGACACAGCGATTCTGGGCGTCAAGCTATCAACTTCCAACAAATTAGCACTGCATATATATACATATATATTTTCTTAAATTTCTGACCTTAAATCGATACGACGCTCGCTGCCGACGCTCAGTGAAGCTGCTCAGAGAATCGGGTGGATCGTCGACAACGTTCATTTTCGGGTGATCGATACCTTCAGCCAACTCGCGTAGAAATTCGCGAAAGGGATCCGTGAAGAACGTGTAGATGCCTCGGTGTTTCTCGATGTCCTGGCCCCGGGACAACGGTAGCGATTCAATATATTAGGACGATGCTACACAGGAGTCGTGCGTATGCTAAACGCCTGATATCAAGCCTCTATCAAGGTTGAATATGCAACATGATAGCTCCCTTGGTGGGTGGGGCGGAAAAAAAATTGGTGATTTATATTTTTAGATTTAATAACATAATATAAAAAAATGAGGCTCGGTTTAAGGAAATTAGCTCTTATGACGTACAGGTGATTGATGACTGCATTAATAATATATCTCTCTTGAAGTAAAATGTGGGATTAAGTGGGAATCGGAACACTAATTGTATGAGGGACTTGATCGGCCAAAGGAATATTGTCAGCGAGGCAACACTTGTGCCCATCGTGCATCGACTATATATGTAGCACCTACGTCGACATATAGGAGCCAACAAACGCTCCTATATATATATATATATATATATATATAGAAGCTACATATAACTCAAGTGACAATGTAGGATTAAGTGGGAATCGATATATATATATATATATATATATATATATATATATTTGTGCAGTCATCAATACCTGTATATTATGAGAGCTAACTTCTCTAAACCGACCCTCATTTTTTCAAATTATGTTATTAAATGTAAAAATATAAATCCGTCATCGACTATATATGTAGCACCTACGTCGATGCACAACGGGTACAAGTGTTGCCTCGCTGATAATGTCCCTTTGGCCGATCAAATCCCTCATGCAATTAGTGTTTCAATTCCCACTTAATCCCACGTTTTCACTTGACTTCTCTATGTAGCCACAACGAATCATATCCGTGCGTATCTGTCAAGTGGCCACAACGCAGATGCACACCCGATGACCAGCTCAATCAGGCTCTTCATTCCCACAGTAACCTAAGTTGGTACGAACGTGTAAGGAGCACGTTTCGCTTACGGTAATCTCGTGAAAAGTCAGCTGTGGCTTCCTCTCCTTTTTCGGCTTCCTCTTTTTCTTTACGTCGAGTGCCGACCACTCACCCTCCTCAGAGACCTTCATCAGCTGGTCCAACACCTTGATCTCGCACACGTTCGGCTCTTCCAGCCGCGACCAATCGACCTCGTCGAAGAAGGGGTGTTGCTGATAATCGTCGAAGCGCGCTGAGCTGATTCGATTTCGTGGATTCTTCTGCAATAGTCGCTCAATGAGCGGCTTGAGAGCCGGCCGCTCGTCGGGCTTCCGATATTCGACGTTCTTGATCAGTCTCTTCGCATCCTCCTCGCTACCCCGGAATGGGAGTTTCCCCGTTCCCATCACATATGCGGTGACACCCACCGCCCACCAGTCAGTTGCTCGTCCGTAGGGCTCCAGCAAGAGGATCTCCGGGGACAGGAACACCCGGGTGCCGACCGACTCCATGTCGTTGAATTCAGCGAACGTCCTACGACGAAACGTGCGCGTATAGCCATTGCCGTAGAGGGAGGTGCACACCTTGCACGTGTCAAGATCGATAAGTTTCATTCGGCCGCCAGGCAGCACCATCATGTTCGTCGGCTTGATGTCCCTATGAATGAATCCACGAAAGTGTAGATACTGGACGGCAAGGCCCAGCTGCGCTAGGATCAATGCGCACGTCGTGTCCTCGAGAGGCTCACCTGACTTGATGATTCGATTTAGGTCCACGCCTCGAATGTACTCCATTAGTGTCACGTACGCTTTATCCGTAGCGAAGCATGAATAGTATTTGACAAGGAACGGGCTGTTGATCATCGAGGCAACCACCTTATCAATGCAGGCGTGTCTTGGCACATGCATACGCTCGATTGGGATAAGCTTTCCGCCCATCACGATACCGCCAATGCGCACCTTGTAGACGGCACCAAATCCACCGGCGCCCAGATGGCGAATGGTGTCGATGTCAGCGAGCTTCGGGATGCAATTGTCAAGCTTGATTTGCAGGGGCGGCTCCGTGTACTGCAACGTCGACTTCACCGCTTGCCAATCCGTTCGTGTGACCTGAATGCCAACTTCAAAGTTACCACATCAGTTGAGCCAGTGGAGAGGAATCAAGAACGCACCCAGCAACGGATGGGGCTACCCGTGATTGTCTCTAGTATAATAGAGCATAGTCAATCGCTATACTCCAGATCGCACGAGGGAAAACAAGCGTCATTCAAGGTTTACGTTGACGGACCGACCATAAATCTCCAGCTCTGAGAGGTTTTAACCCTAACGTAGAAAAAAAGACGATATCACGAGCACAGGTCCTCCCAAAGGTTGCGGGAAACAACATTGCATCATTGTACACATTGGTTATACACTGTTACTCACCTGAGCAGCCCTTTCAAGCAGTCCACAAAGTTCATCAGTGATGGCGAGCAATGTATAAATATATGTTTGGAGAATGGACGCTTCCCGTGGATAACGGGCATTTAGGTGGTCAAGGAGGTAGACAAGGTTGCCAAGGTCTTCTCGAAGGTCGAGAAATGTCAGGGTGCTATCCTGCAAACCCCTGAGCACGAAACTCCCAACGAGAATCACCTGCTGTGTAATGAACTGCTCTCGTGGGAATCGCTCCAGGGGAAGTCGAGACTCCCGTTTAATGAATGACCGAAGCGCATACTGGACAGTCATGATTGTCCTAACCAGAGACAAAGTAACGAACAAAGTTCGGTCATTATTTACCATTCATTGGCGTACCAAACACACACACGCCCATTACGAAGGTCTAATTACTAGAATTGTTTGCTTAAATCTACACAATCCAGTAGTTCTTACTGATGGCGAACATTGGACATCGATCAGTCCAACTGAAGCGTTCGACCAATATCTGAAGTCCTCTATTATTGTCCATTTAATGTGTATCATATCATAACGTATATTGTAACGTGTATTCACAGAAACTTTTATAGGATCACTAACAGGCCAGCGTATAACCTGCTGTAAAAAAACAAACATGATCAATTTGCGTACTTTGGTCGGCGGACGTTCAGTACTCTCATCGAAGCTCTCATCCTCCGCCGCAACTCCTTGAGGAGGTCCTCTCGGGTGAGAGGTTCATCAAGACTGGCCAGATCCATGATACGTGCTAATACTCCGCAGGGCTGAAATGAGTAGGCCACCGTTATTCGTGGGCCTTCGCTTAATTCAATGTGACGATTCTGTTCTGCTAAAAAAGTTGAGGCTAAACTCTTGCGATTACGACATCATTGACCCGGTAAGCGGTGCTTCGTCTTTTCCTAGACACGACCTGCATTGTTTTTTCGGGGACGGGAAAGCTCGCGTCTACCGCGAACCACAGCGTATATCGCCATAGGTAATACGTGGCTTGAAAACGCTCGGCCTAGCTCCAATTTAGTGAACAAAATTAGCCTCTGCTATTGCAAGACTGCTCATTCATAAGCAGAGATCACGGCGTGCGTTCGGTGTATAAAGAGCCTATCAAGTAACATATTTCTATGGGCTTGCTATTCCTGATGAGCAGACCGTTGCGATCGTGCCCCGTGAGTTTGGTGTTGATCTCGATTGACTATACAAATGGCAAATAAACTTCTTCCTAGGCCTTATTTTTACATATTGCCTGCTCAGTAAGCCTGGACAATGTCGACAGTAAGCCTGGACAATAGTGAGTGAGATGGCTTCCGTCGTGTTTTCTATGTGGCTTTGGGTTCTTTTCTCAAAGTCTGCATCTGTATAGCACACTAATCTAGTTAATTAAAAACATCACGTTATTAGAAATTAAAAAAAAGAAAATATGCTTCCATCTCATCTCTTTTCTATGAATGTTCCCTAAGTGTATGCCGGATAAGGGGCACTGAACGCGATTCTATACGAAAATTAACTTGCCAAATATAGACATTATATTTTGACATGTAACATCTATTTAGTGTATAATGTAATCCGGATAAAATTTCGAAATTGGATTTACCGAATTTATTTTATTCTTCACCATTGTGCAAGACAATGCATAACTTAAGTGCAAGATTAATGATATATAATAATTATATATATATATAAACAGTTACATGATATATGAAGTGGGGTGATGTAATTGTGTGGAAATTTGTTTAGTTCATCGTCGATTCATTGTCTACGCATTCAGATATCAATTGTACTGGCTAAATGCACAAGCAGTAGGGAAACTTCGGCCGATTGATACGTTTTCATAATTCAATATATGATATGTTAGTAATCGCTGCGTATCCATTACAGAGTCCATGTTATTGCGTTTGCGATAGTGCTCCTTAATCTGAACCCGATCATTATACCAGCTTCTAACTTCTACGTCTGCTATTCCGCGTAAAAAGTGTCGAGCCTAGGCTAGATCGCGGTGCAGTTCGACGACTGGGTTTTTGAGCGGTGTATCCCTCTGTGAGACAGGCTAAACATGTTGTTAGAGTATAAAGCAATTTTCATACATATGTATATGTTTGACATAACGTTCAACATTGATGTTCAATTCAGACTACGGTTCAATAGAGCGATATATATATATATATATATATATATATATATATATATATATATATATTTGTTAGTATAATTGAAATAGTGCAATCGTAGCAATTAGATTGCTGCCTATATTTAAACTGGAGGCTGTGACGTTGACTGTTATTTACAACGATTTGACCTTAACACAACAGTGATGCAAAACGGCATGTACGTATTGCATTGTAGTGATTACTTAGTTCATTTATATCTATTAGAAGTGACACACATGGCGCGTCAACATAGATACAACATATTATATATATATATATATATTTGGTTTTTTCTTCCCCAACACCTGCAATAGCCCTAGTCTTGTCGCTGTAATTGTGGTTAGTGTCTCATGTTCACGCCACTAGTATTGCAAACCACTCGTCTCTTATTATACAAATTTTCTAATCTCTACCTTATTCTTCCATGCGAACAGTGTGGATATTTTGTAAATGTCTCTTGTTAATGCCACTAAACTATTTACAACGAACTTCTCTAGTCCACTTGCCTCCATCGAGCCTCTGACTCGCTAATATACCCAAATGTTGTTTACACATATGATCAGAATTGTAAGCAATAATAATAATATCTTCATACAAAAGAAAGAAGTGGCAGCTGACTGAGCCCTGTAATGCATACGCGCCACCATGGCCGCAAAGGATAATTCACGTTTTGTTGTTTCTCGACGCCATAAGCATATTATATACATCGCTTACGACACCATGTGAACTTTCGCTGAGGCTGCCCCAACCTCTCTCTCTCTCCCATCAGAAAACACTTTTCGGCACTGATCCGCATTAGGGCATCTAAGCGAAAGCTGAGATGCTCCGAAGAACGCGATGAAAGGCGGATCTCTTTATGGAGATCTGAGAGAATCTCCACGGGGGCGCTATATCTACTCATGTATCCGCTGAAAGAGGTACCATGTCAAAAACGCATATCCCTGGCATCAACGCAACGAGAGGCAGTCATCGGCCGTGAAAATCAAATGAAGGAAGTTGTTGTTTCTTTGAAATTCGTCCGAGATCACCACGCGGTCCTCGCGTTGCCCGAACGATGATTACCTTTAGATATAGCAGCATAATCGTAATCGTAGTGGACGACATGTGAGCGTCTCCTTCTCCTCGTCGTCCTGTGGCTGCTGCTGCTGCTGCTGTTATTGTCGTCTTTCGGCAGAACGACTCACTGCACTCATATATTAATGAATACTTCTCCCATCTCTATCGTCCGATAGATCTGGCAGGGCGCCACAAGGTCGTCATCAGTGCCGCCACCATTACAGGAGGCGAGCACAGCTCGACCGTTCGCGGGTATCGATTTGCATGCAACCGGTGCCAAAAAGATGCTGGGAAGATCTGCGTTAGTCGAACCGGCGAATCTGTCAAATGGCAAACTCAGCCGGAAGACGACAACGAGCAGAATGTCAGACAGAAATCGCCAAGTTGCTCTCACAAAGAAGACACCTGAAGTTGCGGAAGATAGACAAGGAGTACCTGTTGACAGGAACTGTGGGCGATTTCGTCGCTTGCTTCAACGGTTGCTGTCCATTCGTGAATAGCAGAAGGCCTAAGGCTGCGTACGGACTCGACGCCGTGTGTCCTTGAGCGTATCGGGCCATAGATGAGGTTTCGTTAAGATATAGGTCGTCTTCTTGTATCAATTCAGGAGCGAAGGATGTCTATGAACGAAGCATCCGGGGGACGCTGAGAACGTTAATTAACGCGTGACAAAGCACTTGGAGGGGCCGCTTTGTGGCCATCTGCACTGAGCGAGTCGGGAGGTCGTCCATCTGTATATCCTTGCTACAAGCATTGCTTGCTGAACTATGCATTACGGTGTGCGAAGTGGGAGTGCCCACAATCAAGTAGACGTCCAATGAATCCTTGACGAGAACATCGATTCTGAGTCATCATTGATATACACAACATCCAAGTTGTATACTTTTTACTAAATCGGCACAAAGTAAGGCCTAACTCTTTTCCGCGAGACAGTGAGCTCACAAAATTCGTTTCGCAAGTTAAGGAATCAATGTAGGCGATTTAATTCGACTGTTCGTTTTCTTCGCTGTGGCGATCAAGTTGCCTAATCGTCAAGCTACTAATGTTGGATTATCACGAGTACAGGCAACGATACCTATTTGCTGGGAGGGTTATTAAGTATTTTCCTACGGTTGAAAACTCTCCACGGGGGGTAACCTCACGATACAACGATAGGGTATCATCGGACAGAAAATCGGTTATGATTAAAAAATTGGGCAAGTTTTCGCTTTCTAGCACTCGTTCATTTCGGTGCATGGGAGTTTCCGGTAAGTGTCCGTTCTTGGCTACAAGCCATGTTCCTCCGACGAAGTCCTTTAGTGCTTTTATGTGTAAATAGCTTTTAATCTCACTGCTTGATGGCATTTTAACTACTCGTCCACTATTTCTGGCACAATCTCGGCAGTTTCGAACACGTAGTATAGTCATTACCTGTAAATAAAACCAAATATTTTCAACATAAAGCCAAGTGGAAAAAGTCATTACTGTAACTCGAGACGCTTGACTAATAATTAATAAATTGATAATCATAATCTTTGATTGTGTCCCGATTAAGACGGCGTCGTCTTTTAGCCGCTCTCGGACGTTGTAAATTAGTCTCGATAGAGTAATGATTTTTTGCGGCGTGTTTACTGCCACGTCTTAATCGGGACACAGCCAGGGATTAACTGGTGAAGCTGTTAACGAAAGCCACAGGCTATAAACGTGTATATCAGTACGTAGTTGGAGTGCTTTTATAGAGCGTCTATGACCTGGCCCATTTTATCGCTTGACATGCTGAGCACACGCAAGCGATCCCTTGAGTGCCGCCGCGTTCGGGAACAATTCCGCACTGTGAACGAGTAAACGATGGGACTTAACGCTGGACTACTTTGAATCCAACACAAAATTAGATCTATGCTGCAATTGTGAGTTATTGGCTTATGAGAATTGCCGAATTGGACAGGGCCGAACTTTTGATAGATGCTGATCTGTTGATCTGGATTTTTTGTTTTTTTCCGGGCTGCCTCTGATTCAGCCTTGAACATTTAACGTCCATCGGCTGTGCTTTTTGCATTTCTTCGTAAAACTGACGCCTAAATGCAACGGTGTACATCGAACCCGTGCACGCACCTACGTATTGAATGTTCGGTTGCAAGGCGCAAGCGAGTGCACCATGCGATCCGGGGGCTCGACGTATCTGTGAATCATTTTTGAGGCAAAGGGGGGTGTTGCCCGAATCCATCAATCGCCCTCCTCCCGAGGATCTGTTGATCTGTTGTTGCGCAACGGGTTCAGTTCATATTCAGAGGTTTGTCCAAGTTTGCTAGTTTGCGCTAGAAAGAAAACTGCTACATCTAATGGTGCACCACTATCCGTGACAGTAGTATGGCACGCACGTACAGTAGAACATTATTACATCTGCCACAACGCCCGAATCGTGAACATTTTATTGTCTAGGGGGATAATTTCACCTGGCTAGTCATTCTTTAACTAGGAAGGATCATTCTTGTTTCGCGGCCATCGCCGTGTTCCGTTAGCGCTTGGCTCGTGTCGATATGTTTGATAGGCATACGCGTTCCCAGCAGCGTTCTTCCTGTTTTTCGGGTAAACAGTTGTCCAGTCATCATTGTTGCACTTTGGAATCCATTGATAGAATGATGCAGGTCTACTCTTGTAGATCCTCGCGCGGCGCGTGATGACGAAGTACGGTGGACACCAAGGGACAGTGTGGGGTATCAAGGAAAGCCGACCATAGAGGTGCCACTGTTGGACATATGCGAAATCGCGGGAATGGGTGTACATTGGATATATTTGTAATCAAATATTATTAGATATTCTTTTAAAAATATATTCAAGATGTATTCCCTCTACTTGTCATCGTTTTTTTTTAATTAAGCTCAAAACCTCGCGTATAGTGTATGCACTTGGATGAACACCCGACTCCGAGAGCCGAATGCTGACCGTCGCAAGTCATCACTCCTCAGCACGGTATACCCCTTTGAAACAAAAGGCGGCCTTAACCTGATGAGAGACGAAGTATCGTGATCCAATTTTGGCCGTTTCAAATCGTTGAACATGTGAAAATCGGCTAATATTTTACAAGATCGATTAAATCACACGAATATGTTAAAGGCCTGCAGAGCAACGACCACCGCTACCTAATCAGTTCGAGCTTCAGGGAAATCTTTTTAGGTCATAGGATACAACGAGGCAATTGTAGCCTTTAGGTTCAGGTTGAGTTCACGTGAACCACCTTCCTCGAATAACCTGTAGCGGTATAGGCGTAGAGATCCATTCACGTTGTAGGTCACTACTGTTCGCTGCCCGACGAAGATTCATTCACATCAACAACAAGCGATCTCTTTCGTTCATTTTATTAGGGGATTTTTCTTTTCTCAATAAGGGGCCGTTTTGAATGCATTGCGTATTGCCAATATTTCATTTAGTAAATCGTTTGAATACTGTTTCAAGTACTCCGTTCATACAGAACATTTTGTAGCAAGGCCATGCCAATATCTCTCGAGTTTTTCAGTTAATCTCAATCGTTAATTAGTTCGACGAGAGATTTGTTCGTGGTTGAGGTGTGTGATCGCGACACGAACAATGGCGATGATTTCGATCATGACAAGGATGGCCCGATACTCAGGCAAAAATGGTAACTTTCACTGGATTTGGACGCAGTCCAGATTCAATCGCTTGACTATTCTCGGTC
The DNA here is from genome assembly GCA_019614645.1 of Stratiolaelaps scimitus. NCBI lineage: Eukaryota > Metazoa > Arthropoda > Arachnida > Mesostigmata > Laelapidae > Stratiolaelaps > Stratiolaelaps scimitus. The sequence continues at coordinate 3,042,797 of JABWDB010000036.1, forward strand.
ATCCAGCACAGGCAGGGAATATCGACGTGGTCAATTTAATCTAATATATATATATATATATATATATATATATATATATAATCACTAGCATACGACATGTTTGGCATAGTTCTCTGTTTGCTCAAACTTGGAATCTGGATGTCCCTGATCTCGAGAATGCTCGCGGGAGGGTGGATTAAATCCAAGATACGAATCGACTTGATTCAGTGTGATACAGGATGTTTCGTAAAAGACACAAGAAACATATCCGCTTCGAGCTATTCACTTACGGCAGGCAGAATTTGCTAGCTTGCCAACTGGCACCGCGCTTCAGGCTTGTCTCACTTCGGACGGCCACCAAACTGCCACTCGAACCAGGCGCATTAGACCCCCTGCACACTACATATTCTCAATGGGTGCGAACTTGACAGATGATTAGCGTTGGATACGACCGAGTTTATTTGGGAACTGTACTCATCTGGGTTTCGGTCAACATACACGTATAGGTTGGCATTTATTAACTGAAAATAATGCAATAAAAACGGATTGGTCATAGTATAGTGACTAATCCGTTTTTGATACGTTTTCCCGCATTCGAGAAATTAAGCAATTCCGAGAATCAAGCAAATGGCGAAATGGCTCTATCGTCTATTATATAATATTTCACATTAATTTAATTAATATTCCTAAACAATTCCTAATTATTGTACGTTTGACTAAACGTTTCAGCTCACTACTTTCACGAAAAGCAAATAGAGGTGTATAGCACAGTAGATTCACTCATATCATCATTAGTAGTTTTTCATGTGGAATACAACAACTGCCCTCGATTTTTGCTCACGGAAACGGCATCACGTACGAGTGACCTGCATCGTAAATCGATCTGTTGCTTCATTGCTATGATTATTGTCATCCCGAAGTTGTTATCGACTCGTTGACGAGTCGAAAATTTCCCCAAGGAAATCCACTGATAAAGGCAGCTCGTTCTTGAAACTCTGGCGGCCTCAGACAACACCTGGTTGCCATAGACATCTGCAATGGGTGCACAACACGCGAATGTACCCGCGATTCTCTGAATCCCAGCAAATGTGTTCACTGTGCACGTTCTTTTGTAGTGATTTCTTTCAGTTCATTCGTCTCATGCGATGGCATTAGGAATTCGATTAGAACAGGCTGATTGTACTCGGTACAACAGGTACAGCCTGGAAACGACTGATTGGAAGATGGACAGAGAAACCGCTAATGCAAATTTTGCTCCATTAGGAACTTATTATGCTCTAGCTAATTGAATTGACATTGTGAGGCTAAGTGCCACTTGTAATGGAAGAGATATCATCTTAATCAATGGACAAATGCTTGGCACAATACAGGTGTTTTCGCAGATGTGTCTAACTACACGAATAACTAACTAACACTAACTAACCCATATATGAACGTGTCATAAACGGTATGAATGTGATGTTTTATGTGAAAACAAGCTAGGTATGAAAAAATTGCAACTGGCATATATCTTTTCTTAAGAGCTGGTTAACTATTTTTTCATAATTAAGCTAGCTGATTTAGATATATACTTAAGGGTACATTCTTTTATCTAATACACAATAATAGTAATAATATTAATAATAATGATAAGAATAACACTAGGATATGTAAGGTTCATATAATTCTCGTCGAGATTTCTAAGTGAATCTAACAGTTTCTTTAGCTAGATTATATCCGAGAGGCCTAGATTATATCCGAATTGCGTCGATCGGGCTGAGCATGGGATAATTAAAGACGAAATCAGAATGTCCGACTATCGAACATTAATTGCTAGCATTGTCTCAGGGTTCGCATGAGCGGATCACACGTTCGCTTGTTTCGGTTAAACAAGCGTATATTATAGCCACCGCGGTCGAACGGGTCCACAAGCTGCAACGTATGTAGCACTATAAACGCTATGAACTATAAATACTATTAAACTGAATTAATTTTCCGGTCAAAAGCTAGTCGACAATTATACCCCACTATGCCAATATCACACAATTCAATTCAGCCCTTTCGCGATTACAATTAATCGCCAAATGGCAAAACGAGGTAAATATAGCAATAAATCGAAAAAAAAACAAAGTACCAATTCCCGCTCAATTCGTGTCTATCGACAGAGTTACACTCCGCCCGCCTATTCGAAGGTTGTTGAAGCGCCGAACAACCAATGTCAATGTGTCATCTACGAATTGCCTCGTACCTCTCATACATTGGCATACAATCCATCCGCCGCGGTTCAAAACTTCCCTTCCTCGATCTAATATATCTCGCTCTGTCTCTCATCGCGTTCCTTGTCTCGGGTCCCTCTCCCATATTGCCGTGGGATGATGCCCGACTCTGCTGCTGCTGCCGCAACTGCTGTCAGCTGCGAGCATCAGGAAGGCGAAATAGCCGTGGGGCCGGCGTCCGCGCGATCGAGAGACCAGATAGAATCTAGCAGTGGTTAGTGCTGTGACAGACGACATTGCCGCCAACGCCGTAGGCAGTACGAAAAGTGTTGCGATAGTGCAGGCACACGATTGAGCAAAAGGTGAGCATGTGTCGTTAGTATTATTATTATTATTGTTATCATCATCATCATTATTATATATTTGTACGTAATAATGATCAGTACTAATGATCGTATTGATGTCAGTAATCGTACCGGTGCTAGTACTCTAGTGAGTGATATGCGATTAGCTGTGACATAAAGAAAGGAAGTGGTATAAGTGAGGTTGTCGTCGTCGATGTCGTAGTCAGTAAGTGCCGCTATTGTGTGGGCCCCGATATGTAGATCCTCGAAGTAGTACGCCCGTCTATGGTCTCCTGTCACATAGGCGTAACATAGGATAGAGAAAAACTGAGGAAGAGCTCTAATCAATGAATAAAATTATAATGGGTGATGCCGCAGACATCCCGCTTATCGAATGAATACACTTGTCTTACTCAGCACGCGTAATTAAATTAAGGATGTGCATTTTTGTCAATATGACAGTGTTCCGCCATTTGTTCTACAGTATGTGCTTCAAGTGTATGCAACGGGAAGTAACTCAAAGGAGTCGATTGTGAGATTAATTAATTCATTTGCTGTATGTAATTGCTACTAAAGAGACCATAGCCGCCTAAAATACCAGGCACTAAATGAAATTTTGCTATGGTGACTTATTGCAAAGCTTGTCTTGGCGTTCATTCGTACAGCTGGTTCATATTGCTCCTTTAGTGCGGTGCTTGCAAGGATTGTAGCAATACCCGATACAATCCATTAATGGTCAAGTGACACTAGTGACAGTGTTGTTATTATTATTATGAGCGAGTGTAACATGAAAGCGGTCAGATTCTTGTGACTTTATCCACCTTCCACCGGAGTTTCCTTCTCATGATATTCGCCAACCGTAAGCTTGTTATTATCCGAGTTCATAGTTGTACACACACACACACAGACACACATGTCTATTCAAGACAAAAAAAACGCGTAATGTGCTAGGTATAATCGAATTTATGTTGGCATCACCTAGCAGATGACCAGCAAAGCATCGTTGCCTTTGTTGCTGTGGCGGCGAGGTCCTCAGCTCATCGACTTTAGGCTGCCCTGCGCCTTCGAGCCGGGCTCCGGTGGTTAACCCGATGTGTGTCGTTGTCTCAGCTACATATCGGTTCACTCTTTGAGCGTTTCGCCTGCAGTCGGCTACGTGTGACGGCGGGCAACATCGCGGCAGCTGACGTCGACAGTTGACAGCTGCCTCATACAAGCAAACGGTACTTGTTGCAGAGAGAAGGACACTACAGGGAAGCAAAATACTGACCTCATTTGCCTGCTTTGTCGCCTGCGGTTGCAGCGCCCGCGCGCGCGCGCGCAGCGATGCTGCCCACAGCGATGTTTTGCCCGGTGTCTGCTTGTCTGCTCTCAACATATTGTTGCTGCGCAATGGCTTAGTGCCGTTGGAACATACGGGTGTTCGCGGCGCTTCTCCTTCCGGTTCGTCTTCCATAGTCGTCTTACACGATTCGGTCAATGCGAACACAGCAGTTTCGGCAGAACTTAATAGCCATACACAGATGACACGATCGAATCTGCCAACTGATTAACTGAACGTATCGGCTCGGGGGCAAGGATGCGCGCCTGCATCGGTTACCAAAGGGCCTTGCATTGGTCAACGTCAAAGGGCTGTACCGCCAAAATTTCGAAAGGGGCATGTGGCTATCGGCTTAGGTGTGGAGGCCGTCTCGTTTCGTTGGCAACTGTCTCTCTCTCTCTCTCTCTCTCTGTTATTCACACGCAGGGAAATATAGGTCACGAACTTAACAGCAGATTGCATTGCATCTCTGGCGTTTTCGAGAGTAAACGCGTTCGCCGTGGAGAGGATCGTTTTGACGGGAAAATGTAGGTGTACCACCTTGCGCGAAAAGGATGAAAGGGGTTGCTGTGGAACGTGGACTGTCAGGTTGATGAGCTGGAAAACATTGATCTTCACATTGAGCTCAAAGGGAGATCTCATAGAAGAGTAGACTGGGTGGCCGTGGTTCAATGTGGGTGGGGCTAGAAGTAATAAATTCTAGTGGACTCGGAAGTGTTCACGTCGATTACTAATTGACCTGTTCATAAACTTGTGATATATATATATATATATCGTAATCTCGCAATTGTTCCATTCGTGAGTTTTGCCATTAATCACACATCATTTAATGGCCAACCAGTTCCAATAATAAATTTCGCCATATGCTCCTACCCTAAGCATGACTTCTCGGCGACACAACGTATTTTATATTTACATTAAAATAGATCCAGTAGTAAGTGGATTGGCGTCATAGAACTTGCTCCGGAACCCTCAACATTGGTAGGGCGCTATTCACTTTAGAAGCTCCTTTACGAAAGGTCCTTTAGTGTATTGCATTGTTGAATCAGTTTAGTCTGAGTCCGATTTAGTGGAATTGTTGAATCGGGTAGGCGTCACGGTATATATTTGAAATGTTTCAAAACTATAGATCGTTTATTCAAACATACGGTTGGTCGGTATTTCTAGGGATTATGGGGGGGGGGTGAGGACGACAATGTCCCGATTATTTGAAATTAATACATATCTAATAGTATCGCCTGTTCCGGCTGTTCTTCTGAGCGACGCCAATCACTACACTAGATTCACCTTATACCAAATATTTATAATAAATTTATAATCATAATAAAAATAACAACAATTATGCATTCGTTACAAGGATGTACCAATACATTCTATTGTGTTCGCCCTCAAGCTGAGAAGACAGTCCGAGTCAATTTAGCTGAAGCCTTTACAATAATTAAAATTGATCGTATTTCGTCTTTCGCAGCTTATTTAGGCTTCAGACTGTTCCATAGAAGAACAGTCATGGCTGTAAAGAAGTTCTACATCGAGGTCGAAGGGACGAAAATCCCAGCGGGGTTCAATGTTGACAATCTACGCTCTGCAAAGAAATACAAACCTTTGGATTCGGACATTTTCATTTGTACGTTCCCGAAATGCGGCACCAACTGGACAAAGCGCATTGTCCAGTTACTGATCGATCGCGAGAGCCGCACGGGAGAGGTGGCGGACTATGGACTGAGTAAATGCTTCCTGGAGATGGCCGGTTAGTGCCGTATCTTAAATAGGACGTGAGACCTACTTCTTAATTAACACTAATCATTGTAACGAGCTCATATAGACTCACAGAAGCGATAAGAGTGATACCGTTCGAAGAAAATGCTATTGATGGAAAAGGCCTCTCAAATATCCCGAGACGTGGAAATATTCGGAAAAAAACATGGAGACAATTATATATATATATATATAAACGACCCTTTGTGCAATGGAATACAAATCATTGTATAAATGAGAAAAAGGCTTATTCAATTACAGGGGCATCGGTGATCTCCAGCCAGCCCGAACCGCGGATTGTCACCTCGCACCTATACTTCAAGGAAATCCCATGGAATCCGAACACGAAATATATCTATGTTCTTCGAAATCCTAAAGACTGTTGTGTATCATACTTTCATCACACGAAAAGAACAAAGGTGAGCTAATAAGACCAGCTCAGTGGCTCGGACGATAGGTTAAGTCTCTGGCTGGAAAAAGCCTGAGGCCACAGGTTCAGAGTTCGGCGACCTGATGATAACCTATCGGGGAGCTTAACGCTGTAAAATTAACTGCAGTTAAGCTGATAAATTATCCGTAGTTTGCATCATTTGTGGTTTTAGATCGTTAATTAAGATAGCTCAGCTATGAGAAAATTTTTAGCGCGAATTTCCATCGCGCGCGTTTGCCAATTGACTATACAGCGCCAAGGCGACCAATTGCTTGTTTTTTTGTTAAATCGCTCTGCTACATCCAACGGAGTTTCCTTATTAATATTTATTTTCTAGCAGATTTTGTGGGTGAATCTCTCCCATGTTTCTTGTTACTCTAGCCTCAACCAGCAGAGTGATAACGACATCGTTTATGGGCGCTACTGTCCGTTCTATATTTGCCGTTTAAACTATATGTTATGACACAATCCACACAAATCGACCTCGTGCCTTCTATTGCCAACGTCCCGCTGTGGTTTGCCTCGAAGAGACACCCTTGAAGTGAAAAATCCTTGTTGTGTAACCGCCTATCTCATGTTCGACGATAATAGACAAACGTATCGTGTGTGGCTGCCCTATGGCGACGATGCGTTATTCGGCCGTTTGGCCGGAAACTGGAGTTGTCTCGGTGGCCTTGCCCAGCTCGATCGAGTAAACGCTAAATCGTGGCGGCTGACTTCTCTCAACAGGTGTACAATTACGAAAATGGAGCGTTCACTGATTATGTGAAGACCTTCCTCGACGGCGAGACCAGCTTCGGTTGCTATTTTGAGCATTTCCGTCAGTGGTACTCGGAGATAGACAAGTGAGTTGCATGTGTCCGTTCATATAAAAATCATTGCTCACCCGGTGGTAACTCGTCGTATTCGTAAATAAAACCTCTGTGGCAGAGTCCGACCTTGTCGCAGGGTGTCACGAGCGCTCCTCAATTGGTCCTTATCCTTTTCTGGTCCTGAGTATGATGAAGCGGCCACACTCTGGTAGAACAGTGTCACTTAACATGTTGGTGTCACCGCCGTCATGTCCAAACCGTTTTTGTGGATCCGTAATTTCGGAATTCTTACGCTCCTGAGATGATATACATGTGAAAGTGGATCTCAGCTCAGCTGAGGAGCAATGAGCCGCACTAACTTAAACGCAACCACATGATTTTTTTTTGTGAAACGATTTGCTGAGGAAGCACCGCTCGTATTTACAACTGATCTGAATAACGGTGTAGGCTTTGACGAGAACTTGTCGTCTAATGTAATTCAGAGGAATACGTCCCTGTTCTTATTTCTATACGTGCAATACATCGCTCGTAAAGTTCGGCCGCATCTCCGGTAACATCGTCTGCATATATCTACTGACCTACTTTGCTTATTGCGGAGTTATGGGTGTGCGTTATTTTTCCGACTCCGTGAAAAGACCTCACTAACTTCACCCGATACCGTGGCTTTGGTTGAAGGAAAGAGTCTCGAGTAACAGACATTGCTGTATCACTCGAGATAGTGCCAACTGAGCTCACGAAGCTGGGTCTACAATCGATTCAAGCTTAGTGCACTTTCTAATCTCTTTGCAGGCCTAACGTACTGTTTCTGACTTACGAAAACATGAAACGGGACCCGATCAAGGAGATCCAAAAAATCGTCACGTTCTTGGGATTGCCATGCCCTGAGTTGAAGGACACGTCCTCTGCGAAGTTTCAGCACGTCCTGAAGGAAAGTGGAATCGATGCAATGAAGGACTACGTTCAGGAGAACTACAAGACCGCACTTGGAGGTGCTAACGAAACCGAATGGTAGGCATCCTGAGGTCGTCCTTTATGGGGCAGACCGCTTCGAGCGTTTGTTTAATGTCTCATACATTCGACCTAGTAACAAGGAATCGTGTCCGTCTACTCATAAATAGAATTTATTACCTCTTGTAACGGCAAAAAAAAACCAGCAGAAATAACCTAGGCAGTACATAAAATGATATCACTGGCTCGATTTAGGCCCATGAAAAAATTCGACGAAATATCACACCATGTTATTTTTTAAGAGAAAGAGGAGTCGGCACGCTTATCACATCGTGTCTATTTTTTCTTGTGAGGAGGACATTTTCTGTCGCGCACCATGTCCAAAACAAATTGAAATGCACCCCTTTGTTATTTTACAGGAAAGCTCGTTCGGATTATCCGTGCGACCGCGCACCCCCTCCGCCGGACTGTTTCGTTCGAAAAGGTATCGTAGGCGACTGGAAGAACGAATTCTCCCCAGAAGACTCACGAGCCATCGAGGAGCGAATGCTCCGAGCTTGCGAGGGATTGGCCAACATTCAAGATATCTGGATGGACGAAGACTGGAAGGGCTGCTGACCACGTTCGCCATACAAACATAGGCGTTCATAGTCGAAAGCATCGAAAGTCTTCAGCTTCAGCTCGGAAGGGTCGTTACGAGGAATACCCCCTCCCCCGAGGAAGCAGATGATCATCTTCGGACGTATCCTTCGTTATGACGCACGGCTCTACGGTCAATTTGTCAACACGGTCGTTGACTTGTTTTTAGCACATAGTAATTTGTAGACTTTCATTGAAACAAATAGACCTCAAGATAACAAGAAAGCAAAAGAAGACGGACATAATGAGGCCGTATTTATTCGTCGAAATGACACTAAGAAATTCATCAGCAAAAAAAACATATGGAAAATATATATATTGTACTTCATTTCGTATTTCGCACAATGCAAGCCTCCTATGATATTATATCTTTTATCTTGAGAACTGCCCGCGAGTTTTATGCTGCAGGCAGTAACGAGTAACAACACAGACCACCACCATGTGATATGACTCTTATATCGAAAATGTTGTTTTTGGATACCTGCGCCACTATATATATATATATATATATACATACATGCTGCAGAAATATTTTCACTGTGCAACTGCCAATTTTGGATCACGTCAATGGCCATGAGCTAAAGGGATTCACATTTAATTTGCTCTATCCACCTTAAGATCAATAGATTTCGCCATTCTCTACAGTTTCGACGAATTGTTATTGTTATTATTATTACTACTGTCAGAGACAGCTCGGTACACCTGTGTAATACGAAATTAGGACACCAATTTTGTCATTGTCCTTAATTGCACTGTCTGACGCTGATCGTTGAAGGCAATACAAAACGTATCCAGGTTGGCCTATCGTTTGACTATGGTTATATATAAAATAAATATATATATATATATTTTTGTTATGGTGTACTTTTTATTTCTATTAGTTAGATGAAAAATAAACAGGCACACCCATATGTATGTACAAGGCTATGATTGTGAGTCATTGGCTTTTTAAATCGAAGCATCGCTGTTGTCGCCTCTAGTTAAATTTTGCCCTGAATACAATTGGGGTTCCCGAGCAGACTTGAAAAATCAAGCTGGAGAACAGTGTTAGATTTGGCCACTCAAGAAAGTGAATGCTAACTAAGTTAAAACCTCCTATAGCGCTTACTCCAGTATGCGAATACAATAATAATAATACTAATAGCAAGGAGATGATAAGGAGTAGCTCCAAATGTGTAGATTCGATAGTTAGTCAATTTCACTCATTAGATTTAAAAAAAATCTGAACTATTAAAGAGTGGTGCCGTTTTCGATTGAGATAGCGTCATCAATTGTTGCTAACACAGTCCGCACATTATACGTAAACGACAATACACTACTAGTCGTACGGCCTGAATATCTATTCAAAACTGCTTCTAGTGGATGGGTGAATATAACAGATGTGGGTTCGAAAACACGTCCCCCGTTGACGTGGCCTTATCACTGTGACAAGCGATACACAGTTTTATCCACGAACCAATTCAAGTCACTTATTGGGTCGACGAACATGCGGATTTATTGTGGCCAGTCAACGATAAACTAGTAATTATACCACAATTGAAATGTAATTCGTAGCGATTATTTTTCTATTGTAACAGCTCTTGTTTAACTTTGTCTATAATGACACAATTGAATTCGTTTAAGAAAGCTCGTGAGACGCTATGAAATAGTTGTATTCGGTAATCTCAACTGTTCATATCAAAATACCTCACCGTTCATACCCAGAGTACTTACACCCATGGGGTGACCCCCAACAATGTATTTCACCATTTCTCAATTGCGTCGACATACCCCCACCCCCCCCCGAGAGTATGACCAAACGAAATTTGACCATTGCAAACCATTGGACACGACGAAACGACCATGAGAAAAAGTGGTCATTCCAGTTAATTAATTAATTAGTTAATTATTGCACAGCTTAAGGCTCTCATGGATGCGCCTTCCTTCATAGCAACAGCCCGAAATCCTGTAGTTGTCAGCGCTTCGATTTTGAGAGGAAAAAAAACGTTATTTTAAGGAGTCTTTGTTCACGAAGGAGGACGGAAAACGCTTACGCTAGCCGCCTGCAATAGACTCAGGACGTCTACAGGCGCATCGGCAACGATACGCCCTTATTGGTACCGTAGAAGACAAAGTTAAAAGAGGTCCAACTTGTTGAGGCGTTAGTGTCACAAAAAAGGAAAAACGTGTCATGCCAGATCTCGATGCTTGATCTCGCCGATCTACTAAATAGCTATATATATACTGAGGCAGCATTCGAAGTTTGCGTTCCACAATACACGACGAACTTCGCCTGTTTACGGCCACAAATTGAATTCTAAATAAATGCACCAGCATGCTCCGTTCAGCAAGAGCCAAACCGCTGGACCAGCGTCGGTACGATTAAGGTCGGATGTTGACGATTGTTCTATGCTATCGTACTAAATCAGAGACGATCTTGCAGGTTACCTATATCGGAAGGTAAGCCGCAAGATCGTATTTGTGGACGTGTGTGACGAGTCCCATTCATTCGAAATGCGATACCAACGATTACGGGAGGGCAAAACATGTACTAAGTTGCGATTCAAATGTAAACGATAACTTGAGCCGAGGGAAACAGCAGCTGAAACAGCTAGACTGATCGGCCAATCTAGAGATATGAACGTTTGGCCGTTATCCCTTATCGTTTATGTAATACTACCGTATTGTTTTGTAGGCAAGCCCGCCTCGTATATAATTCGCCGCGTAGAACGTCCGATTGTGGTGTTTTCGTTAAGTTGAAGCAGCTATCACAATGCGAGTTCTAGCGATCTTCGGTATCTTCGCCATCTTCATGATGGTAGCTGTCGCCGCTGAGATTCCCTGTAAGTGAAATAACAATCATATATAAACACCGATAATTATACAATATGTACATGTACAAGCTGTGACAACTTCGAAGGCACTGAGGTTATTTAAAATCAACTTATTTATATACACGTAAGGTCTATGAAAATTATACCTATACACAAGTGAGTATTATGAAAATAAACCTGTATACACGTAAGGTTTATTATAAGAAACCTACCTGCATGCGAGGTTTATGAAAATAAGCCTAGATGCTAATGAAGTTCATTAAAGTAAACCTAGACATTAGTTGCGTTTGTCACTATTGAATTGTTCCCACCGTGAGGGCCGCAAAAACCCGTGAGACAATAGCAATGTGTACTGTTCCATTGTCCACATAGCGAAAATATAGCTTAACCCGAGCCAATTGTTCATGTTGCCATTATTCGGTATATGTGCTAACGTTTCCTCGTTTTTCGACTTTGATTATCCAGATATTTTTAGACCTTATGAGGCAATTAGCCGCAGGCACAGACACCTGTAAATAAATCAACAATATTTGAGTAGAACCGTGATGCCGTCAAGGGTAAATAATCATCTTCCTGTTTGTTGACTCTGTGGTGACAGCGGCGGCGGGGGGGGGGGATCTACTAAACAATACAACTACCGATGGGCGCCGCCTTGACGGCCTCACCCTTATCCTCTTCCACCGAGGCCGCCACCTCGTTTGGGACGGCACACTCAAGCACCTTCTTATGTCAACCACTGTGCAACCACCCCCGGTTACGCGGTAGCGCGTGCGGAGCGGGCCAAGCTAAGGAAGTACGCCGCACTCCAGGCAACTCACCTTTTCCCCCTTGCTTTTGAGACCTTAGGCGGGCACGGCCCCCTCCTCGAAGGGGTCTACCATAGGCTGATCCGCGCCACTGGGGACTAGCCTCGGCCCGGTCCCCTAGTAATTCTCCCTCCCAATAATTTCTAATTATAGTTTGTTTAAATAGAAGTACACAATATTTTTGATCGTTGAGTTGACAATACAACTTGTTTTCACAGTAATGACCTGCCTGCGGCCGGCCTTCTCGGACTCGCCCTGTTTAACTGGACCGGGAGCCTGCTCGAGGAACAGTGACTGCCCCAACCAGCAGTGCTGTATCGATCCCGTCTATATGTGCACGAAGTGTGTGGATCACATCATCTTTTAATCAGCTCAACAGAACAGACGTCCGCTTGCGACGTCATTCCAGGAAACGCGGAAAAAATAACACAATATGATCTAAATAAAGCATCCATCCTCGATTCAAATAGCTCAGTAGCTTTCCTTCGGCTGCTTGAGCAATTCAAAGAAAATCAGTCATAATTACGTAAGCACGAATGCAGCTAATGTAATATATAGAATATTTAATATTTCATGCTGGTGTTGATCGGAATTATCTTTCCAAATTACAAGCAAAGCCTCTAGCAGCTAAGGAAGTGTATTCGTTTATTGAACTCCTCACCCAGTGTTGTTTTTACGAGGTTAACCACCCTCAAACCTATTGGGTGATTTAGTGTAAACGAAGAAATGTCTATCAGTTCTCGAACTCGCAGTCGAGGTACGGGTTTATTCGACCGGATCGAATAATTGCAAGGTGGCAAGTAGGTCAGTTCATATTATTATTATTATTATTATTATTATTATTAATTTCCAATATTTCCTTTAATTATAGACATAATTTATCATTTTATAATAGATCAACCGATCAACAAGTTATTCGAGATATTTCACCACCACGATATCATACAGAGCTGCACCTGATAATTAACTTGGCCAGCCTCAAAGTTGTCAGCCGAAATAATTGCAAACAGCTAGTTAATTGAAGTGTAACACAATTTGGCCAGACGTATAACGAAAATTTCCTAGCCGGAGCGTAGTTTTGGCAACAAAACGTTCACGCAGACCTCAAAGTGACAAGAGTCACACAGCTGGTACAAATATGGAGCACAACAGGACATGCCGAAACGGCGGGAAGCTCCTGGCCACAGATGACAATAACCAGGTATATAAGAACAGCTGCAATAGCCTATTCTCTATATTTGTTGTGGACAACAACTGGCCGCGTTTGGCGTTTTCCAGTAACGATTTAGCGCTCGACCCGGTAACGTCGTCAAAAGCACACAGCGAACATTATGAATCTTCATGTGATTCTCGTCGCGTTCAGCGCTGTCTTGGCTGCGACGATCGTGGCTACGGCCTCTGAAGTCCCACGTGAGTAACCATCTCAAAGCGTGGTTGGCGTGAAGTTCAAACTATTTGCTTTAAGCTCACATTAATTCGCTGTTATTATGGTTCATGTGCTTTCAGTGTCTGCCTAGAGAGAACGGTGTGGTGTAATATGTAGTAGCTAGCTTATTACTCGTGTTGAGTAGCACGAAAAAAGATGCTTGTGATTCTCGAACACAAATGGGCCACAAAGCATAACGTAAGGGGTGTGTGTGTATATATACAAAACGGCATATACTAAGTTTCCATCGTACCGTTCCCTGCAGTGACTGCCTGTTTGGAGCCGACGGATAGAGACTCCGAATGTCTCCCCCTGAGCGACCCTAAAGCGTGCCGCACAATTAGCAGCTGCGGCCCCGACGGTCGGCAGTGCTGCTTCGATCGGAAACGCAATTGTACCAAATGTGTGGATCATATCTTGACTTGAACTGTTGCGCTTGGTCACACCTTGTGCTATTGGGAGCTCGGAGCTACCACGAACTTGGCAACACCGGCGAATTTGCGCACCATCAATAAAATCGATAATCGCTTTGTATTAAGCTATATATATTGCAGTAATGCATATATATATATATATATAGTTATTACAGTCGGTGACGAATTAGTTATAGGTAAGCACCTCCAACAATAATATCCGTATTTATTCGATTTAATATCGAATGTATTCCGACGTCTAGATAACGCCGACAAATTCAGGTATGTGCACGACAACTTCATTTGTCACAACAACAGCCACTCAGCCTTGATTATTGCTATGTCTTGGAGACCTTATAATAATAATTATTGTTATTATTATTACTATTGTTATTATTATTTGTTCATTACGGTCTTCCATTCATTAAAGCCAACAAATCTCAAGCACGCCTATCCAGCTAACTGTGTTAAACTGCACTAATTAGTTCTAGTGGAGTCACGCTCCGCGCCCTCTTTCGTCATTCCACCATTCCCCATATCCGGTTGTAAGATTCCAAGACGCGTACGGTGGTCACTCCCCCCGCGCTATATTCCGATACTAGACATGTTAATATCTATTACATTATTGTTTTTGTATGTGTACGTGTGTGTGTGTGTCCACAAGAACGCCGCAATAACTTCATGTGTCGAACTAATGCGTGAGTCACGTCCTAAGAAATGTCCTATATCATTTTCCTGACACTTTTTTAGCCTCATGTCCATGATTCATTCGTGGTAGCAACAGCAAAGAATAACACGCTAGTTCTTCAGAGTTAATTGAATTATTTTTGTCATTTTTATTCGTATTAAACGATAACGGCGTCAGGGCTAGCGTTGACAGTGAAGGTTGCGTCGTTATCGAAAAAGGTCCCAAAAGTCAACCCGTTGCGTCACAAGTTGGCCGCTGTCTCCTAAACACTGTCGGATCACCATTTCGTACAGAAATATTAGCGCCTTAGCAGTTATGTGTTCTGTCGTACCGGCCTCGTGCAGACATCTGAATAGGTCAACAAATCGAGAGAGAACCGTATTGACAACTGCCTTTACTTGTTAAGGCAACGATTGTGCCTGTATACATATTCTAGTCATATATATATATATAAGAATCTTCTGCACACTATAGAACAGAGGTATATGCTATCCATTGTTGGTCTTTTTTCTCATTGAGATTATGCTACTATTCAAGTTATTATAGTATTTGATTTGGTGAGCATATCTTGAATTCTCCGATTGTTGCCCTGTTCTAGATTTCCACGCAGCACACTGTCTGATGTGATTTCATCATTTAGCTCTCCTCTGATACCTTTTGAAGGCAGCGTCGCAGCGACAGTGAGAAACGGTAAACAGGTTCATCGACGATCCAGCGCTATCTTGGCTCCATATGATAGGTACACTAATCTCGCCGGGCGACGCGCGCACAGGGCAGAGGTCATGGTCGCGACAGCAGCGGTCCACAGCAGCGTTAGGTCCAAGCTCGAAGTACGACGATGCCGAATCACCAGGTCCACACCATAGGGTTCCTGGGGAGAGGGGTTGCCAAGGCAGCAAAACTTAATCGGCTAATCTTACTTAATCCAGTAAATTTGCCTTTGGGACCACTTTCTACAGCTGTAAATGCTGTGCAATTTCTTTAATTATTAATAGTTTTTCCCTACTAGTAACCGTCAAATATTGAGAAAGATATTTCTCTAACGCTACCATCCACCCACCTGGATACGTGTGGAAGTGCGTTACGTTGTTCAGGACGTGAGATCCCTCCAGCCTGCCACAGCGCTCAATGAGGTCAAGCATCTCCACGATGTCGGTCTGCCGAGGGGAATCCGTCAATCGTTTGACGAGCCATCGCATTTCACCGTCATCCCTCAAATTCAAGATGTAACATTTTTCAATCGATATTGTAGAAATAATGAGTGACCTGTTCCCGAATGACTTTCACAAATGCTTTTCTAATTATACTATATAATAATAATAATATCCGTTTATCTTTTATTTTTTTTCATATATTTAATAATGAATGTGTATTAATATTGATTGTATTCGTTTACTACATATGAAACTAGTTCAAATCGCATTTATCCCATACACAAGGAATAAAATAAGTCACCAAGTACGGGGCGCGCTATCAGGGAAATAATCTGAATGGATAACTCAGATTCTCGTTCGATTATATAATGTCCCTCCTCTATGTTGGATATTAGAATATAAAGTAGCTCTGCTTGGTGTTGATGCAATGACTCATTCTCGAGATAACGCATAATGCAGGAAAGGCAAAACTGAACGATTGCAAAGTTACATGTAATTTTATATAAATATTAATAATAATAATTTTAACAATTAATTTAATTTAACTAATCAAACTTAGCTAATAATACGTTAAATTTAATTGAACTAATCAAAATTAACTAATAATACGTTAAATTTAATTTGAATAATCTAATTTCACTAATAATATGTTGAATTTAATTTCGATAATCTAATTTAACAAACAATACGTTACCTTTAATTTAAATAATCTAATTTAACAAACAATACGTTACCTTTAATTTAAATAATCTAATTAAGGTATATTACTCATATCTATTCAGTTCAGGCAGTGGACATATTTCATATTTCGTAGAAATTGATCGATCACTTGTTTGGGGTGCAACCCTTAGAAGCAATCATCCTTCGAACTGCTTGCAGTTGCTTCGAATACAACGATAGGTGCAATTGGCAAATGTCGCCAGTTTCTCACAGGTCTCTGGTGACGACGTGAATAGGAAAGGAGAGTAAGAAAGCTCGAAGATAAGTCCTCGGTACGATATCCACAGGCACTACTTACGTGGTCTCTGATAGTCGACACGCTTCTAAATGTCCCGCTGCTGTGTATCCCAACTCAGCAACTGTCGTTCCACAGCGTACGACATCGGTCCTATACGAGACTAACGGCTCGAGCGCTCTCTCGGTAAACCATTGTCGAGAGCCGGACCCAGCCTCCGCCCTTCGGAATCCGCTGAAAACAATAATTTCGATATGATCTCTCACAATGGTACACTGTAATGCCATCGTCATCTTTGAAGTGGGCACATTCCGTCTAAAGCTCAACACTGTGTTCCTCTGGTCGACAATTTCTGATTTCGTTGTCCGGACTAGTAGAACTCCCGTCTAGTAAAACATGTGAATCGAGTGGCTACATGTAAATATATGCTATTTCCTTCACGCTTAATCAAACTTCAAAAGTATATTCCGTTTCTATGCTGCAGCCGACAGTACTGCTGCACAAGATAGTGACAGCTTCCAGCACATCGGCTAGCCTAAACCTCACAGTCATATGCACGTCACGCGTTTGTTTGAGAATCACTGATAAACGAATCCTTTGTGTTACTCCGATTTCTACTTCTTCTGTTCGCCTACGCGATTCTCAGACCACAAGACACAATTCGCGCACACAGTAGCCAGACGGGGAATCGCCTAAGATCCTTGAATTTACCTGGCAAGACAATGCAGAGCTAGGGCAAGCGGTAGATAGTCAAGGAACATCGTTACTATCGCGAAGTTTCCGAGGAGCTACGCTCAGACTTCCGTCGCATCTTCAAAGCGAGCGATCTGCGGTGAGAGACAAGCTAAGAGAACTTTGAGTGAGGGTGGCGCAGAGGCTCGTGCATCTGATATCTGACCATATCTGAATCTAAACATTTGGCTGGGATCCCTCCGCCGAATAACATCGACCACACGGTATTGTCTTGCATTGGCTCAGATGATCGAATGGGGCGATCGCCGAGACAGGACAGAGTTCACTTCTAAACATGACGTCAATTAGCAATTAGATCAAATCGACAGCTGGCCGATCGAGTGGCCTCAGCCATTTCAGATGGCAACCGTTCCGACAGCGTCTTGCTAGCAATCAGCAGGAACCACTGATTGGGGTTTATAGCAAACATCGATTTGTAGAGATTACGAAATTGTCAACTTTACAGCAGATATCACCTCGAAATGAGCAAGGAGACGTAGAGTATAGCGACAAACGGACAAGACGTGAAACCCTGCTGAGTATCATTTGTTATGTTCGAGCTAAGGTGTCCCGTCATAGAGAGCGATCATTCAAGCAGGTTGAATGTAATTTCAACGCAATCTATGGTATACAGATAACAGGAAGGCGGCCTCTGGTAGCTAGAAATGCTGAGCGCTTTTACAACATCTTAGTCCTTCCCTAGAATTGGATGTAGATGGACAAATATATCAGTTACGTCTTGTACTTTAATTAGGAATGGAAATATAATGTTGTTATTGTATAGAATAGACTGGAACTGAATGACGATCATGCATGGAAAACTATTATTACGTAACTTGATGTCAGTTTGTGTGTGTGAGTATGTATATTAGATATACAGTTGTATCCACGTTACTGTTCACGTAAATGTGTATGGTTCGCCGTATGGCGCAGGGTAACTAAGAAAAATGACAAAAGTAATTAGTATACTCATTTTTAGGCAGTTTGCCCTCACACACCGAAAGATCAGCATTTGCAACTACTGCAAGAACATTAATACAGGTTATTTTGAGTTTTGTTACCTTTCACAAATGTGAACTTCATCATAGAAACACAACCATCCTTGTGAACTGCAATTATGGTAGAACTCGTAGGCTCTTAACAAGTTGAGTTCCGTTTGATTTTAAAACAGGTGATTGACGTAACACTGTTTTGGAAGAAGACAGGTAGCACTTTGCAACAGCTTTGTGCGTCAAGAAATCAATATACATATATATTATATTTTCAAGCGGGTCATTATCGTTATTAGTCAACAGGAGAATTCATTGTCTCAGTCGACGAGTTGCTTTTGACAAAGGTTGTTACCTTGACGGCCGTCGGCAGCGCAAACTCTGTTGCCCGGCGAGAAGTTTTCCTGTCGACGGATCCGATGGGGAACGCGACATCCGGTAGATAATACCCTTGATCATATTGAAGGCCAGACCCTCGGTCGATACCTGAGCTGACTTATCCAAATTGAGGAGTCTATATCTGCTATAAATGTCGGCAACGGACTCTCTGCTGCTCCTTCCAAACACTACCCGAAATGCATCGTTGAATTAGTCTTCCATTCAAGAATCGAACAGCACCAACCGTGGATTCCTGCTGTTATTAAATTTCACTATTTGTCTAAAAGCATGCGACACGTCGGTACGAGCTTTGAACTTTTGGTTGTGCAACGTCACCGACGATGTACGATAGACGGTAACCAACCGAAATTTACTGCGAATTGAAACTGTGACGGCTCTTCATCGCGACGATACGATAACCCTCCCCCTAACTGAATTGTTATCGCAGCAAGGGCAAACATTGATGAGACAACTGATCTCGCGTATGCGATAGCGCTTTCTTGCCGAACGGTGGGGGTCATTGCTTCGAGTCGATTGGAAAGGACCTGCTGGATCAGGCAATTAGCCATGGAGACCTGTCAGTGTTCAGATTTCTCGTCGACAAGATGCACGTTGAAGGTTATAGTCGAGACGACAGCTGCTGCGTTTCTCAAGCCACACATTTGGGAGCAGTGCACCTGGTTAGACACTTGATGAGTTGTATAGGGCCCATACCTGGTTTGCTGCTAGTATGGGTAAAATAAAGCATCACCTGGATGAGAAGACGATACAGTGCTCGAAATCTTAGTTGACCACGATCTGACTCTTCACGGTGCTATCAAGTAAGATATGTGGAGCGTACTCTAGGAGATTGACACGTTATCCGCACAGGGTAGGCTGATGTTCATAGCTGAAGTGCCATATTTTGACCACGATTTTCTGGGGAGCCCCACCTTTGATTGCGGCAGCCTGTGGCATGGTCAGCACAGTGGAGCTGCCTGTTGGCTGGAGATGGTCGAGATTTTCAACGAGCTCAGCACGGCAGACGAGTGTGACGATCCCAGTGATGACTTAATCAAGGGAACCAATATTTTCGTGTGCGAATTACTGTGAAAGTCCAGGACCGGTCTATGTCCGGTGACAATGACATTGATCCTCGAGAATGAATGCCGTACACCAGTTGTGTATATGCGATGCCTCGTATGCTGGATAATAGTTAACTAGTAATAATAATACCGATTCATTCCTCCCCTCTTCCTTAAACAGCACGGAACAGCTTCTGCCTTGGATATCCGATGGGGTATGCTCACGCTTATGCTCACCGAAAAGCTTCTAAGATGCTGCAGACTGACGACTGGGAAGCCGACAGTACTCGCTGGCGACCTGAATGTGAGAATTGATCAGCCAGAACAGCCACGGACGGTCGCGTGCATGGAGATCCTGGATAGCTTTGGATTGTGGGTAGCTACGGACCCGGAAATTCCAACTTTTGTCGGCCCTATGGGGACCTCAGTGATCGACATATTCGCCACAAATCTAAGTCAAGATGCCCGATACGTTGGTCCAGAAAATCCGCTCAAAGAGGGTGGCCTTCTCAAGTGGCATCTGCCGGTCGGGCTCGAAGTGACACTGAGAGATCGGGAAAGCACACACTCCAGCAAACGACGTACAGGTAGCAGGAAACTAGATGGTAGTAAGCTGCCCGATGCGTTCAGCGCTATCTTCCCGTACGTAGATAACCCGGAGGTCGAACAGTATCACACGTTTCTAAGCACAACGCTGAAAGCATGTGTAGCCCCCAAACGACCCCAACCTACTAGACCGTGGTGGACTCAAGAATGCACGCAGGCTAAACGCATCTCGCTTCAAGCAAGAGAGATGGGTAGACACCAAACACACCTCGCGCCGTTTACCACAAGGATTAAGAAGTATTACAGAGACTGCCTTAGAACCGCCAAGCAGAACTTTGAAGAAAAGCGTGAGGCCAAACTACTACACGAAGCGGAACGAACTCCACACGTCTGGCTCCGACACTCTAGTGCAGTCAGGCCCACCTGCCCAGTCAACCCGGAAGCTCTCCAAGCACACTTCCGGGGTATCTTGAGCACTAGCGACACCGTTCCCACCGAGGTGCCGCACTACCATTCGTGCTGGCGTGCAGAGGAACTCGAGTATATTTTAAACCTTCAGAGAGAATTTACGGTTGCAGAAGTTCTACATGGCATCTTCAGGCTTCCCAACCGCAAGGCGTGCGGACCCGACGGAATTTACAACGAACACATTAAGGAAGCTTTGGCTTTCGCACCCTGTTGGACAAGACTATTCAATGCTTGTCTGACAACGGGAAGAATCCCTGCAGCATGGCGGGAGTGCTCAATGGTGATAATTCCTAAGGGAAAGGGAGATCCCAATGATCCGAAGTCCTGGAGAGGAATTGCGAAAAAGAGCTGTATATATAAGCTACTCTCAAGTATCCTAGTCCGACGTCTATCCTACTATCTCGAACAGCGCGACGCTCTTCCGCCTGAGCAACACGGCTTCCGTACCGGCAGATCGACGATGACAGCTTGCAGGATACTCATCGACGATGTCAACAATACATTGGACCGCCCGAAGCAATACCTGTACGCAGTTTTTGTCGATTTTAAAGCCGCCTTTGATTCGGGGTCCAGAAGCACAGTACTCTCAAAGCTAGCATATCAAGGCGTGCCTCTTAATGTACTAGGGCTGCTGAAAGATATTTTACAGAAGAACATAGTACTTATAGACGATGGAGTCGTGGAGAGACACGGGGTGGAACAGACGACGGGGTTCGCCCAAGGGGATAACCTAAGTCCGTTGCTTTTTTCTCTCCTCATCAGCGACCTTCCATCATGTATTAAACAGCGCCATCCATCAGTGAGCCTCATTTTATACGCAGACGACCTCGTTATGTACTGCAGGAGCAGATTTCATCTCCAGCAACCCTAAATATCTATGTAACCGATATCGGGCTTCAGATCAATAAAGCCAAGACTGTGGCAATGAAGTTTCGAAAAGGGGGAAGGCTTTGCGAGACGGACGCGTTCCGATTAGACAGAGAGCGACTGCAAATAGTTAATTCGTTTACATACCTCGGACTAACTATAACAACAACAGGCAAGTCATTCGCCCCGCATGTTGAAGAGCGAGCCAGGAAAGCGTTGATCGCAGTACACACAATCGAGCGACCTCAACGGTTATCGGTGGACATAGCCCTCAAATTATTTAACCTGAAGATCTCGCCTATAGCTACATATGGAATCCAGGTTGTCTGGGACAAACTCACTTGCCGGGATCTGACCACCTTAGACAGAGTTAAACCGGCGTTCCTGAAAGCGGTACTTGGATTGCACGCGACGGCCCGAAATCGAATTGTCTATCTGCTGACCGACACACCGTCATTCGTAGAAGAAGTCCGCGAAACTTTCAATCTCCCAGAAACAGAAAGTTATCGTACGTTCATTGACTGCCAAAATAGGAAGAAGAGTGAGGTGGACCCTTTATTTTCTATGACGCCGGCCATGACAGATGACACTTGGAAACTTAGCGGCAGAGTAAACAGACACCATATCACTAGGTTCGCCGTACACGGCTTCCACCACCTTGTATGTCAATCCGAGGGATACCACGACGCAAATGATCGCTGTAAATGTAAATTCTGCGGATCTAAATGTTGTAAATATCATGCGGGCGAGTGCAATCAAATAAGATCACTGAACCATTTGATGAAATTGAGTGTAGATAATAACAACAACAACGACCGAACTCTCACCACAGCCACTGGCGAAAGCACGTTGTAACATATTTATAAACCACCACACTGTTTGTAAAATAGGTATATTATAATATTACACAACTCGTGTGAATAAAAAGAGATATATCCGATGGGGTGTGCCGACGACCGTGCATTTGTAGTCCCCCTACTAGATTAGTATAAATTCAACAAAATGGCCCTGTTCGAAATACCCGTCGTAAATCGCTAGATTTCAATTTGGACTTGAAGAATGCAACATCCAATGCCGGTTTATTAAGATACCTATATATGGTCACGATAGCATTTCATATGATTGGCATCTAATTCATTATGAAGCTCATGATTTGGACATGCGTTGACGCCACGCTTTGTGTCGAGAAAGGCTGTAAAGATACAACCCATCAATTGGCGAAGTAAAGAAAACCATCGTAACCATCGTGTACCCAGCACCTTATTTAAAACTTAAGGAAAAGTGTAAAATCGAATATCTCTTGTTATATCTGTGCCACTTTCGAAGGTAATTTTCATGCAGTTTTCACCCACCAGTGCTTCATGATCTATCTTTTTTTAAGAGGAGGGCGTTGTCAACACCATGACCGCCTCCCCCTGTGGAGCTGTTGACGATGTTCAACAGCAGCCACTGCCCTTCCCGGTACCGCGTAGCTCATTCCGTCAGTGAGGGCGGTTAGATGTGTGCTTCATGATCTGACCAAGCTTTGAAGTCTTCGGGGATAACCTTTGTGGTTGTCGTTTGATTCTGTTTCAAAATATACACTACACTCTATAAGGCGTAATTCCTTAAATTATATACCACTACGATGTGTATTTTCATAAAAAAAAATTATTGCCGGTTCGAAACATGTTTGCTTAGTTTTTATATTTTTAAAAATGCCGTTTATCAAAAAAGTTTCCCTCTTATCGACACTATCTCTTCGGACACCATTGTCGCCGCCTTACACGTGACTTTCGTTTGCGTTAAGAGGGGAGAGCGTAAATAGTAATGTATCTATCTAAATATGGACATAATGTTGATGTACTCTAGGTTTCCCTTGCACTCGATCAACTGTTTCAAGCAAACACATAAGACGTTGCCCTTCGGTAAATTAATTAATCACTAATCAATTAATATATATATATATATATATATATATATATATATACTGCTGGAGCTTTCTACATAGAGATCCTAGAGACATCTTTATCTTATACTCCTATTCCCTGTCGACAGAACGAACTACCCATTGGTATTTATACCTAGAAGACAATGTGTAAAAACCATGCGAAACTCGAATAACGACACCGTTCTAAACCATTCGTGGCAACTGAACCGCTTCTTGGAATTGTGCCTATCGCCGAATTTCTCTACGATGCTACGAGTCTAGACGTACACAGGCGCCACCCTTTGTCGACCAAACTGTTGAGTGTCTATACGCTGTTGCCGATCCATCAGTCTACGGAACAAGCGAAAAATTGAAACCATCCGGACTCATCTGCCACACTTTCGCCCGTAGGCATTCTCAAACACTGTTGCCTATTTAGAAGCCAGGTGAAATAGTAAAGGTTAGAAGTATTTTGGTCTTTTTTCTTTGTTAAATCATGATTATAAACATCGTTCACTACTGACATCGGCCTTAAGTTCTGCCTGACAATAGTTAGATTTCATAATGCGGAAAGGTCGATTATTTTTTGTTTGAGCAACGCGATCATGTCTGTCACGTAGTAATTTCGTCTAAAACGTACTTAGGCCTCTTGTGAACAAGCTATTGATTCTTTTAACTATGTAGCTTTATCAAGGTTCCTCAACAGAGGATGATATTAGTGCGCCGAGACAATTTGTCATCTACGTCAACCTTGCACTGGTTGATCGGCCTTACCTACACACAATATAGATTACAACCTCTCCTCTGGTGTCCGTCAGTTTGAAGGAAATTCCTTCCTCTACAAAAACTATCAAGGGCTATTTCCAGCAAATTCATTGTCATTTGGATAATCACACGGTTTGACTGTATGACGCATCCCTCACAGTTCGACCATATTATGTACTGGGCACCTGACAGTGGACTGGTCCATCCAATTAGCACTTAACTACAAGAAGACAAATCACAGGAGTCATTCATGCATCACGTAGTGAAACAACATTATATTTTATACAGGTAAGAAAATAATTGCCGCTTGTCGTTTACACATATTCCTCTACACGCACTGATCAATCGCTGCAACCCGAATTAACCTCGAATTGACCAATTTCGAAATGTAGCCTACATCATCTATATAATACAAACGTCAACACCGGCCCTTAAACCTAAGTAGTCATGAGACCGTCGCAGCAACCCCGTACTCGAGAACAACATTTCGTTTAAGACACCACTGTAACCAGGGTTTATTATGGTTCTTTGATCAAAAAATAGAACGACTACTATTTTCACCATCAGCTTATATATAAGTCTTCTCTCCTTCCATTCGAGCTTCATTCAATTGGCCGAAGTCCTACATTGTGGGTGTCAATGGACGCCTGAATATTGACAAAATTCATCCGCGCAGCGTTCCACATTGGACAGCAACAAGTCGTTGTGCATCTGACCCCGCAAAGCGCTTAGCGCTCCTCTTGCTTTGGTTCGAACATTCTGATCATCGGGCTCGGCTCTGATCTGGGTTTTCTGACTGGGTCAATGCAGACCCACAGGTGGGTGTCACTGAGAAGTGGTGACTCCGCCTTGGTGTCAACACGAACAAATCGTCATCTTGATTCCACTGATGAGCGTATGCAAGGCGAGGTGACAGCCGACGGGAAGCCGTCCAGGTGTGAGTAGCTGACAACGCTCGTCCTTTATCCGAGGTGGCCATTCACGTCTGTCATGTTAAATCGTCGCAGTTGACAAAAAAACAACAAATGCTAGCTGATGAGCGGTTGCAGCCGCAGCAGCAGCGGAGCCGTACATCGTTCAGCACCCAGACAGTGTGAGCTCATCACTTGCGCTGAAAATATCGATAGACGAGCAAAATCCAACGAGAATAAAATGAACTATGAAAGACTACGGGGTTGGTAAAAAAAAACGCGGGAAACGAAAGAAAAAACAATAGGAATTTTCTGCAAAATATCAATAAATGTCAGCTGGCTCATTTGGAGGGAGGACAAACATTTCTCTTTTAGGGTGTTCAATGGTTTGTTGATTAGCTGAGTAGATTCAGACGTTTTAGGTGGGCGCTTGTCGAGAATATCTATATTGAGCTATAAATGGTGTAAAAGTACGCTACAAATTTATATATATATATATATATATATATATAGCATTATCCACGTCTGACTTTGTGAGTTTACCATGCCTGTACATACCAGAATGGTACAAATTTGACAGAACTAATTCGTTCGGTTAGAAAAAGATCTTAACTCAAGACTTATACTGTCACATGGTGTTCATTATTAAGCGGAGGACACCTTTATTCGAAGGTGACTTGTAAGGCTGTAAGCTCGGGGCAACCTGAACTTATAGCCTTACAAGTCTTCATGTTACGAAATTAAATCAAATCGTGAGTCCGTACTACGTAATGACCAGGGCCTATTTCCTCAATTTTTCTACAGTGAACCTTGTGGACAAAGCGGGTCCTTATACACATTTGTCGAGCGGCACTCGACCTTCGCGTAGACACAGGAGGGCGCACGTCACATCGAAGGTAGCGAACGTTCTAATCGAGTATAATGGCATATTCTTACCTGGATGTGGGATAAAGTTTCAGCTGAAACCTATTGGGCCACCCTTTGTGTGGCCCAACACCGGGCGTCATTTGAGGTGCTGTGATGAATCGATAGAGATTATAAAATATGAGGCAGGCGATGTGGTTCAGCGCGGCCAAAAAGGTTGCTTTGAGCCGGCTCGTCTGATGACTCAGAACAGACATTATGAACATGATTTCAGATGTAGGTGCTCTGTCATAGAGCGTAATATGCTATACAATCAGTTCGTCTGATCGCTGGCCGCCACTTCGGATATAGCAATGGTCCGAAGCAGCTACATTGACTGGATGAGTAAGTAAGGAATGGAAATTCCAGCAGAGAATGATACGCCACGAGACCCGTGACGGTTTTGTGCGTCTCCATGTTTCGATGTAACATCGTTGGAGGAAATATCCTGGAAGTGTAATCATACATATATGGTGCGCAGATCAAAGAGATACATAAAATAAGTTGATATTTGCGTAACTACGAGGGCATAAAAAGTATGCCGTATCAGCAAGAGGGACCGTTAATATTATGGATTCGACTCTCACTATAACGTCTATTGGCGATCACAATGGATTTCAGTAGTTAGTGAGAGCCCTCACTGGCCGCGGAAGCGATGTATAGCAGGATCTACGCTCACTCTAATAGCGGCTTTCAGGGGTACCAAAGTGGTGTACTTCTTAAAGGACACCTTGGTCTTCAAAATGCCCCAGATAACGAAATCCTGCGGGCTGAGGTTGGGCGAGCATGGGTGCTATGCCGTGAAGAAATCATCCTGAAGGCATATTGGATGAGTTATTTGTGGCTCTGCTTTGCTTTGTGGGCAGGTGCGGAGTTCTTTTGAAAAGTACCACGGCCTGGTGGTCTTTTCAAAAGAACTCCGTAAAGTGGGCCTGTGCCCAAGGCTTTAGGCAGTCGCCCAAAACTAATTGGGACGCCATTCATTTTTGTGCCCTGCGGGACAACCACGATGGAAGCACGCCCTGAAGCTGTTATTCGCGCCCAAACATCATTAACGCCGGTCTTACTGACTCTTAATTGGGCCAAATTAGAGTCTCTTGCTACACACGATCGTTTTTCTTATTTTCCGCTTGTTCGACCGTGGCTGTTTTTTTTTCTCCATCATTTAACACAAGGTTAGTCAGTTCCGATTCTTGTGTCGGTATTTTTGCCATGACGTTGTGTATCGATGCTGCCCGTCTCCCCACAGTCCGATCACACGGACAACCTATTCACTCCGGGATAGTTCAGGTTTCTGATTTATCTCATATGTCCGCACACCGGCGAACCGGACAACCGCCATGTCATTCTTAGCTTTCATCATGAACGTACTGGACGTCCTTCAATGCCCAGAGACCTCCATCAAATGACATCACTACCAAAGACTCCTCTACCGTTAACGCCACTCGGGTGGAAATTGAAAATTTCTCTATTTTAGTACGCTGCTTTGGAACATGTATCGACCTTGCTCTACGAATCGTGTAGATTTCGAGCAGAATTATTTGTTGACTTCTACCTCTTGAGACGTATTAGGTAACGGTAAGGGGGCGCTCTTTGCATGTAGACACATTATTGTTTCTGCGCGTCAGCTGAATTTCTTGGATCTACGCCGCAATTCGAATTAAAAAGATTAATTTCAATGACGCATTCACAAAGAATAGCTACCGCAGCTGGTCCGGCCGGCTAGCTGTCAAACGCAAGTTCTGAACGCGCCACTTTTGAATATGTTCTCGTCGTAATTAACAAAAAGGAAGTTAAATTCCATCAAATTTTAATAAACGCTAATCACTCTGGCGGGGCAAAACGTACACATGTTGCATACTTTGCCAGACAAAAGGGTAGGTTGCTTGCTTTCCCAAGGTAGGTTGCTTATGTTCCAGGCGAGTTAAATCACTTGTAATGTATCAGGTCGAAGGGTACCACGGTTACTTCCCTTGTCTAGCTTCAACAGGAATTGACAGGATGCTCCTTGTGTCTATTTGTCACGTTGTAATTTTTCTGTTGTAGTAGCAAACGGCTACCGCCCCTCCTACGCCTACAGTTGACTATGAATGACCGATCGAGTAGGCGACCTCGTTGCTAAATTCAGATATAAATCTTCTCATGCCTTCACCTACACGCTCAGGGTTCCCTCGGCATATCGAAGGTCGGGATATCGATGATAGCGATCTCGTGTATCAATGACCAATCGTTGATATGATATACAACGGCCTGACAGGCCGAGTACAACATCAGGCGGGACATAAAGGTCTGGCCGGTTGTGTCCTATGGCATACAAGTCATTTGGGAGCACCTATCGTCGAGGCAGCTCGAAAGGCCGGATCGAATTAAGCCTTACGTTCCTAAAGCGAGCCCTGGCCCTACCTCGTTCTTCGCTGAACAGATATGTATATCTAGCGAGCGATACACCCCTATTCGTGGAAGATTTAAAACGTAGATTTAATCTTCCCTCCACACCAACTTATCAGGACTTCATCAATATATGGGAGAGAAAGATGGCAGAAATTAATCCCCATTTCTACAATACGGGGCCGATGACTACCGAAACCTGGAAGCTGGCTGGCAGGACGTCACCGGCATGTCGTTACACATTGCGCGGTTCATGGTTGTCATCACATGTTGTGCGGGACAGAGGGGTTTCACACTCTATCCAATACTTACTTCGGAATGAGATGTGGTGAGGTGTGCCCCAAATACCATGCAGCTGCACCCTCTCTAGACCGCCTCGCGGAGAAGATGCAATTGTTATAACTACTCCTTGTAGTGTTTCTATATCAGACGTTCATACAAGACCATTGTAATTTCTAAAACACAAAGAAATAAGTTAAGGTTGATATGATATTTTTTCATACTTGTTCGATTGATGATATCTGAAC
Organism: Stratiolaelaps scimitus; assembly: GCA_019614645.1. Taxonomy (NCBI): domain Eukaryota; kingdom Metazoa; phylum Arthropoda; class Arachnida; order Mesostigmata; family Laelapidae; genus Stratiolaelaps; species Stratiolaelaps scimitus. The sequence continues at coordinate 3,071,922 of JABWDB010000036.1, forward strand.
TAGACAAGTTGTTCTACATGAGACGTTTTTAACCTTATTTAGATAAGACTATTTCTAGATAAGATTTTGTTAACCGTTAGATAGAGCCATAATAATAATAATAATACACCGCAGCCTTCAAGCGATAGCGCATCTCGTTGAGTCCACGATCACTATGACAGAATACTAAGAAAAGTGGAATTATTTGAGCTCGGAAACTCCTGGCTATTGAATAACTAATGGTGTCTATTCACCCGGAGGTGTATTACCTACACTGGATTGTTACTTTAGAATTTGAATATCAAATTGCGGCTGCTGATGCGTATTGTTCAGTCGGACGACACATTGGTCGGGGTGAATAACTTCAAACAAACTGCAAAGTCCTAGCCTACGGTAGCCTACATTAGCAAAGCCAGCTATGCGTTGTGGATATATTATATATATATATATATATATTGCTGGAACCCAACCATCTTTACGACGAGTGCTGGCCATATTTCCGAGCGTAAATTACTGTAAAGTGGGGAAATATACTCGAACAGAGCAGCGGTGTTCCTGCTCTTGCTTCTCATATATAATCCCTTGGCTAGAAGTAAAATCGAACGAAGAAATTACGAACGGTGGGTGTTCCCCGCTGACGGGCGTATCGTATGAAACCATTTTACAGTAGTCGCCTAGCAAACAAAGACCCGCTGAGTTTGAGTGCGTTGCTGAACATTCTGCATTTTGAAGCGTGGACAGCCACTGCCAACTCGATTTATTTATGATAGATTTAGATCCTACGATTGACATCCATAGCGACTGCTGTTGCAAGTTGTAAGTTCAAGAGAGATTATGGACACAACCGTTCGACTGAGAGACGATATAGGTGAACGCTTGCAGACAATGAATAATTAATGTTTATGATATTAGTAAGCATGCAATCAAGTGACGACACAAAAACAAAAAGTACCTTGAAATCATACCTCGAAGATATAATCCGCGCATTAATTGCGCTGTCTGTTACTGAGAATTTAACAACATCTCACTTTCGGCTGGCTCATCGTCGCGATGTCGGCCACGATGACTTCTGACCCCTCCCTTTTAAAAAAAAAAGAACAACGCTAGATTCAAGGTATCCACCCACAGTTCGCCTCATTTGCGTTTTTCGATTGCATGCCGACGTGCTTCGTGTGTTCAGCGTCACGCTTGCGGGCGCATCTGACGAGTGTTTCCCTGGTCGATTTGTCGTTTGATCGGAACGATCGCTCCCTATTCAAGTCGAGAGCATCCATCAGCCATGGACGAGAAGTTCAAGAGACGGAAGGTCGATCAGAACTTCGTAGTTACCTTATATGACAGCGCCACGCTTCAGTAGTATCAGGTGGTCGAATCGTATCAATGCGCAACTCGCTGTAAATGGAATCGATGGCTTGCTTTTTCGATGGATTTATATATACAGACAATAGTGTTTGCTTAGGTGAAAGCTGACTGCCAGCGTGTGGTATGTGTCAACGATATTTGTGTTGAACCCATTTTGAAAGCGTTTGTTAACGTCTAAGTTTAACCCATATGTATGTGTAAGTACCCAGTGCTGATATGTTTTGTGCAAGCTCTTTGCTGGACCCGTGAGAATCTGTCGGATCATTGAGGTTGCGGTCCACCAGTAACCTCAGTAAAGCGCGGTTTCGATCTTGGGATACAGGCTCTTTGCAAATGCTCTAGAGTGCGCCTTCGGCTACGAATAGCTGGTACCTAGCCACCACAACAGCGTACCGACACTAAACTAATAATCGGCGATTTCTAAGAAAATATCGCTGCTGTTATTCACCGGGAATAAGTGATGTGTTGATTACATAAGTACGGAATAAGTTATGTGTCGATTACTTAAGTGATGAGCCAACCGAGTTCCCAATCTCTGGCTCGATGGAAAACTCGTTCCAAAACCTCTGCTTTGACCGATTCGTTTTGTCTTAATGTTGCCATTCGTAGAACACGATGCACAGTATCGTTCATCGAACAGTCCGCCCTCTGAGCAACACAACAGGCTCAGTTCCAAAGAGTAATTCCTACGATATTCAAAAAATATATCTGGCCTGTCCCGCCAGACCTACGGCAGAGCGCGACAAATACTCCGCAATAGTCTACGAATGAAACACGTACGGTTATAATACAATATAATTGGACCTACTGATCGGACAATTTGATTATCATCGTCTTACAACGAGTCCACTATTGTGATCCGTACTAACAAGCGAAGATATTGACACTCGCTGATTAATAACTGCCTAACTATACTTTGCTCATGGGTGATCATCTGACAGTCAGTCCTGGTTACCCGCACATAATCGATTCCTCTATCTCTCTCCTACTGTCGGACTCGGGAGTCTCTCGCTGAGTCTCCACAGTTAATGATCGGCATCTCTCCGCAGGCCGTGATGCCATTCCACTTCGCGTCGACATCCCTGCTCTCCAATATATAATGCTCGGGTATATCGTTGTCTGTCTCGCGACGCCGCAGCGTTGGCGGCAGCGTTCCCCTCGCCGTTACGCGCGCGTCCCTCATCCGTCGGTACCAGGAGCCGTTACCGCCGGCGGTGGGGCGGCGGCGCAGCGTGAACTTCTTTCTCAGCACAGCGTCTCGTAGACACACTACTCGCACCACCGCGAGCACAGTGCGAGCAGAGTGTCGACTATACCCATATCGAGCGGCGACCAGCGCGCTGGCGAGCCAAGCAACTAACGCACGGTGGGCGTTATAGCACTGTCGGGAGAAGCATTGTTACCTTGCTGGCAGCTGCGTACATGCTTCTATCAATCTCTATGTATCTATATCAAACTCAAACACGCCAGAGGACATAATGAACACGCGATGACAACGTATTCGTCCTCTACCGAAAACGTCATTGTATTTACATAAAAAAACAAACAACAGTGATCCCCCCACTCGTTCGTGTTGCTCCTGTTGCTGTGGCTGTGATCCGAGTGGACGCCAAACAGGAGGAGAAAGAGCGCGATACCACTATCGAATGTGTATCCTTCGTGATCCTGTGAACGGTGCTGTGTGTATGGTGGTCGCGGTGTTGAGGGAATTTTGCAAGGGATTGCCCGGAGAGGATTAACCAGTAAAAAAGGAAGCCACGGACAGCTGGTTGCGAGCTATCTTTTTCCTCCATCGTTCTGCTGAGTTGCCACTTTCAAGGTAAATCGATGATGGCGGATATGCGGGGTAGGGGTGGACGATTGATAGCCGGAGTCTTGCATCTATATTTGTCCCGATCTGTTCCTAGCTGCGTATCTGCTTATATATTGTCGGTGCATAGCGGCTAGAACGAACTGCTCATGGACGCCACGGTTCTGTTACTAGGCAATTCATTGGTTGCGCCATAGATTGCTACGGTGACGATCGTCGTGGGCGATCATCATCTGTCGCGGCCGATCGGGACTGTTGTTCTGGGTCGAGATCAGCGATCGGTCACTAGTGACACCTGTATGTTATGCCACACTCGGTTGTGTTCGCGCAGCGTCTCTCGTCCGAGGCGAGGTCGCCCATGTAAATGTCGCATGGTAGAGTGGTCTCGATTCAGGCAGACTAATATAGGAAATACTTAGGGACGGATTCAGCCGCGTTCGCCTCGCTAATCGCCCGCACAGGATCTATATCAACATCGAGATGGTCAGTTGAGTGAGTCGTCAACTTAGCGAAGCAAAGCCCTAAAAGACCAAGCCGCCAACAGTTGTAACATCATTGAGTAGTATCTGACAGCATTTTAGAGTAGACTGTCAGCTGTAAGGGGGCGACGAACAGGCGGGGAACGATTGAAACATTGAAATAAGCTGTTTTACGTGCGAGGCCCAAGTTTGCCGAGAGGAGTTCCCCTTCGATGGACTCCTCTCCCAGTGAATCTCGATACTTTTGATAGTGTCATCGATGTTTCCGAATACGGGCAGGAGAGGGAGAGATGATAACGGGACAGATCTCATCAAGCACGTAACCGCATCATGACACTGGTACCGGTTTCGTCGAAAATCCTAAGCCCCCTCTATCGATTTGCTAAGGCAGTTCAGCTATACGTGCACCGCACCTGTTCCCCAGGTCGGTGGTGAATTGGCACTGTTGTTGTAGTAACCATCTGACGAAGCGACTTGCGGGGATTGAAAAGGGCGCCTTGTGAATTCAGCCCTGACTCCACTTTCACAAAGGCTCGATAGCGCTGTGCGGTGGATGTGAAGCCGCTGGTAAAGAACGAACGCTCAGTTGACGCTCGTGAGTGAAAGCTTGCTTTTTATTATTATTTTTACGATTCGTTACAAACCTGTTGTTTTGCCTGTTTGATTTTTGTGTAGTTAGTTAGTTTTGCCTTCACGGTGTTGTTTGTGTTGTGGACCAAGACGTATGTCTAAATACATGCGGATCCAGTGGCCGCTGTTGAATGCAAGCTGTGGCGTTCGGATATCCTTCAGAGCAATATTGACTTAGCCTTGCGATATGTGAGAGCTGTGGTGGTGGTGGCGAGAAATCAACTGCAGATGTTGTAGCTTACAAGGGAACCCTTGAGTCTCTCATGAGGAACGATGCTGTATGCGAAGTTACCACCTCTTAGTCATGTGTCTACCTACGAAATTTGTTCGCTTGTCGGCACATGAAACTAAACTTTGTAATAAAAAACGATACTGAGCATTCGCGAGAGAGCTTTACCTACGGTTTCAAAAGAGCACGCATGTTCAGACATCTGCCTGACATATCCATCTATCTAGGTCGAGCTATCACTAATTATAGCAAGCTACAATCATGACAAGCGAGATTGATCTAACGCCTAATTCAAATTCTACGCATCACGGCCAGCAATGCCAGTTAAGCACAACAAATAATAATAAGTCAATGGTGTCACTAATCGATTTTCACTTGATCGCCGCCCGAGCCATTCGTTGTGACAAACACACACACAGAAACTTATCTAACTAAGTACAAAGAGTTGATCTGACCTACTCACAAGTTGAAACTGTTTATCTACTCACACGGGTGCCAGTTGACTCGTTCAAGGACAACTATAAGTTACCTTGTTGACAGTCTTCTGACGGAGATTCTCTCGATTCGGCGTCGCCTGTTCCGCCTGACCAATCTACGCCCAATTTATCATTTATTCGAATACAAGCATTTTATATCTTTGACAAAACTCTCCGTTTGTACTCACATTCGACATTTCGCATGTCGCCCCATTGTGTGTAAATACCGACCAGGAGACGGTGGCTGCTTCCCCGCAATGTGGCGGCGTATTCAGTTCGCTTTTACGAAGAGCTCACAGCGTTTGAGGACGATTTTTCGATACCGTCTGTGTCAGACAGATCCGATTGAAAATCAGTATTCTATCTCATGCGAAATGGTCTCATTGCCATGACTATGGATATTGTGGTAATTCGAGTCAGGCTATTCGTAGAACGCTCGATCGTTGATGTGTTTACGTGTGAGGTCAACAACTCTTTACGGCTCGCGGGAGATCATAAAACTACGGGCAGAGTGACGACATTCGTTTACTGTGTACTATAGCCGAATTATAGTCGATTTCCATATAGTGTGTTTCCACGTATGAATGAAATGATTACTCGTTAGAATATATATGCATATCAGGAGTAAAGTAGGTTTTTGAGGGCTGACTTCTCAGCCAACATTTGATGTTGGCGGTACCGCATTGCTTCATACAACGAAGCCTCCCCGATATCAACGGTATGTAATGCATAATTTACGAGTATTTTTTTGTCGTGTGTGTATGTGTGGGGAGGATACAATAGAACAGTGGCTGAGATGAGTGACCAGTGAATTAATTCAACAATTGAACGAATACTTAAAAACAAGCAAAGCAAACTTTGTGTAAATTATTCATAAATCTGATAATGAAATGATTTCTGCTCTGCTTTCCACGGTGGTCCCTCATCGGGGTCGGGCCTCTTGTATGGGAGGTCGTCACTTGAATGGCATTCACACGGTCATACCTCACTAGGCAGATGATAACCCCTTGTGTACTCGGTCTTCAATTCTCATAGCGCTTCGTTCGACTGAACCTAAAAGTGTCAAGTTTACCCTTCAAGTGGTTGCGGAACGGTAATGCCGAGGCCTAGCCAACCTAGGTTTGTCAATGACACTGAGTCAGCGTAACTTCGCACTTGACAGAAGATTGTTTCAACTCTGTTACACGTGGAGTTGTGTAGAAGCAAGAAAAATCTTCTGAGAAATCCGCTGTCAAACAGACGTTTCAATGGCTTTTCATCATTATCGTCGAATAATCCTCTCAATGCGACCACCCCCATGAACGAGCCAATGTTCCCAAATTTGCGTCCGTTCTCGTCAGTATATACGCAGTAATATTCGCCTCATACTATCTAGCGCGATTAAGCAAGATGCGAAATTAATTCCCCCCAGCCTGACCGGCAAATCAGTGCAAGTCGCTGTAAAACTGAATCTCAGCAAGCGGGCCGCTGTAGCTCAACACAAATCCACTGAAATCCACAAATGATGACGGTTACACACATTTCAACGCACCAGCGGCAGATCCAATCTCTCTCTCTCTCTCTCTCGCTCTATATATGTAGGGAGAGAGACGAGACGAGACCGTTATATATATATATATATATTCGTTAGAGCGTTCTCCGTTTTGCGCCTGGACCTATGCTTCGCGGGTATGCTTCAAGATAGAATTTCATCAGATTTGCTGTTTCGCGTGTTCTGCTAAACGCGACGACAAACTGTTCTGTTCACGGCGTGATTACTTGGTAGCATCGGTAGTGAATTTTGCCAACTTCTGCTTTGGTCGGCGGCCGGACGTTGACACGGCATTCGCTCACTGATCCTGAACCGCACAAGCCGCATGTCATACATGTCAGGTTATACGGGGCCGCCATCATGAGTCTTCCACACGAAGTATTTACATGAGGTGCCAGGACAGCACCAGCAATGGTTGTCGTACGTCTTTAGCTGCTAGAAATCCGTTGTATTAGCGACGCGCTCCATTAATTGTGTCCATCACGAGTCAGCGTCTGGAGCAATTGTAAAAAGGAATCATTTTAACAGCACTATATAATGTGGGATTCTTAAGGACGTCAGTACCGCTCACGCTCATCGGTTCGTTGCAAACATGAGAATCCAATCCATTGCGTCGCGATTCGCGATCTATCATTATACTTTGGGTACTATGGCTTACAAGCACCTAACGTAAATAACAGAAACGAACAGCTCATGTAGCTGTGGCATTTGAGAGGCCACGTCTAGTTCTAAATGGTGTGTCGGACGGATCAACGTTAGAAAGTTTAGAAAGTTAGAAACAATTGCGTTTTTACTCGTCGACACAATCGACGTCTCGGTCAGGAACTGAGAGGCGGTGGCAGCTGGCGAAGCCAAGAAGTTGGTAGTGGCTCCGAACTTTGCTAGGTACCTTAGCCAGTCGATTTACGGCGAATGGTTTACACGAAAACATCGTGACGGTGAGATATACATACATAGAGAAGGATATGAGATCATTTATATATATATATATATATATATGTGTGGAATTTTTTGATAACGCACAAATGCGAAAAATGGGGCCGAACTACGAACCAATGAGCAGAGAGACCCATTCCGGCATCAAACCCAATTACCGAAAGGGATAAATCACCAGTCGCACAGCATTTATTATTAGTCTTAATTTTTGCTATCATTTAAATTGAATTATTCTCCAAAACCCACATGAAAACCATATTCCATCCAGACGCCTGTGTATCGGTACTTGCATACGCTCTTCGACTACGATTCGCTCGATCAGTGAACTAATTATCTCTTGATTTTCTATACACATCATCCTCGGCTGTTAAAGCTTCTGTTGAAGCGGTTCATTTCTCAAATCGAACCGTTCACTGATCAGGCCATGTCACGGTGGCAGATGTCTCGACCACCCACCATCACGCTTGCTGGCGATCCAACAGTGTGTGTGTGTGTTCAGGTGCCGTGGACAACTCCTGCGTGACATGACTTTTCTTGCATCACCGCCTCCCTTCTGTTGACGAATTTCAACGTTTTACCATTGTCTGATCGCCGGATCATCAGATCAGGCAGATCATGCTGGACCAGACACATGTTATCATGTCGACAAGATTACTCCGTTGTTACTCCGTTCGCTGGCTGTTGAACGGCCGATGAGGCATGCACGTCTGAGTAATCATTATTGTTGTTGTTTTGCGTGTGTTTAGATATGCGTATGTGCATCTGACGTGAGTTGGAGTGTCCACTCATCGTATTGTTCATGGTAGATCCCTCGTCGAGTGGCGAAACACGTCAAAACAAGATCGCTTACGAGATGGACAACAAGAATCGCTCAAGCTGAGGGGCCCGTTAGTGCCTTTTTCAATTTTGATATTCGCGAATGTTTCGTGGCAATCAGGCTTAATTCTGCATCCTCCCACTGTGAATTCTTATGGCCAAGTAACCCGTTGTAGGGGATGGTCACTATGCCATTATGCGTACTTCTCTGAATATTTTAACCGCGGTGGGAATTCAGCCAAACTCGGTGTTCGTGGTATCTGATTGCGCGTTGTATTGGCTCGGCACCGAAAATAAATCTGAAAACCTTCCTCACGGTAGTCTACCCGTAGTAGGATGATGAATTGGAAATAATATCGATTGAAGTTGTCGAATTTATGTACCTCAAAAACTTGTGCCGCCACATCATGAAGTATCGTAACCTAGGCTATTCTCTTTTTTTTTTGTAACGGTTCTAGATATCACTGTTTTTTATTGGTTTTTGTTATGTAATATTAAAATGTCTAGTCTGACAAATTGTGTCGTTCATGCTAATGTAGCTTATGAGGCGTGATATTACAATATAAAAAGGAGACAATTATAGTACTTAACAAGATAGTATAGGAAATATTTCATAGGAATTTCCTGTTATACGTTTGTGAATGCGTTCCTCTAATGTGTCAACATTTACTAATAATGATAATAATCAGCATATTGCGGCACGCCTGAGGTTTCGAACCTTCCGCTGTCCGATTAGTACATACGATATCATACCCCAGTCACAATGATTGCCGTACAACGCGACAAGACAATGTACAATATGCAACCTCTCCATAGATGTTGTTCTTCAACCACACACATTCACAGCGACAAGCAATAGAGGTAAACGAAGCCACATTTACCTCATGGTTATTCGTCGACTTCCTCCGTGCGCATAGGCCCCACTTGGCGAGAGATTTAAAATGCATTAACATTAATACATTACGCACTAGCAAAGAGCCAACAATTCAGATACCCCCGCCATCCCGCCGTATAGCCGCCCAGCGGTGTTTCGTTTAGGGTGGCCGCGGCAGCGGTGGCAACGGTTGCCAACAGCCTTTCGCCGGAGAAGCCGTCCGTGTTCAATCGTCAACTGCAGTTGCACAGGGTGGGGAAATAACAGCCAGCGACAGTCCACTTCGGGCGACCGACCGACCGACAATTACAGCTGACGTCGATATATTCCCTTTTTTTTCTATTTTTTTTTTCTTTCTCGTGAGCGAATTGTGCCGATTGCGACCGACGGTAGCAATCGCAGCAGCGGATGCCTCCCTGCCCTCGCCGCGCTGCGACACTCGACTTCGTCGCTGGTGGGGGGACTTCGTCGACCCGCGCGACTCTCGCGTTGCCGACGAGCACAGCCGTCGCTTCGGCCGATGACAGCACAGCCACAAACGGTGCCGTGTGTTGCTGCTCTGTTGTTGTTGCTGTTGTTGATGTCGTTGTTGCTGTTGTTGTTGATGTCGTTGATGTTGTTGTTGCTGTTGCTGCTTGGGGCGTCTATTCATTGCGGTGCCGCTTGGACGTTCACTACGCTTAGTAAACGTCGCCGATCACTTCAGTTGTTCAGCTGCTGAGCGTTTGGCAGCGATTTTCTTCGCCCGGTTCAAGGACGATTGTCCCGTGATGGTGGACAGCGGCAACGAAACAGCAGGCGAAACAGTCAGCGCCACTGGTAGAGCTACCCGTAGCGTTAGTAGTACTGTGGCCGAGCTGCCGCTGCCGCCGCTGATGGTGTCGGTGGTGAGGAATTGTGCGCAGTTGATCACTTCTTGTATGATATTCATGTACTGGCCGTCGGTGACTGATGTAGACTCGCCCCACATCTGTGACTGACGCCCGCGCTTCGTGATTCGTTCCCGAAATGATGCTTGTAGCAGCTAAAGTGATTGCCGCTGAATAACTTGAAAGGCGACCGGCACGATGAGGAGGAGTAGGAGGATAAGGGCGAATAAACAAGTTTGCAACTACAGTGGCACTTCTCGCTACTGTTGCTGCAAACACAGAGACATCGATATATATATATATATATATGAAATATTGTATTCCATTTCATTATTGATTTTTAAATAAGTCGATCAGTTTGTGCATCCATTGGCTCTTCCCGACGATACCCCTTTGACATCTACTCAAATGACAATCATCAAAAATATAGTCAAAGTTGGCCTCACCTACGAGATAGAGCTCAAGATTAAAAGAAAACTGCTTCATTGATGTTGCTGAAACAAATGATACTGCAGTATTTTCTATTTCCGAAACTTTCCATTAATGGTGATCTGGCCAGATGGTGAACATTGCGGCCGCTAGTGTCTGGTACCTTTTTTTTCAATCCATGAAACATGCAGCCGATTGCGAGTCACTGTTGACATTTCTTCCACTGGGCTATTGGTCTTCATCGATTGACATGCGATTGCTACTATCGTACGATTGAACAAGCGGACGACGGTTACCACCGAGATGAATCCAGACACGATGTTGTTATCTTTAGAAATCCCTGCTGACAGAAGATCATCCCGATTTTTGAGGCAACCTTAGCCACATTTACATTGCTGGATCCAGGATGCATAACGACTGTACGATGAATCGAATTGTCGCTGTATCATTCCTGACGTGTGTATGCTATACCGGTAGAATTGTAAGCGGACGGAGTTGCTCGGATGCCAACTCAGCTGATGAAAATCTTCGTCAATCTCACATTGGTTTCACCATCGTCACACAATTCGTCACGAGCATATCCACGCTTAACGAGTTCGGGGAAAGTTAATCTAACATAATAAAACAGCACACTCCGATTCGAGGACTGCGCATGCGACCCTTCGTACAATTCCCCCGTGTGTGATCCATTGTGTCCGCAAAAACCAGTGATAAACCTCTGCCCATATAAATATGTTACGGGTCATAAGCACTCAAGTGTAATAGCGAAAAAAAGAACCAACCGTTGATTCCCTCCTCGTCCGCCGAACGTCGATCTTCGCTTTCTTGATAGTTGCTCGAATACCCGTCTGACAATGTGGAGAAATAACTATATTCTACAATTCATCCTTTATTTTGCCCCTAGATAAAACAAAACAAAAGACACTGAGGTAAAAAAAATAACAACAACAGCAAACCATCGAATACGAGGATACTCTGCACCGGAAGAGCAATATTTTGCCAAGCGCTTCCGCTAAGCTCTTGCAGATCTGCCAAGCGACGCGAAATTATATATATATATATATATATAGTTATCCAAAAGAGCAGCCAGTCGTCTGTCAATCTGACCATTTGCCTCGCCGCCTACCTCTCGCGATTCACCTGACGAAGCCACGTCTCGCGCAATCGACACAAAGGAACGTGCCCACAGCTCTGTGCTGTTGTTACGAACAAGAAGCTGAGTTGGGTAGCTTCACTTGCGCAGCGCCATCAGGCGTTCGCTCGTTAGCTTCACACGAAGGCGTCCGGTGTAGTGAAGTCATCGTTCTGAGGCGGGCGGGCGGATGGGGGGTAGCGGGCTGCTCAAGCAGAGGCTTGAACGAAGACACAACTCGAACAGGCCAGGCTGGAATCGTTGCGTTCGTTATGGTTGAACACATATACAATGGTTCTTCATCTGCTTAAGTATAGTTGTGTCTGTGTGGTCGGATGGACGATTCCACGTTACGGCGACTACGGCGGCGGCGGCGCTTCGAGATAATAACGATGCGAACAGACAGTGATGGCTGTTATTCATTCGATGTTAAATGTTACTTGTTTAAGCACTTTGCTGGCCTGTCAAAAAGAACTTGTCAAGAGGTATACAAATATTCCTGACACGTGCTCTGCTCGAGTTTTCACAGAGTGTCCAAACGTCGTGGTTACACCTGGTTAAATCGAAATTGATACAGTTGTTAATCGAATGAACGCACTTCAGACTGGGAGCTAGCTCCATTCAGATGCGGATAAAACCCTTTTAGACTAGATCGACATCAGAGCGATTTACGAACGGCACTTTGTTGCAATGAAATCTGCTTTTTTACTCCATTATGGACTATGCTACACAGGTGTTATATTATATTTTACATTATTACTCTGTCATATTACCTTTTTCAACCAGTGATGACTGTGCAAACCGGCGATCAAGGACCGCCACTAACTCAAGAGACCCTGAGTTTTCATTTAAACCCGCAATAAATGACCTTTCGAATTGCGTACACCGATGTGAGCCTATCGAGCATTCGATGATTAACATCAGGCACGAACGTCTACGTATACGACACTAATTATAGCTCATTGAAAGCTTTCCCGCTCTCGATTGGACGACCCGTGTAAAAGAAAACAATATCATTTTCACTTTCAGATTCAGACTAAGATGTCGTTTGACCGACGCGGGTCTTTCGATCAAACTTTGCACATCACGATCCAGTACGCTCAGCCAGTTCCTCAAGTGACGAACTTCGTCTTTCAATATCGTGAAACCCGCAAATTTCTATTAATTTCATAGCGAGCGTCTCGAAACGCCTACAATTACTGTTCCCGCTTTTTTAGCAAAAACCTGCTGGCGCTTATTCCACTTAGCGCCGAGCCGGGCGAGAAATTGTATGTAGCTTGCCAAGATTGACTAGAGATAGACTGCGCCCGTCCGTCAATGTTATTTGCTAACATTGCCAACAACTACAATACAGTGATCACGGGTCCGTCGACACGATGACAAGCGCTAGAGGGCAACAAGTCGAGAGGAGCAGTCGGATCCGTCCCGAAGTCGGCGGCCGTTGTATTCGACGTCGAGATGTATGGCGCTCATATATTCGATATTCAAGCCGTTGTCAAATCGATACAAAATCCAACAAGAAAACAACAACAGCAACTAAATTCAAAATAACCCATGGTAAGAGTGATGCACAAATTGCATTAGTCGTCATCGACTTCGGTCGTAACTTGCAGAGTTCCGCGCCCGATTTAAACAGAGGGATGTCGTTGTGATTTTGTTCCAGTGCACCATGGCTCACGCAGGCCACATGGAACAAGAAGTTCAGGGCAAGGAGGCCCCGATGGGCGGCATGCAAATGCATATGTCATTTTATGCCTCCGCTGAAGTGACGGTCCTCTTCAGCCGCTGGACGACAACGAACGCCGGAGGTAAGTGGTCCTTTATCTCTGCGACTGTCACAGGAACGGCTGAGGAGAAATCGTACCGTTGTCTCTGGAGGTGGTAATTATAAATAAATAAATAATTACCACGTAGAGGAGAGTTAGCTCTATTTGATGTGTAATAATATAAACAATGAGATTTGCGTGTCCGGCTGCTCAAGAGGAGACATTGAATTTGTAGCGGCAATTGCACACAACGAATGTAGTAACAATGAGGCTAATGACAGTTATCATCAGTTAGCTGTTAGGCCTGAATATTGAGGAGTGCCCGCATGTTTAATTTAAGTACATCCCTTATCTATAATTTAAGTACAGTAGACACAGTGGAAGAGTTTTGTTCAGGGCGTGCAGAGAAACCTTCGTCATAACTTAGCCTGAGCTCGCGATTGGTATATTTCATGCTGGTATCGTTTTCGAAGGTATATCGACACAGGTTCACCTTGCATTCACTTTTTGTCCTGCTTATTGAACTTTCCAAGTCAACTGCACTCAACCCGGTGCGTGAGGACTTCTACCAATTTTGTCCTGACACGCTCGCCTATACAATTTGTGCCCTTTGATCGAGCACCCTGTAGAGCGGCGGTTGCTTTCGAGCAAGCCTAATCCCCTAACCTGTGTTGGGTGTGTGTTGTGACAGAGTTCCAGACCTCGGTCGAGGTACATACACTAATGAGAATACCGAGGAGAAATGTTTTCTGGTTAAGCTAAGCTATCGTGAATGGAGCTCGAAAGCGCGGTTGATTGTGGTGCAGATCCTGTATCATTGACTGTATCAGGTCTCGATGGAGAGAGGTCGGAGGTGCACTGAATTTATCCGATAAATCCATATCTTGTCCGTAGTCTCACTTGAAAGTATATCAAGCAAAGTATCAAATGATCGTTCAACCTATGCGCTATGGACTTTTAGATTCCTTTTTTCAAACGGTACTTGTTTATTATTTCGTTTTATCTTCTGTTCAGAAATGGTTGGCGCATGCATCGGGATCTTCATAATGGCAGTGCTATTTGAGGCTTTGAGAGCTTTCCGGGAGCATCTGTACACGAAGTCACGAGCCGACAGTAACACATCGCTGATCAGCGAAGGAGGCCGACAATGGGCTACGGCCATTATAGCTCCTACTCATCTCGTACAGACTGTACTCTACGGACTTCAGGTACTATGCCTTTCCTCATAGCTCATAAAAAAAATTTTACTATTGGTTATCACATTTGATTGTGCTCTTAGCTAAGTTCAAGTTCGCAATCGATAGACCGTCTTCAGTGACAGAGGAGGTATACATCGTATGTCCATAACGAATGACATTGCTAGCAAATTTAAACTCTCAATTGTCGCATGGACCAATAATCAATCAATATTCGCTCTTGATCGAGTATCCGTAGCCTTCTTCAATCGGCGATCCGTGCTCCGTAGCACCCAAACCTTGTGTCATCGCCATCAGTGTCGACCTACGTTACTGATACGGTTGCCGCCGAGAGTGAATAGTCTCGAACTGCTCTCACAAAGCCTACCCGTTATGTTACTATTATGAATTGTTAATAACATAATTTCATGTCTGTTGTTGTTGTTATCGTCGTCGACATCATCGGCGTTGTGATTGTTACAGATTACCCTCGGCTATTTGTTGATGCTGATCTTCATGACGTACAATGTCTACGTCTGTATAGCCATTGTGCTTGGCGCCACCGTAGGATTCCTCGTGTTCGGCTGGAGAAAATGCCTCATGTTCGATATAACTGCTGACCACTGCGGATAGCAACCGACCATCGTGCAGCTGTTGCCTCCTTGGAACAATCACAAACGAACGGCTTCGGCGGATGTTTAGCCACCAATAAAGAGCTAGAATACAACTCGCCGAAAAGACGAACTCCACCTGAGGGATATTGTTACTAGATATTTTGTATTTCGAAACAATCGCAGTTGGGTGGGCGCCAGACGAACTACGGAAACGCTGTACAAGATTGGGTAGTAGAGCGAATCTATCTGCTCAACTTCACATTCGAGATCACATTCGAGCTTAGACGCTTGTTAGCGAGTCTGCTTTGTTCACACTTGTTAAAAAAAATTGTTCGTAGACAGGGTAGTACGTTGGTTGAAGCAGGGGCGCACGATGGCGTATTCTTGTTTAATTTATGTCATTTGATTAACAGCAGAATCAACCAACGTATTTTCGGCCAGTGAACAGCAGTGTTGTGTTCATTGTGATGGTTGATCGCAAAGCATTACCCTGATCGCAATCCCCCGTGGCAGTTCGAGATTCTATATATATAAATATATTGAGTAATTGTATTAGGTGGCATGCAATAATGGACTACGAAATTGTACGATGACAACGATGGGCAAACCTCCTATGGCAGAGTGGGCTATATTTTTGATGAATAAAAAGCGGATCATGAAAATGAAGAAAAAACATCCATTCCCAATAGATGAAGTCATTTCGTAGATAAATGCAATATATGTTAATTCTTCGCACCTGCCCCTAAGCTGATTTTCCATGAGAGGTCCCTGTAGCGCAATATACTGAAAGGCATATGCAAATGCATAGAGATACATTATATTTTATAAGAACTCGTAGTTAATTTTGTATATATATATATATATATATATGGCGTAGTATGATGAGAATTAATCATTTCAAATATCTATATTTGTCCCCTTGATGATCCAGTGACGAGCGTCTGAGTGCTGCTAGACAGGACGGAAATATATGTACGGGTTCAAACCCTGTTGTCAGACGCTTTCGAGAATCTTGGATGTCCCCTTTGTCATCATTCTATATCGGTGAATTCTTGCCAGATTGAAAAATGAGGTCTAAAAATAGTAAAGGTGGGGCCTATAAGTCGTTGAAATAATGCCGGATGGCAAATCCGAGGCCTCGATTCACCTAGGGGACAGCTGAGGACGACCTCCAAAACACGTTTTTCTTTCAAAAACATCGACACAGGTCGACTGCAGCGTGCTAATTACCAAAAAAAAAATTGCACCACTAGCTTACAAAGGTAAGTAGTCTGATCAATAGCATCGCGAACTACCACCTGTATCTGTCCAGTGTCTTGCATCTGTCCAGAGTGCTTACATGAATATCTAGCGCTACGCACAGATAAGAGAATTCAGCAAGAGCTTGCCCACACGAAGGGGCGGTGTTGACATGCGTTAGCATGCCAAGATCTTCGCTTAAGAAAAGAAAAAGCAGAAGAATGTCCCGAAAGGCGTAGGTATTAAGCCTAAAATGTTTACTACACAAAGCCGATCAAAATAGGCGCGAGCTCCTGCTAAGCTCTAATCCATGTGTATTGTTTTTGCCACCCTGCTATTCTGGACAGCCTGGATTTTTTTCGGTGCAAGTGTTACAAAATATAGTAGCAAATTCGATATTGAATGAACCTGAGCGAAATACGCTTTCTTCTGATCTCATAAGAGCTTGGGGAGATCGTGTGTTTCTATTATAACGACGCCGGCCACGAAAGCACATGCTTCGAGACTTCAATTTGGTGTACGTCTATGCGGTCCGAAGGGGTTTTTGCCGTTCTCCTGCTCAACGGACATGACTGTTCCCGCCAAGGTGCAGGATGATAGTTGACAAAAGTCGTCTCCGAGTCGATAACGCATATACAGATAAAGGTAAAGGTTTTATTGGTTTATTGAAGGAGCTGCAATTTCACAATGCTTAAGCTATTTTATTTTTTCAATTTCACAATTTAGGACCCTATTGGTATACAACTGGGTTGCGGACACCTATTTTCTCATATGTGTCCTTGTTCCATGTTTGCGGATTCCATGGAAAGCTCTGCCGTCGAAGAGAGAGAGAGAGAAAGCAAGCATTGTTGATTCTCCACATAATCTACTTGGAGACGGTTAACCCGAGAGCTGCAGCAGAAACGCATTGTCCAGCGATAACGGCCCTTGTCCAGTGACTGCGTCAACATTCGGCGTAAATAATAACGAACGAACAAGAGCTTGGCTTCGTCTGAACGTCTCCCCACAAGATGGTGAGACGATGATGAAGACGAGCACAGGACTAGTTGCCTAGAATGAGTGCAGACATTGTAATCGTCGTTAATTTTGGACGGGGACTCTCTCAACCATTGGACAACGGGCAGTCAACTATTAAGTTGTTACACTTTTAAACAATTTTAAGGGAGGTCATCTACTGGCAGCACGATCTAGATATATGTGACATCGGCCAATCCGTGTTGAAACGTATGTACATAAACAGTCGTATGAGATGTTTGTATAACTATAAGGCTGTCCGATTCAAATTGTCCCGCCATTCGAATGGCGCACAGTCCGAACTACGCGCTACAATGCGTTCATTTTTGGAGTGGGTACGCGGCGTGAACGTGGCTTCCTTTCGAACACTGAGTGGTTTCGATACGAAAGAAAGATTCAGAAAGATGGACGCTGCAGCAGAAAGTTCAAATTCCCACAAAAATCAACGGGAAATCATCAAGTTTTTGTTTCTCCAGGGACACCCTCCACCTGAAATCCATCGACAATTAGTGAACGCGTACGGTAGGGCTGCCTTATGCCTGCGAACGGTGCGACGTTGGTGCGAGCGATTTAACAGTGGAGATATGGACACCGATGACCATCGAGGTGGGGACCACAAATCAGGTGCAACGAGGGACGAACGGATTGACAAAATCAAGGCAGCTTTTGAGCAAACTAGAGCTTGGTCCATGAGGTCTTTGTCGGCTGAAACTTTGATTCTTCGGACGACGTGTTATAGAATTATCACCAATATACTGAAGAAGAAGAAAATCAATGAAAAATGGGTTCCCCATAAACTGAGTGCTGACCAAATGAAAATGCGTGTGGAGTGTTCGACATCTAATTTGAAGACTTATACGCAACAAACCAGTCGCTTAGAGCATACCGTGTCGATAGACGAGACATGGGTTAGCCTGGATAGACCCCCTGAAAAGGACCAAGCAAAACAGTGGCTCCGACAAGGTGAAGCGGCAACGTCTGTGGCAGCGCCAGATAGATTCGGACGAAAGGTGTTGATTATACTCGCTCTGGATATCAAGGGTGTTTGCTATTACGAAATATTAGCGGCAAACGAAAAACTCAATGCTCCCCGATATCTCGACTTTTTGAAGACATTGATGAACAAATGGCGTGGGGATCGACAGCACCGAGTGTGGTTACTCGACGACAATGCAAGACCTCAGCGCACTGCTGAAATTACGGCCTGGTTGGAGGGGAACAATATTGAGCGATGGCATCAACCCCATATTCTCCTGATTTAAGCCCATGTGATTATGGTTGTTTCCATGTATTAAAAAGGGCAATAGGTGGGGTTCCATATGCAAACGTCGACTTACTCAAAAAAGCAATAGATAATGAAATTATATATGAAAATGCAAATGGTAAATATTTGGCTATTTCAAAACTCCCAGAGCGCTGGAATCGGTGTGTCAATAAAGCTGGAGAGTACCTCTAACTCATACCAAAATATCTTTGTCTTAACTAATTTAGATCAAAAGTTATTGGCATTTATCGAGCGGACAGTTTGATCCGGACAGCCTATTAGTTTAGCAACTCGGTACATTATGCATTAAGAGATGCCAGTTTATTCATCGACTGTATCTGTCTACAGCAGTTCGCATGGTGGAGGTAGAGGTTGCTTAGTTTATTAAAGGTACTTTTGTGCATCAATGTGTAAACACTTGAAACAAGTTGGGGAACAAGGCGAGACAGGAACAATGATCATGCATCAGTTTCTCACACACTGTCAACCATCTAACTGTGGAGCTTTTCGCGTTTAGTCTAGAGGAAGCAGAATGAACGTATCTGTATTCATTCTCAACATAGAAGTGAACTCTGTTGGGTGATCTGTGACCATTGCACACTCATTTCCCGGCCCCGGTCCACAGGGGTCTAAACATACTTTTTTTTTGTGAGGAACAAATTTCCTTCAAACGCACGGACACCACCAGAGACATTCCAATCTCCATGAAAGTAGGCGATCCAGTGCAGGGGGGTTGACGTAGAGGACAGAACGCCTTTGCCTGCTAAAACCACCATCCTCTGCTGAGCGTCTATCTGTTCCCTAGAGAACAGTAGTGCCCTAGAACTGTTCCACAGCATGAATCGAAATTATGCTGACATCTGTCCTGTGGCCACTCGTGTGACGTGAGACGCTGTCGAAATGGAGTCAAAAATCAAAGTCAAAAATCTCGCAGATTATCAGCTATGGAGGTACCATTACTTGGCCTATGGTTCGGAACTACATTACGACGATCTAGAAAGTAAATTTTCCAGGTAGATTTTCAGCCAACATTCAACGTCCACAGTACAACTTCTTACAATACAATACAAATACACATGTATCAACCAAAAGGGGTGGTACAGAGATTATTAATGAAATTACATAAATTGGTAGAAGCGAAGGGAATTTTTACAATTGTGGTAATGGCAAATTTTCCCCTCCTGAGTCTCGTATGAGACGCGCGACTCTCCAGGAGAACAACTTATTTAGCTTTTCGGTGCGTGCTACTGACGCAGTGCTATTTGGTCTTAGTCGGTGAAACAAGCGTAGGTCCGAAGTATCTAGTATGGTCCTTAGGGAGGGAAGCTTCACTACTTCCCTCGGAGCATCGCAACGCAGACTGACTCTTCGGATGAACCTCGATTGCACCCTCTCAAGCGCTAGGATATGTTGTTTGAGAAAGGGCCTCCAAACTGGAGAGCAGTAAAGAAATTTTGGAATGACAGGGCTCTTGTAGAGCGCAAGATAGAAATCGACATTTTTGATAATACAACATCTAAAATGAGGCAAACCAAATATATTAATCAGGCAGACCGAACTACCTCTGTCACATGCAGATAAAAACCATTGATTGTGCATTCATTTTTGTAAGTAGAGGTGCACAGAACTGCACATTTCGGAATGGAGATCAACATGTCGTTCTTACAACACCACTGTTCAACAGTACTAATGGCTGATTGAAGGAGGAGCCTGTCATCAGCACATCGCAATGGTGCATACAATTTCAAATCATCAGCATAGAACTTGTGCTTTACACCGCTTGGAAAACTATTTTTGAGATCTAACACAAAGATACAGAACAAAAGTTGGGCCACGCACGAACCCTGAGGTACCCCAGATGGGCACCGATCATACGTGCTAAGAGTATTGGTTATTTTTACGCAGAACTTTCTCTCCGTTAGATAGCTTCGGATCCACTCAACACTATGTGGATCTACTTTGAGAGATAAAGGTTTGGAGATTAAAAGTATAATCATAGACTTTTAAACTGACGCGGTCGAATGCTTTGGAAAAATCAAAGTAAATGCAATCATAGTCGACTCCCTCATTCTGAAATAGAGCCAAGTCATGGACCATTTCAATCAGCTGGATTTCGGTCGATTTTCCTTTGGTAAAACCATGTTGTTCGCAGTCAAGGAGATCATTTATGGAGTGCTATGAGTAAATGTAAGCTACGAGTATCTTTTCAAAAATGAGGCCCGCTATGGACCTCTTAGCTACAGGTCTATAGTTACCTACATAACTCTTCTCTTACGCTTTATGGACAGGCGTAACCATTGAGAGCTTAAAGCAGTCAGGCACTGTCTTTCGGCATTGCTTCATAAGACGGACGCGTTAAATGCAACGGTGGAGATCGACGGCCTACTTCCACCAGTCGGTTCCACCTGTGCGATTATCGGGCTATTATTTCATTGCAACAAGGCCGACTCCGCGTTCCGCTGCCATAAAACCACTTTCAGCCCGCCCCGTTCACGTCAATGCATCAATTCATCTCGTGTACGCGCCAACATTCAAACACTTGAGCCACAGGGGCATCTCCCATCGAACAGTGATGGCTCTCCTCTGTTTCTGCAACACAACGCCGACCAGAAGCAAAGGGCCAGCTAGAACCTGGGAAAGAGACACAGACAGATGAGAGAGAAAAACAAGACAACTCGGCAAGGAGGAAGTCGCCGAATGCTGGTGTCTGCTGAGGAGCCAGTTCCGTCTGCTTGTGGGGCGGGCCCACGATCGAGTAAACGACAGCGGTGATTATTACCGACCACGAGACGCAAGATCACCCGGCGACTGCGCACGACCAACACGACCGGTTCGTCTCGCACAAAACATGCAGGCATACATGTATCTCTAGGGACACTGCCCAGCGGTGGGAATCTGGAGAGGGTCACGGTCAATAGACCCAGCCGACCACACTCAGGGACAACGCAATACAACGTCGTCAGCCGACTCTCGAAGGCTGACTGTCTGACGACAGCCGCTGCTTACACGTACGTGGTGGTGGTGGTGGGTGAGTTTGCGAGCGCCGCTGAGCCAGTTGCTCCCGTCTAGCCAAGCGAGTAAGGTGAGCGAACAGCGGTCTGCGCGAATTGAAAGGATCGCCGATCGTCTCTATCGCGATATTTCTATTTTGCTTCTTTGTCTTTTCGGTTTGTAATGCCGCGTGTACGCTGTCAGCGCAGAAGTGATTCAAAGTTATCGGAGAGTCGAATATATAGGCTTAAGTTGTTTCTGACTCGATAGTGTGTTCAGGTTTACCTGAGAAGCTTCAAGTAGTTGAAGCTTTTCTATAGGTTTTTAATCGTAGACCGATTAGCGCGGGTGGCTTCGAACACTAGACCTTCGCGTAACGATGAAATCAAATATAATCAACAGATGATGTGAATCTGACGTGCTGTAGAAAGAAAGTGTGCCTCGAAAATATATTTATTCAAGTGTTTCGCGCGAGACACATTACTAATTGTTTTCGTTGAGTCGAAAGAGTTTTGGGGGGGCGCGGGGCGTGATTAATTAACCAGCCATAGTTTCGACCTCGATCGTTGCATTACCTAAGACACATATTGCCTTCCTGTCTGCTGATTCCGTGAGGAGCGCAAGCTGCCCTCCCGTGACGTCAGTACGGATGAGTTGAACCGACTAAATCGACAGCAAGGTAACACGCACTCGGCGCGCGTGTCTCAATCTCAGGTCGGACCTCTAGCAGCCAGATGGTCCCTGCTTGTTTGCCGCTGTTGTTGGGTGGGCTCTGACAGAGCACAAGAGTGCGATTGGTGCTGTCAACTTTGCAGCAACCAAAGGCGGCGTCTAACGGGATCAATTGGACAGAGACGGGTGTGATACGTTTACGCCGATTGGTGAATGTCGTAGCTAGCCGACTAATTTAATAGTGACAATACCGTTCTGGCGCATTGCGCAACAAATGAATGAATCCAATGTGTTCGGTGCCGTTTCAGTAAAACAAAACGATCGTAAACATGTCCGAAGCAGGCCGTGTGTTGAACTTCTCGGCGGGACCATCCGCGGTTCCGCTTGCGGTCCTGAAACAGGCTCAGCAAGAGATGCTCAATTATGATGGGTCAGGTTGCTGTGTTATGGAACTCAGTCACAGGTACGTCTACCTTACATGCCACAAGAATATTATGTATATATATATATATGCGTTGTCAGTTACCATCAGGATGCAGGTCTTCACAGACCGCGGACCATCTAATAGTGAAACGGGCTATCTAACCTGACGATGCCGTTGTAAACGTTGCAGGTCAGCGACATTCGACAAAATTATCAAGGACGCCGAGAAGGATCTTCGCGATCTTATGGCTATTCCACCCACGTACAAAGTTCTATTCATGCAGGGCGGTGGAACTGGACAATTCGCCGCGGTTCCGCTAAATCTGTGCCCGAAACTCAAGGAACAGAAGGCCGACTATCTCGTCACCGGTACGTTCGTCATCTCCCCTCTAGCGATATCTAATTTGAGATTTTACGAGTTCCATTTTAATATAAACAGTGCTACTAAACGACCTTGAAATATATATTTGTACGCGCAGTAACCCTTTCAAATACTGTTGGCAACATAGTTGCTCAACATGTGAGTGAGCCCCTGGGTAAATTAAACGAAGAAATAATTCATTCCTATTCTCAATAGCCGTCCAGCCAAGCGGTTAAATCCAGGCAACCCTTGACCGGTGGTCGGCCTCCCTCGATGAATAGAACGTAAGGGGCAAAACAACCACCTAACCTATTGAGAAGGTTGTCGCTCCAACCGTCACGATACGCATGGTGGCAGCGAGCCGTAATGATCCAAATGATAAGGTCATTCATATCTTATCGGGAAGATTAAACGGAATCAGCTGAAACTCTATACATTATTGGCGATTTATTAGTTCACACTTTGTTGGGCTGCTAAATAAAAATAATAATAATAATAATAAAGGAAAAAGCAGAAGAAATCCATTATACTAAAACAATACAGAGTAAACTTGTTTACCCGAGTGAACTATCTGACCCGTGGAGGAATTCGACACCATTCTAAACAATGAGATAACTACGAGCTTTGGCCGTTCGTCTTGCACACCATGAACGATATTCCATTGCTAACTTAATTATCGTTCGTTAATTAACCCAGGCACCTGGAGCCAGAAGGCAGCCGACGAAGCTGGCCAATACGTGCAGGTCAATCTCGTGACACCGAAAGTAGATAAACACACTCGAGTGCCGCCGGCCTCTGAATGGAAACTCTCGACCGACGCTGCCTATTTCTATTACTGTGACAATGAGACGATTCACGGCGTCGAATTCCCGGAAGTGCCGAATGTGTCCTGTCCAATTGTCTGTGACATGTCGTCCAACATACTCACGCGTCCTGTCGACGTGTCCAAGTATGGGGTAAGTATTTGTCCTGATCGTTGCCTGTCAGCGCTGAATGATTCTCATATATTTGGCTCGTAAAGATGTAGAGGGAAGCGTGTTCTTGTTTCAAATCAGCGGGATCACGAGGGATAGATACCAGATCAATGTTTCCCTGCGGGTCTCAGTTATGCTGGCTGGGGGGATTTTCGAACAAGTCTCCTCTTCTGTAAATAATTGTCCATCAATTGTCCGTCTTCTGTGTCCTTCCTCCCACCATCGCGCCCATATAGGTTATAATTGCAGGCGCTCAGAAGAACCTCGGACCCGCTGGAGTGACGATTGTCATCATACGAGAGGATCTACTCGCTGGTCCAGCGTCAATTTGTCCCTCGGTGTTGTCGTACAAGACCATGGCGAAAAATGACTCGCTCTACAACACTCCGCCGACGTATGCCATCTATTTGCTTGGACTCGTGCTTAAGTGGATCAAATCGGAAGGCGGCACCGCAGGGATGCAGGTGAATATCAATCTAATAACAACAACAACAACCAACAACAACAACAACATGAGCTAGACGAGAGCGGTTGATTGAAACGCAGCACAATGATGGCCACTCGGACATAGGTCATTGTGTGCAAACATTACGTGATTAGTTGAAACGGGCCGATAAGTAGCTGATTTCACAATTTAGTAGTAATTATCTAACGGATGACTGGTGACTCTTTAACGGTAGGCACGAAGCGCCGCGAAGAGCCAGGCGTTGTACGATCTCATCGATGGCTCGGGTGGCTTCTACGCGAGCAATATCGAGAAGAGTTGCCGCTCAAGGACCACGATCCCGTTCAGGGTTCGCTCAGACGATGCCCTGGAGAAGAAGTTCCTTAAAGAAGCTGAAAACGCAGGAATGATTCAATTGAAGGGGCACCGCTCGGTTGGAGGGATTCGCGCGTCAATGTTCAATGCGATGGATATGGGCCAAGCTATGAAGCTCATCGAGTTTATGAAGAACTTCCAACAGGCTAATGAGTAACACACGGGGGACGAGAGTATCAGTGCACAAATGATAAACAACCATTGATTTGTCCATTGGCTAACTAATCGACATTGTCGCGTTGATACAAGTTGCACATGTTGATTGAAAATAACTATATGCCTTATTACTTATTGATCTCGACTATGTGTAGGTTGGTTTGACGCGAATGTTGATAATGGCAACGTGGGAGACGAAATTTCCAACCTCTGACGCAGTAACGAGTGAAGCTTAGACCTGCGTGAACGGCGTACGTGCTCGTTATGCAATCTTAGCTGAGCTAACGTTGTCCAATGGCTATTTCGGCAGACGATCTGCAAACCGATTTTGGATTAGATATGCTGCTTATGTGCGCGTTCAAGAAATGGCCCAGATGGTTGGCAGCTTGGGGCTAGTCTGTAAGCGTGATCGATGGTTGGCATTCATTTGATAACAAACAGATCTGATCTGAAAGGTTGCCGAACGTGATTTAGAAATCCTAAACTAAGATATAGTAGTTCATGGCAGCTAGTCCGCTGGATGCAGATCGACAGTAATTTGCAGCGTTCTCACGACCAAACGCCGAATTTCTGTCGTCTGATCAATGCTATATTCTAAATCAGACAATTGTTAATCTTGTAAAAACATCCTGTATAGATTTTCTATTACAAGGTATATTATATTAACGATGGGCAATGCACGCAAGCGCTGCCGAAATCTTCATATTTCGTTTTGGAATATATTGTCAAATGTTCCGGCCAGTTGAATGGTAAAGATTAAGCACCAACACTTGCTATCGGCATAAGTTTTGTGCAGCTGTTATATGCAATAATCACTGTTTGCATATAGCGGAGTGGCAATAAATGGATATCGATACTATATAAATACTATATAAATCTATACAGAATAAAGCAACTACCAACAATCGACTATATATTCGCGTTTTTACTATCGATTTCTCATAATCCACGTCGAACTCTCAGCGAAGTCCGTCATCGTTCTGATTTCGGCGGTTTACGACAAAGCAGCCGTTGAAAGTGCAGATTGTACATGCACATATTACAATTAATTTGTTTCTTCCATTTAAGTTATAAAGCAACGAGGGGGAAATGCTCTTCGCATGAGTGGACACCGCCACGATGTATGAGACAATCCTTTGGATGCGGGCTAAACTGCACGCTGCACGTTTTTACTAGCCAATTTATCTAATTCAGGTGCTATCTGGTACAAATCACCTCTCGCTCGGCTGTGACACCACCCCGAGCCGGGGCGATATATCTGCTCGGGCCATTTGGGAACCAGCGTCTCCTCTGGGAGATTCGATATTCTGTGAGGCGCTGAATTGATTCTCAAGGGTGATTTCCTTGGCGTGGACACGTGCAGCATTAACTGGGACTAGTTATTTCTCGGTAAAACACTCCCGACACAGTCTCTCATCTGAAATTGATTGCTGACGCTGATAGTTTCCTAACTGCAAGGATGGAGAACCTGTTTCATAGTATAATAAAGTATCACATTATATTAGGGCAAGGAAGGCGCCAAACGTTTACTACTACAGACCGTTTGCACAGTTTGCCTATTTGTAGAGATCGAAACACATATTGGCGTATTGACTATTTTAATAGGCTGTGTCATTACTTTCGAGAAGAAGAGTGGCTAGTTAAGCTGTATGTTTCTTTTCTAGACAAGGCTTTCAAAATATCACATTAAGTTCAATGGAACACTCGTTTTCTCTTGTTCCTGTCGATGCCTATTTAATCAAGGCACACCAGCGGGATTCAGGCTGACGTGGCCGACTTTCTGCTAACTCTGTGACGGGCACCCCAGGCTCGGTTCTGAGACAAGAAGCGTCGCACATGTTGAGCACCAGACAATGTATAATTTTTTTCGTCTGCGGTGGTTTTCTGAAAGAAGGAATACTACATGCGTTTACGAGCTAACGGCTCACCCCATACGAAATCCCTTGTATAAAGGAGCAGCGTTCATTTACTATCTCACATGAGCATTTCCCTGAGAAAGTTGTTCGTATTATGAAAATCCTGCATGCATATCATATAATGCACCGTTTACTGTTTCTACCCCATTCTCCCATAGTTCTAGACAGCTAGACATGTATATTCACACAATACCATGTGTGAATTCGTGATGAAGTTCTTATATATATATATATATATATATATAGAAAGAGAGAGAGAGAGAGCGGGATTGGGTAAACATTTAAATCACACTCCGCTATTCTCGATATCTGCGATGGCTTACGTTGTTACAACAGTGGGATGAGATCGGCCAATTTGTTATTTGTTAGAAACTAAACTGCGTTGCTCCAACAGGACCCGTCTCTATTCAATAATTGCTAACTTTACAAATGTTCCTTTTTTTAACAAAACCACTCGCTACTACACTGGTTGACACTGCATCTCATGTGAAATCAAGTTTACCTGGACTCCACGTGAGCCCATTGTAAATATATTTGAAATTGCCTCGCCAGAATAAAGCAGATAAAAGGTAGACATAGCAATAAAAAAGGCAAAAAAAAATCTAAATTGGTAGTTTTTATGAAAACAAAACTGAAAAACACGCGACGATCGTCCCCTGAATCCCGGAGGTGGAAAACATACCATGAAAGATTTAAGACAATTCGGCTTTTCGCGGTTGAAGGCAACAAAGACAATAGGGGAGATTGCTGTACCCATGATTTCATCCATTCGAGTCCTGCTATAATTAATCGCTTAATTTTTCATTTGTATTTTCCCAAAGTTCATTATTTCCCTGCTTTCTACCGTCATTGTTGATTTTCTACGCATTTCATTCAATTGTAATATTCGAAAAATCGAACTGATTTCTACATATATATTTTTCTCTTCTATATTCTGTTTACCTTCTCATTAATATTTAGTAATTCTTGTCAGTAGCATTCTGGGGCTGGCACTTCAAATACATTTACAATGTCCCTGTACCTATCATATAGCTTTTAGACAGCGTTCTTTTTTCCGCTTGTAGTTGAATGGTTTTTTTTACACAAAGATGGCATAAATGACTTAGTCCGATTCGTTGCTGGTCACAAACGAGACGCGTAGCATTTATCTTTGATGATTATCTAATCGAGATTATCAGATATCAGCGCTGTGTCACTATCACTTCGATTGTGTCCCAGCCGCGTCATGATATCATATCTGCGCCATCAAGCCATACGACCGATAGTGATGATAATGATAAAAGATCCATTGTAGGATTAGACAAGAGTGGCCTGCCATCTGGCCCGAATGGACAGCGCTCCTTGGTGAGCCCGGATGTGACTGGTTCACGTTACAGAGTCTGTGCCGACGGGCTCCGGATTTGACCGGTCCAGTACGTCTTGGCTGCGCAGCATTGTTCAAAGGCCTGATCTCGACTGCCAGTTGGCGTTTTGTTTCACGCTCGAGATGTCAATTATATTTTGGACTATATTGTCAACTCCGCATGTTGGCGAATACGCTTCTGGATCGCGTTTGAAAGCGTAAACGCTTACGTCGTTAGAAATGTAGTCTATACTGACGGCCACCATCCCTTTGAATTAATTAATAATTTTTTCCGTCAATTTTGCGAATTAACGATAATTGTTTATCGTTAATTAGCAAAATTGTGTAGTTCAAGCGTACGCTATATTGCTAGCAACGGTGGCGTAACGGCATTATTGGAGGTTAAGGGATAAAGTCGCTGCGAGGAGAAACGATACTCGAGACAACATTGTTGCCCGGTGACCGCTGAGGCGGGTCATTGTTTTCAATCGATTTAGCAGTCGAAAGCTTCTTCTGCTTTGGCAGGTTTTTATCAAGTTCTAGGTCGTCGTTTCTAGCTGGGACACCACACATCGTAGATGACTGAACTTAAGTTAAAAGAAGTACAAGTCAAAAAGAAATCAGCTCTTTGTGCCTTGTGTGGCATTAAAGTAGAAATTATTTCATTTTTCTGTTCTTAAAATAGCCATTTATGAATTGACTGTCGAGAGGATCTCTGAGTTGGAGTGTTGATTATTTTCAGTAACATTTCACCGCGACACATACAAAACTATTATATTGGTGCTGTGATTATAGTTGACTACACCCCGTACAGATCTCTATGCCAGCGGCAGCGGATGGACGAGCAAAAATAAATAGATGAAGCGGAAGGCTCAAGCCGCTCCTGACCTGCAAGGCACTGCGTGCATGCTCTGAAGTAATATGAAAATGGCTCCTGGCCATGCACCAAACCTTTGAGGTAATGATTGGAACTATTTTCTGAGGATTTCTGAGGGAACTATTCAAACAAGAATATCAAATCAAATTCAATATACGTATGTATTTGACTGCTCGATTCGAACGCCGCAATAGATTTTGGAGAAAACAACTCCATTCGGTGCAAAATGTAGTGCATTAGTGCAACTCATGTCGGTGCATTAGTGGCTATAGTTCAACAGTAGGAACAACATTTCAATGAAGACGTCATGTAAAATATCTTTAGTCATTGGGCTCTATATTTGGTTCGGAACTCATCAAACAAATAAACGTCATGATGTTTCGCTCATCTGTCATCAAAAATGCCCTTAACGTGCAGATGAAATCTTTGATGGCCACGGAATACTAGGTATTTCTATGGTAACGATGAGCAGATAGATGGTAGAAATAAGGGCTATGGTTACAGCAGCTCAGTTGGTGCTGCTATTAAATAATATTGCCACTTTCATATTCTCACTTCCTGTTTTCTAATGGGTAGGTTTTTGTGGCTTTTTTCAACGTCTCGCCAGTCCTACCGCCCAGCGACGCATAGGAAAAAGCTGCTCAGCAAAACAGATAACGTGATAAAGTCAACTTTTAAGGTTAATTAATTATCCGTTTGTAATCCTTACTGGGACACAATCTGGCCCTTGGTCAGAATTCACCTTTTGAACATACTCTTCAATATAGGTCATACACACATTTCACATTTCATCACAGCTATTAATATTATTATGGATTTCTTCAAAACACATCCGCTCAGCTAATCACCTAGCAGATAAGTATGACTTTCCAAGGTGGAATAACTAACACTAATTGATTGTGCTCGCTACGAACTGCATATGGTAGAACGACGTTACGATTTTTTGCTTTTAATTTTCACACTGAATTGGAAGCTCTCCTCACCGGGAAAGTTCAGGTTATTTTCATCATTGTAAAGACCCCAGTTCCGGTAATAAGCCAATTTACATGTTCAGATCAACATCAGAATTTCTTAAGTACGCGGACGGTGGCTAGATTTCGCCTCGAAATAACATCATACCAGATCAATAACAACACGAACTCATATATTCTTTGGCACTTTCTACCATATGGATACCTTTTCCATATCATTTCATTATTTATTTATTTCAGAAGGAAGGAAGGAAGATCCTCGCCGATCCTCGAACTTCTCGGCATAACATCGTCTTCGCATTTAACAATCCAGCAGTCTTCGTCTCTGTATAGTGCTATCACCCTCATCGAATAGTTCTCGGGAGAGATCGTTACATCATCTGGACGCATCAACACGAGCCCTCAAATGTGCTGCTTTGCCTGTGTCACTTTCGTGAGTTCTAACGAATTGGCTACGACAATAGGGTGATGTATGGAACTACATTCTTGTTTTGTTGCATTACTGTTTTCCTGTCATCACAACGGTCTCGATTGGTAGATCTGGTTCCTGTGAGCAAGGCGCAGGTACAAAGAGTCTTCAATTTCCTCCTGCAGCAAATAGCAGTACTAGTAGAAGCACGTGTGCCCGAACTTCAAACGGGGAAAAAACCCTTGTCGAATATGATGCTATGAATGATTAAAACATTGCGAGCAATAATCTATCTCGAACGTGGATTTTGGGTAGGCTGGACAGCGACACCGCTCCTTAATGTTATTCAACTAAAAAAGAAAGAATGTTAAGAGGAACGATGCGACGAACCTGCACGAACAATAGCATAAGCTCGTCTTCTAATCACAAATGAAGACAGCATATACTGGCAGCGGTGTCTGTACTTGTCTAAAAATCGTAACATAAATATGTCATTGACTTTGCACGAGGGCTGAAATCATTCCTCTCCATATTTTGTATTTTCTTCTACCTTGTTTCCACGGTCAACAACTGTTACAAGCGTGAGAATAATGTCACCCCCCCCCCCCCCACCCCTTCAAGAATAGAGCTCAACGAGCAGAATTTGCATGCGTCATTATATCATTACTGTCATAGATCGTGTGTAAATGCGCTTCCAACGTGCACGGTTGTAACATATTCGATAAGCGATAAAGCATGGAATTGTACTAGCAGCTTTCCATAAGTGGGAAACGGTGATTCTCCTGGTCACTAGGAACACTTGTGATATTTCACAAAAACGTTAGCGTTAGCATTTAACGGAGGAGAGAGGGGGGGGGGGGCAAAAACTGTTGGTCAATAGATGATTAATACAATGGTAATTATTATTATTTCCTCGATGTAATAGTAGAGATAGCCAGTACGATGGAAATTGAAGGAATGTGGAGAAGCTCTGACGTGATCCGTTAACGATGCGATCCGCTGAACTCGAGACTCCATAGCGTTCGTTTGGTTGTTGACCATCAATGGTTACTGTTGTTGTTGTTGCACCACTTCACGTTATCCGTGATGACGGTGGTGGTGTTTGAGCTGTTTCATGAAGAATGGGACGAGGCACTTGTTCTTCACCTCAACTTCGCTGGGCCATCGCCCCCACCACCAACCGCCACCGATGGTTAGATTGGCATTAGCCATGTTGGTGTGAACATCGGCTTTAACAACACAGCCAGGTGATGCCACCAGTATTGTTTGGTTAGCCTTGCCTTCGCAACATTAGCAGCGTTTAGAAAATAAGCTACTTCAGATTTTCAAGTTTTGAGAAGTATGAAATTTACGGGCATCGAGACGCGTCGAAGGTTAGACTCCTGAACAACTCGACGGTGTCTCGAGATTTTTTTTATGAGTATAGATAGCGCGTGTCTGACACTCAATTTCATGGGCGTAATTAAACTAGCTAGCAATTTGCTTCGGCAATTTGCAATTTGCTTGCCCCTAGGGTTACCATTGTGTTTTTCAAGTTGGCAAACGATTTCGACAACGAATGCTCGATTGTAATCGATTGTCGACACCGATACAAAGGCGCCATGCTATGCATTAATTGGCGTGCGTGTTGCAACGCAATTAGCTTCTGGCGAGGCTACCGCTGGTGTGGCATCATCTTCGAGGTTAGGGTCCTACGAGAGGGTCTCTCCCTTAGTCACCTATAAAAAGCAGAAAACCAAACATTTTTATCGTTCTGAAAATGCGCTGACGAAGTGGAAACAACAGTTTTAAAATACTCATGACTCATTCATCGGTAAAGCCAGGATTATTGGTTGTTTGGCGAGCATCCCTTCAGACCTTTATTTGGAGCGTCATTGAACAGCCTGTCCTCATGCTAAATGTCTACGTTCATTGGACAGTTCGCCAAACCAATGCAGATGTCCGCTAGCGGAGCTGGAGTAACGGCGACAGCTGAATACTTGAAAAATTATATCCCCTGTCTGAAGATGATGCACTCCACGGCGAGCCGCTCCCACTGTGAGGACGTCTCTTTCATTCTTGTGTCAGCTATACTCGACTGCATTGCCGCCCCAATCGAGTTTCAGTATAATAATCGACTCAATTTACAACAAACGCCTGGCAACAGCGTGAATATCATAAGATGAACCACCTACCCTGGCCTCGAGATAGTCAATCTTCCGTTCGAGCGCTGTAAGCTTCTCGTTCAACGTCGCAAGTCGCGCACGGCACGACATATCTGTAATACGGACAACAAGAACCACAATGGATCGCATCATTGAAGCCCTTGTCACTTTGTGTTTTTCATAGACGACCTGGGAATAGGTTATGGAACGCCAACACTATGCCTTCCTTTGCGCCAGTTTAGAAGCCGTCACTACAACTTGTGGTGAGCGTTGTATCAGCTGTCTGTCCCACAAATACATTCGTGTGCATACCGAGGTGGTATAAAGGTAATTTTGCCAATCAACGAATAAAGATAGGTCCACTTATAGTATTCACTCGGAGGAAATTTCCGTACATCGAAAATGATTACATTCACAGCTCAAGCAGTCGTTCAGTGCCATTGTTTATCATTGTATACATACGCAACAAAACCTATTCATGGCCTGTGTATATTAGTCACAGTTCTCGCACAGCGCTGGTGATTCACCTTAATCATTACTACCAGCTTCCGATACGTATGGTGTACTTAATGTGCTACGCTCAACCGAAAACCTACACGTTTGATAGTTAACGCCAGAAAGGTTGATGTTAAGTCCAAACTGATGAGAATTATCATGTTCACAGCACGAGTAAGGGTCGAGTGTTCACGCAATTCGAGGGACCATTGCTCCATTACTTCATATATATATATAATCACAACTATATATATATATAATGTATTAATTCGTGTTACAGCTAGTCTCGACTATTCATCGAACGTCAAATACGAGGTGCGTAGATACCTATACCTTCCACTAAACTCACTCCCCTACCGAATGATGTGAGAAAGTCTGCAATCTTCTTGATGCTTCCCGAGATGATTTCAATGTACTCCCGGTTCGACCAATCCTGCTGGATTCCGCGAGCCACTATACCGCGCTCCATGGCGATCTCTGCCCTGAAGCTGTTCGTATACTACTTTTCGAAAGAAGTAGGCAAAATCGATGCTCCTTTAAGATCGCACGACTAAGGTCGATTTGATCGAGCAAAGACTTGCCTTCGTACACAGGTGCAGTCACTCAATCCGGCCACTCCAACTGTCTCGTGTAGATCGGCAGCCAGCATACATCAAGCTGTCAGATTCGCTCGTGCATACAACCACTCGTCTGTGACGGAATGGAGGGGTGGGACTCGCAATTACGTAAGCAATTTTGACGGGAGGCCTCCAGGTGTCACAGCGTATAGCTGGTCCTAATCGACTCCGCATGAAACTTATATTTCTCATTCACACTGGTGAGCATCAGTGCACACTCTTCGATAAAGTCGTACTCAACCATAGAGTGTGTAGTGCAATCGAATAAGCGAAACAGATATGTCAACAGATGTCGGCTATCACTTCCTCCAGAGCTGGAGCAGACGAACACGAGAAAAAGACAACAATAATAATAATAATAAATGACGATGTTGATCCCTTGCTGAACGATGAAGCACTCCGGTCTCTGAATCGCGCGGGCGATTGCATCGGCAAGCGTTCGTAAAGCTTTAAATACATTTTCGTGGCTGACCCACAGACAACATTTAACGTCCACGGTAGAACTGCTTTCGGCCTTGCTTCATTAGACGGATAACCCTTTGAAATGCAAATGTGCGGATCGACCCGTGCACCTACGTGTCTCAAGGCGCACACGAATGCATCACCAGGCCACCGGGTTCGCAAAGCTCTGGAGAACGCGAGCGTTCGTTGAGTTGAACCGTGGAACGTTTAATGTTTATGGATACTAACATGTTACCAATATACCAACAAGTATTATTTTAACTAGCTGCAGGAGCTATCGACATTCTGCTTTCAGACGAGTTGTATAGTAACTGCAATATTCCTTCATAGTGAAACAATGAAGGAAGCGGTAAGACGATTCGCATGAGGAAACAAGATTTGTTCTACGCCATCGTAGTAATAAATCACATTTAATAATAGATACTACCTATGTTTCCTTACCTTGTCACTATTGTACGATCACCATTTGACTAAATATAATTTATCTGTGGCTCGCGTAGGAACGGACAGAGGACGAAGGGGATTTGTTGTGTTGGATCGTGTTTTTCATAATGCCACGAAGTAGAGGGGGGCCACACAGACGAGGGGGAACATATACATATGTATGAATCCTAAACTTAGCATATGTATATACATATATATATATAGAGAGAGAGAGAGAGAGTTCGATGAAGTTGACAAATGTTTAGCTAAAAAATCTGCATCTCTGAACGACACCACATCACTGTGATGCGACTTACTCACATGAGTAAAGAACATTAATTCAAAATAAATATACGCTTTGTTTAGTCTGTGTTACCGATCAAGCCCAATACCGGACATGTCAAGTATGAAGAAAGTGTTCACCTTACGTATCTTTAAGCTATATAGTGTTTTGTCATCGAGGCTCGCGCCCTATCTATTGCGCTAATAAAGAAATCGCCCGTGTGAATGCTATTTTGTAGATTATTAACGCACAGAGAAAAAAAGTAGATAAAATCCAACTAGCCAACTCCCAATTACGTACCGTCTCGCTACTGCCATATTGAACGCTCAAGTTGGACAAGTAGGAGTATGACTATGCAAAATGTGTTCACCTACCTATAAAGACCAACGGAGGTTTTGAGTCCACCTTTAAGACGTTTTATATTTCGGGTGGAATGGGTACAATTGTAACCAATTCATTCTACATGTAAATTACGAGTTAAGCAGTCCACTAAAGCGTTCGGTAGAGTATGCTACAGAAGTGGATTTAATATTTTCTTCGCGGCGGAGATGCGATCTGTCGGCACCGGGGTCGGCACGCTCGCACGGAACGTCTTAACAATACAATTTTTTTGGATAGCTGCGCGTGTTTTACGCGGGCAGTTGCTGCTGAGCGCCACCTTTCAATAAAATACTATTAAAGCAATAATCTTGAATCACCCAATTTTTTTGTCGGTAAGGCTACGTGTTTGTATTGCGTATTTGATTTGTTTGAAGGTAAAGCTTTATTGGGTTATTAAAGGAACTGCAATTTTACAATGCTTAAGGTGAATTCATGAAATTGATTGATTAATCCGCTGGAGGAAACTGCTACAGCACCAGTCTGCGACTCCTCCTTCGTGTTCGCTATAACAGGAAGGCTCGACTTCGTCGCACCACTCTCCCAGATATCTGAGCACACCTGATTCATTTCCATTCTGGTTATGGACAATAGGTAGAAGAGGACAACTTTGATCGGCGGTGTTTTCAGCCGAGAGATCACAGGCCCCGATCTAGACATACTCGAATTGGGGCGGATACATCATTTGGTTTAAAATTGTCTGAATGCTTCTCAATGATGCAGAGCTGCTCAAGCAGCCCCCCCCCTCGTTTCTATTCAGCCTCCCACCTCGCCACTGTGCCCTTGCCTCTTTCTCAGCTACCCTCGAAATCTCGTCAGGCGACAAACCATAGCTCGTACACTCGCCGTGTAATCGAGTATTAGACACTTGTTGTGCGCGAGTTTTAATTACTGTTCGTATCATTAGTCGTGTGCATATTTTGCCTGAGTGGTAGCAGAATCAACAAGACTTAGACTTCAGCAATCTGAAGTCTAAGAGGTGGTGGTGGTGGTGGGAACCGAAGCCTTCCTTGTACACCTCTACTAAGAGCAACGTTCAGTGAAAAGTCTACAAGCAGAAGCAGCGTTTATTGCAAGTAAGTGTTACCCTGTCGGTTCATGCTGTGATTTGCCATTGACGGCGTGTGAGACACTTCTCCACCCTTGACAATTCGTTGGTAAGTAATCAATGTGGCCTACCACAAAAACGTCTCCTCTCGTCCTCTTCTCTTATTTCTGATACCGAATATTCGAGTGCTGTTACATTAGCATAGCAAGCACAATTAGTTAGTTATATTGATAGCCAACGAAACTATCATTTCTGAGCAAATACCCCGCGAGATTTGGCGTTATTATTTGTGTGAGTGCGAGTCTTACACTACCTCGAAGCAAGCTGTCCATGATGGACTTTGGGCTCCAAACCCCTTTCAGGCTGCTTTAAAGCTCCCGACAAAGCTATGTCGTCCTCACAGAATTTGAGCCTGCCAACTCTGGAGTTTTTAGCCTGAGACCCGTGCTTGCGCCTAAGCCAGCGACTGGCTAGCACAGTCTCTGAGATGCCGGAGGTCGCGGGTGCAAATCCCGTGGTGGGCGATCTGGCCTTTATAAAGGACTAGTTCGCCAAGCTTACCCAAGCTGTCGCCTAGACGAAAGTATGTTTGCTGGTAAAAGCTAAGTCGCTTTCTCTAACTACAAAAGACAGGATTTGCGGGATCAATTCCTGTGGTGGGAGAGTTAGTCTTTGACGGCAACGTTCAATCTTCCCCGAATCGCAATGAAAATGAACTAAGAGCCAACGAACTTATCAGTTCCGAGGTTCCAAGCGCTCGAGGCCTAACCGCTCGAATTTCCTCTGTGTTACTGCGTAGGGGTCGTACTCACTACAGCGGCGAATACCTCAGCCGTGACTAATAAGGAAGACCGTCAATCTCCTCGACAATGGGGGCCCGAAACAGACTGGTCTGCTCCATCAGGGTCAAGCGCGCAGGGTCACCCCTTTCGCAACGCCTTTTCCTCGCTATGAGGCAATTACATTGTGGGATGACCTCGGCCCGACACCCCATGCCCAACTGACTATTACTAATTATATTGTTTCTAATCGGCTGAGGGTCACCTCGAAGAAAAAAAAACATACTATAGTACACACAATTTATGCAGACAGAAGAAAATATAAAACACCGAGTCTATCAATGAGAAAAACGACGAAGTTATCAATGTCCACTCCTCGCACTGCCCTTTTTGCCGCCACCAGCGATCAACTTTTCTTTCCGTCGTCCGCCATGGTCCCGTCGCCGTCGCCACCGCCGCCGCCGCTACCACCGCCTCTCTCTGAGAATTATTGTTGTTGTTATTGCTGTTCGTCGTAGGCGTCGTAATCTGTCCGATGGTAGCCGAGGGCTGTCTGCTTTTTTTTGGCCAGGTGCGACCGTCGTCTGTCCGCGAGGCTCTCCTGCCCCTCCGGTGTGGCTCGATCGGCCGTCGGCAAATGTTCGCTTCGTAGCTGACTGCGCTGCGCTCGGCTAAGCCCAGTTCAGTTCACTCGTTTTCGTTGACTGGCCGCCGCCGCCGCCGCCACCGCCGCTGCTGCTACCCTCGCCCTGCTCATTGGGCTCCGGGAGCGGCTGCGCCTGTACCAGCAGAGGCCAATACTGTCCGCGCTGCTGCTTCTGCAGCGGCAGCAACCTGCCTGCTGATTGTCCGTCCGTCAGTCCCAGTCGATCGGCCGTTCGGTCGTCGTCGTCCGGCCGCCGTGTGTTACTTACCACTTGCTAATAGTAGTGTACTACGAACTGTTAGTGGCGGTCCGGCGGGCCAGCAGCAGTGGCTCTATGATAGTCATGCTCGGGCGGCAGCGGTGGTGATTGCGGTCGCTCGTAGCCGTTTGTGCGTTGTGTGTGATTGCAACTACAGCAGTAGCAGCAGTAGCAGCAGCAGCAGCATTGATACGATATCTTCGCCGACGAGCATACACAAGCAACGGGATTAGTGGGGGAAATTGTGCTGTTCGAATGAATCCGTTCTAATAATTGCTCCTGCCGCAGACAACAACAACAATAACAACTGTAACTGTTCCTACTACTGCAACTGTTGCTGTTGTAGGCTAGTGGTGATGTTCTCCGGGCTCTCGTACACTCGCGACGGCGGAGGATGGTGTTTATTTGTAGAACGTTATTGACTGTTGCCGTGGTCGCCTTTAGCGATTATCGTACACAGCAGCAGCAGCAACAACAACAACAACCATCATCATACAGCTACTATTGTTGCTAGCAGCGTGCGATTCATCGTGTACGTTTGTGATTGTTATTGTGTGATACGGTTATCATCATTGTGCATTGTGTGTGCATAACAAGCGTCAAGCAGTCAACGACGAACAGCACGAAGCATGAACGGATATGATAAAAAGCAACAACAATAACAACAATTGTGTAGGAGCCCAACTCTGACTGGTCGGTCGTCATCAGCCGTCACAGCCGTGATCGTTCACCAAACGTGAACGTGTTTGTTGCCCGCGTGTACGTGCGGTTATGAGGAAACGTGTTGTGGCTGCTGTTACCACTGCTACGCCATCTGCTTCTGGAGGACGAAGAGCGAAGTGAACTCTCGATTGACTGATCGATTGATCGATCCATGTGTACCACTATTGTCTACTGTAGCGGTGGTAGTAGTCACCGAACTACTAAAGCGAATGAGTCCAGCCGACGGCTATGGCGAACGGTGAGTGAACAGACAACGGAGAATCGCTCATGGGAAGATCACCCAGCGGCAAGGAAACCTCAACCATGTAACATAACAGCAATAATGAAATCAGAAAAGGGGGCGGGCGGGGGAGGTTGAAAAACAAAGGGAAAGTAAACAAAAACTAATTAAATAGAGAATATGATCATGATGATTATAATAATAATAATAATACATGATGGCGAAGGTATATATATATATATATTCGTATACTAGTCTAGCCTGGAGAGGTGGCGATGCTCGAGCGACAGAGCATCGGATGTCACCGCCAATTCCGACTATCCCATAGAGGTAGCTGGCAACGCTCCGCCGCTGGTAGTTACGAAGACGAAGATACGGGACTTTACAGCGCTAGCAGCAGGGGCCAGCAACACCCCCATCCCCCACTGGCTATGACAGGGTCGAACAACTGCTGCTGCTGCTGCTGTGCTTTTTACTTTTCGTTGTTGCTACTATTGCTAATGCCGCTAGCGCCTGATGCTGCTGCTGCTGCTTCTCGACTATTGCACAATCGAGAGTAAGGTATATAATATGAATAATAACAGGAATGAACGTATACCCTGCCACACCACCGAAGCAGAAAAAGGATAAGGCAACGCCATAAGCAGCAGCATCACCGTGTCAACGTGCTGATTTTGCTGCTGCCCCTTGTGTTGGGAGGTCGAGGGAGGGGGGGATTTCGTAAGCATTTTTTTTGTTCCTCCGTTTATGATTATCGTGGTGATGATGATCGTCTACTTGAAATGCTGCTGGTTCGGTTAGGTTATTCTGTAGGCTGTAAGTCAGCCCGGAACATTTACCTATTGGATTATCCTATTTTGAAATGTGAGTGATTCCACTATATCAACGGCGCTATATATATATATATATATATATATATATAATGGCGCAAAAAAATTATGCTGATTATGAAGCAATGCCGAAAGCAGTCCCGCGGACGGTCAACTGTTGGATGAGAACCTTTCGGGGAAATTTACTTAGGTTATCTTGGTTTATTCATGGTGGGAGTAAGGCACAAGTGTCTCCGCACTGGCCTGGGTGACACGATTGACGGTTGCTGTTTTGACAAACACTCGGAACATATATATATATATATATATATATATATATATATATATATATATATATATATATGAGAAGAAATAAGTCATGAAAGTAAAACAATGAACGACCGGGTGGGGGCAATTGAACAATAATGTGAGTTTATAGCTGCTCTGTCCCTGCTGTTCTGCTGTTGTTGTTATTACTGTTGTCGTCAGAACTGAGAGCAAATCGGCCTACCACGACGTGTTGTTCAAACTGAGCTTGTCGGGGTCACGTGCGATGGTGGCGGCAGCAGCATCCCAGCAAACGCACGGGTCTGTAGGCCCATATCGAGATACACATGTTCGCCCCATCAATACCGTTCATCTGCGCTGGCCATTATCCAATGTGCAGATCAACAGCGACGGAAGCAGTTCGAACGGCGGATCGGTGTCTGTCTTCGATTGCGATAACTTGAAACTTGCCTTGAATCAAAGCTGTCTCACAGTCAGTTGATCGGGCGATGGTGAATACAACACACACGACTCTATATCGATTAATGCTGGGTAGCCAGGAGGTCTGTCGATGGGTCACGGGGCTAACGGGATGCAGAGTATCAAACGCAAACTCTGACACCAAACCGAGAGGTGACTAGGTCGTGTAAGTGTCTTGGTGAAACAAATATGAAATGATCCGTTGAAATGACGTCCACGTCTTAGAGCAGCGCAAGAGAAGGACGGAGTTTGTTTGTATCCCTATGTAGCCGGCGCTGTTGTCTGATTGTGGAGACCAATTCGTCCATATACTTATGTATATATATATATATGTATGTATCGCTTCAATGGTGAACTTATAGTGATGCATTAATTGTGATTTGGCCCTGATTAGGGTTTCTGCTGTTCTGGTGGCGATTCGCTTTGGTGAACCGTTTGCCTTTCTCACGATGATGACGACCACGACGACAACAACAGCAGCAGCAACATCAATGCCAGCATTGTGACATGTTATAGAGACTGCTATAGAGTAACACGAACGGCCAACGTTCACTAGTCCACAACGCTTACACACACACCACTGCGCTCCATTCACTGGTGACGGTCGAACGCCGCTGTTCTATACATGCTAAACTCGCTGATGACTAGCGATAAGTACGCGAGAAAGCTAATGAGAGCTAAAGTTGTATTCGTTATATATATATATATATATACACGCCTCTTCGAATCTGACCAAACGATGCTAGGATTCTATAAGCAGCTCCCGACGTGCCGTAACAACGAGAATACTTCCTCAACTTGTTTGATGAGCTGGAGATGTACGGGGTGTTCTATCAATAGCGTTTCCTTGGGATGTGTATTCATAAATATTCACAAACACCACATACATATGATCTTATGTTCATTGTGTAACTTTCCTCCTGCTGTCAACCGGCAGTCGGTCGCTTGTCATCATCATTTCTTTTTCTCGGTTGGCCAGATCTAGCTTGATTGCAAGGAATACACACAATTTCTGAATAGGAAAACACACTCACACCCATACACACTTGGCTTTAGACGGCTTGTTTCAGCTTGTATCAGTAATAAACATTGAGTTTGTTGTCGGATGTAATCACGTTGGATATTATATATCCTTACTGAGAGAATGATTGTTGTTGCTCACTGAGAGGTGCGTGTATGTCTATGTCATGTTCTATGTGTTACGGGGTGAGCGAGCTATGGGAATCGATTGGACGAAAGAGTACTCCTGTGATAACTGGTCGATTTCTCTAAACGGCGAAATTGAGTACGAATGTCATATCGCCTAGCTCTGTGTAACGTTAGGAACGTGCGTTGGTTATGCATGGAAAGACGTTCCCTTATTTGTGCATCCATTGAGTTGAATTTATAGTTGTCCAATAGAAAATGTTCCCTTCGTATTATGAATACAAATGGAACACGATGGAAAACAAAGCAACTCTGGCTACCTACGCACATTGCGGCGAAAGTCATTTCATACATTTGAGGTGACCGTAAATAGAAATTGAGCAATGCAACTACCGAAAAGACGTGTGCAATTTTCGTAGTGATCTCAATCAATCAATACAGGAATAGCATCTTTGGCAAAAAAAAAATTACATTCGACTCTTAGTGTCATCTAGGCACGTGGCTCATTGACAGGCACATTGAATCTCCGATGTTCGAATATAGACAAAAAACGTAATAAATAAAAAAAAATATATATATATATATACATAGTGGGAGAAGCCAATATCAGAGTGATAGCCTGCCCCGTGAAAATGCTTACAGAGTATTTTTGTTGTATCTTTTCAGTTAATGCGTAGCGGAGACACGCTACTGACGGGAGTGACAACAGTGGCGCCATCACCTGTCGACTTCGCGCCTTAAGATCAGTCAATGATGTACGGACGCTCGGTAGAGGTGAAAATTGAGCTCGGCCATAAGGCCGTGCTCAAAGATCAGCCCACTGCAGAAGGCTATACCCACGATTGGACCGTATTTGTCAAAGGCCCTGAGGGATGTAAAATCGACAACTTTGTCGAAAAGGTTATATTCATGCTGCATGAAAGCTTCCCCAAGGCGAAGAGGACAATTCGCGAACCGCCATATCAGGTTAGTTTTGCATTGGATACATTATTCTGGACATATATTTACTTGATGTGCATGTACAATTCGCGATAAGAACATGAATTATAATCCATCAATTATTATGATTATTATTGTCGAGATGACGTAAGTTTGTAAAAACAAAAAATATATGTATATATATATATATATCTCCTTCTTTCTGCAGAGAGTCTATGCCATCGACTCTCCCGGGACCATCATGGTCCCGACCTGACCCCTGTCCCCAATTATTGTATAATAAATATCGCTATATATATATATATATATATAACAAACGTTTTATAGGGCTTCCTGTTGTCCATCAAGTAACGTGTAGCTTGTGCAGAAGATGCAGATCAGCTAGTCCTAACATGCGTCTATTCCAAATTGTTGCTATTGTTGTTGTCGACCAATAATAGGTAACGGAAAGCGGCTATGCTGGCTTTAACATGCCTATTTGGGTGTACTTCAAGACGAAGGAAGAACCAAAGAAGATTGACTTTGTCTACGATCTCTATCTGTCATTGGACGGCAAGCCAATTAACAATATTCGGTGTGAGAAACTGACTTTCCACAATCCGCCCGAGGACTTTTGCCAGAGGCTGCTTAAGGGAGGTGGGTCAATCAAACTGCCAGCCGCATCTCCCAACAAGAAGCCATCGGGACCTCAAACACCACCGGAGAAGCGCTCTCCTCAACAGCCCCAATCCCAGCCGAGCGGGTCAGCAACCAAGCCGCTCGCTGATCTATTCAGCGGGTCCAACACGAAGGATGCCAAGGTAGGATGCCAAGTATTGACACATGTATTGTGTTGACTGGAAGGTAGGGGGCGGAGGGAGCATATTGCGGAAAAAACGGACAGAATGTTCTTGTAATCGTCCTTCGAGAAGTTGCACCGTCAAGGTGCAGTTTCTCAGCAGGGTACTTCGGTGCCGGCGGACAAAAACAAACAAGCTGATGATAAATGCTGCGAAGAGTCGTCCACGCATTTCCGAGTTCGTGGGAGACCTCTGTGGAGTCTTGTTTGGAGTTTCCCTTTTACACAGACTAGTCTTACAGGACTTTTGATGCCTCTAGGATAATCTGACAACAATCTAAAATCTATTTGTTCGTGTCCGCCATAGGCACTTGTATCTTAATGAGATTCAACGTATTTGCTACTCTGAACAGCATTTTGGCTAACATTTAGCTTTAATACCTCCTACCGATTACCACCAAGTTCACAATACGTTGTAAATCGAACAGATCATAACTACGTCCGACGTTCTTCTGAACAGCAAAGTATGATCTATAGACTTACTTTTGTTTGGTATTTTATAACGAAACTCGTGTTCCCATGTTGTTGCCTTTGGTGTCCTCTGCTAATTCTCGTCAACGCAGTCCGGGGCAGCGCAGACGCAGGATGCAAAGAAAGACAAGAAAAAAGACAAACGTAACAAGGACTACAAAAAGGAGAAAAAGGACAAAGATGGACGAAGTCGATCGGATAAGGACAAGGATGCAACAGCGGCGTCCTCCTCCCGCGACGAGAAGACCACTAGCAAAGACAGAGAACGCGACAGGGAAAGCACTAAAGGCGACAAGGATCGCGACAAACCTGACACGAAGGCCGATCAGGAGCGGGACAGCAAATCAAAAGAAAGTACCAAGGACAAGGAGCGAACGTCGGCTAAGGAGTCGAAGGACAAGGAGGCGATAACGAAACAGAAAGAAAACAGCAGTAGTAAGAAATCGGCATCGGTGCGGTCAAGTCAGTCACCTCCAACGGTAAGTTGGTCGGTAACTACAACCGAGGACACGATGGGCAGGGAGGGAGCAGACCAGAGGGTTTCGAAGCGGAGGGGGAATTCTCAATAGAAGAACTATACGATTATTATTGCTATTATAATACTCAAAAAAAAATAGCACTCTCTGGACGTTAACCGCTTCGTAAGCAGCAACGACTCGAATGGGTGCGCCTGTCCTGCTCGTGTGTAC
The DNA here is from genome assembly GCA_019614645.1 of Stratiolaelaps scimitus. NCBI lineage: Eukaryota > Metazoa > Arthropoda > Arachnida > Mesostigmata > Laelapidae > Stratiolaelaps > Stratiolaelaps scimitus. The sequence continues at coordinate 3,116,574 of JABWDB010000036.1, forward strand.
CCTTTGTATCTCGAAACGCTGGAAGGAATCCATTTTCCGTTAGTTCAGCTAAAGTATCTATTGTGCGTATACGACGATTCCAGCCCAGACTGACATTCCCAACTCGATGAGCGGGTGTTACTTCGTTGGTTATTCACACGTCAGTTGGCGACTTTTCCCTGCTCCTTACGAATTATACTTACTAATTATAATTATTATCATTACCACGCGCTTATCGCGGTTGCAGGCGACGGAAGTGAAGAAAGAGGACGCAAAGAGTCGAGAGGACCGAAAGCGGCCTCTTGACGTCAGTCCTAGCGAAGGGACCGGCGAACGCGAAAAGGACAAGTCGTCGAGCAGTGATGACAAGGAGGCCAAACGAAAGAAGAAATCTTCCTCTCACAAGGATTCGCCTGACGCAAAGAAGCCCCGTCTCGCCTCGCAAGAACACCCGACCACATCGGGATCGAGTGACTCGCTCAAGTCGAAACGCAGCAAATCTCGAAGTAAACCGCCACTCGTGTCGTCGCCATTAGTCGAAAGCAACGACGACATGGAGCTGTCGTTCACACCATCGCCTCCGGAAGCGAAGAGCAGCGTTGCCCCGTCGTCCGACCGCAAACGGTCGGCCCCGAAGGACAAAAGTGCAAGTCCCGCCGAGCGTAAGGAGGTCCGCCCTCCGCCGCCTCCGCCGTCGCGGTCAAAGAAAACGCCGACGACGACGACAACGTCATCGTCATCTAGCGCCTCGCCGATGCAGTCGGCCACCGTCAGCAGCAATAGTAACAAAAGTGGCAAGAAAAAGCCATCGCCAAACAAACCGCCTACCCAGCAACCGCAACAGTCGACGCTACTACAGCCGCCGCCGCCGCAGCAGAAGCCGCAACCGCACGCGCCGCGGCCCCCGCCGCCGGCGATGGGGGCTCTCGCGGCGATGATGTTGGAGATGGACGCCGAGAGCGTCTCGTCACCGGAGCTCGACGACCGTCGGCGCGAAATGCTGAGTGTGCTGAAAGTCAAAATTCTAAAATTGGGCGACGACAAAATCCAGCAAGTGGTTGATATCATTGAGATGTCGGGCAAATTCGAATTGAGCAGTGACAGCTTCGACTTTGACCTAACGTACATTGACAACCTCACCCTTAGTCGACTTCAAAAACTTCTGAGCTGACAACACAGCAGGCATTCTAGCAATCGCCACTAACAACTGAACTTAACTCTAATCAACAGCAGCAACAACAACAATTCCATTTAGTTCAAATGTATCCGTATTATATGTAGTAGTGATAGTATTAATTATTATGATTACTTTGTTCACAAGATGTTGTTCGATGTTCAATCCAGCCGAAGTCGCCGGGTGGACAACAATACAAGGGTGGGTCTGCAGAAACAAGAGGACACAGGCGTGTGTGTGTGTGCGCGTAGGTCACTTTGTCCAGGATTCATAGCCGAGTCCTTGGAGGGGAGGATAATCATTTGAGGAGAACAAATGGTATCATATAGCCCAAACTTGCAAACAACGCGGTCTCAGTGTGCATATCATTCATTGAAGTTCTTTATGACTTGATCATGAAAAGATACTTATGTCGTCGCTTATGTACCGCTGAATCGCATGAACAGCGAACAATCGTCAGCAGACGGGAGATATCTGTGACTATGAACCAAAACGCTCGAGGGAATGAAATGGATACTGACCTCACCAGTGATACGGAGTATGAAACAATGGCATTGAGGCAATACAACCAATACTGGCAGGTTGATGGAAGGGCGGTACAACTCAGGTTAATATTACTCACGCAACGATAGGACCAGTGTTGACGAGCGTACTGCACACTACCCGGTCTGAAGTCGTGTCTTCTAGAGGACAACAGTCCTTAATTAAAGCTCTAAAGATAAAGGAGGCGCTTACTTAGAACAACGCATCCTTTGAAGTAAGATGTTGTTTGAGAAGGTTTTCAAAATGCTGGACGAACAGGTTGCCTTTAGACTGCAAGTGCGAATTCGCCGTGGTAACCTATTGTCTGTCTTATCAAGGCAACAGAATCGGTCCGAACAGACTGGTGCAGGCAACGCTCTATGGAAGTAACCAGAAATCGAGGTGTGATGTCACTTCTACATTTGCCTGTACACACCCCTCGTTCGATGCTGGTCCGAAGTGATTTGGGCGCGATTGTCCCGATGGCACCGGATTGAAAAAGATAATTCTCAAACAACCAAGCTTAGTGGTGAATGTTCCAACTTTGCGAATATTCACCTCAGCTCATCTCTGAGGAATCCGGTTCGGTATATTTCGCCGCTGTCATGCACCTTGCAAAAAGTCAGTTTTGAAGTCTATGGACACGCCACACACGCATCCAACAACCATATGAGATTCCGGTGGCATATGAGAGCTTAGCTTGCTGATTACTAGTTAATCTGTTTTTGATGAAGACCTACACCTGATTAATTGTCATTGATGGACCACCAATCATATGTGATGAAAAATGACCAGCGAATGGGTGAAACTAGTTGTTAATGAAATTTTTCTTCTTTAACTTAGACTTATATCTGTTGCCGGCCAAAATTAATTGAGATTTTGGCTGGCTTTGCCAATCCAGATGCATTCTTCATGATTCTGACTAAATGGTCACCATCCAACAGGAAAGTGTCGATGTGACAATGACTGCTACTTACGATTTATTTATTTATTACCTCTGTTGTATGTTGGTTGTATATTCTTAGTCAATGGGTAATCGATATGCAAGACCAGCAAGTCCATTATCTTCCTGTAACAATGGCAACAACAATAATACCAACAACAACAAAATATACCACTTACTATTATGCTGCTGTATCGTTATCATAATTATATGAGATAATGTCAGACTAAGTAATTGTTTGTGTAATATATATATATAGATCTATATATATATATATATATATATATATATATATATATATATGTGTGTATCATCAATAGATGATAGGTTATCTCCCGTGAGCACCAATTATTTCCACAGAGACATATGTTGAACGGTAACGAGTTGACCCATTTGACCCCATGGATAGATTTCTGATCATACGAGGCGAACGTCGAAGCTGCGAATTATTGCTAATTAATTATCAATCAATCGGGATGATCACAACTCCCTGCTGTTAGTGGTCCGGGATAGTTGAGGATGACCGATATTCGACGAGTGTATTCTTAAGCTTTTCTTTTCTCAGCTGAAGGAGAACTTTTCTTCGTCGTTTTTCCCCTTGACTGTCTCCGTGAGCCTGACATATTTCTTGCCTGGTATTTCCTGTATGGTAACGGCTCTCTCGTTGATTGATCTGATCGATGCTCGAGCTTCACATACCATATATATATGAGATTCCTCTAAAGCTGTATACATTTTCATTAAACAACAACAACAACGACAGCAAATCAAACAAAAATGAAAAAACTAACGGTTCAACGAACGTTCAACGCAGGACGCCTGTTAGTTACGGTGATGATGATGATGACAGATACTAATTGGCACATCTGTTACACCTTCATCAAGCTGTTAACGGATTGATAAATGATTAGAATTAATGAGCGAAATGAATGGATGAACAGGATAACAGCAGCACTCGCACTTGTTGTCGACATGATTACGAATACAAGCCAGCACCATCAGCTAACAGGGCAATCAACAATTAACAAAGGAAGAGAAAAAACGAAAAGGGTACAGATCGGATTGATCCTACAATCTACCGCTGTCTCTATCCTCCTCTGTGATGCGCACCATGATCGTATCGTCGATAATTTCGGATCGCCCGGTGCAATTTTCACCCGGCAGAGCAGCGTTTGCCAATTGTGTGAGTGTTGTGTACGAGAGGCCACGTGAGATAATGCATGGCCCTGTAAGTACGTCATGTACATGTATGTCATATCTGAGTGTGTCTGTGTGTGCGTGTGTGTATATGAATGTTTGTGTATACGCGGATGTTTGTTCGTTTTTACGTGCGTTTCGGTGTATTAAATATTTGTCAGACTGTATTTTCAGCGTGTGTCTAGATAGTATAGTTGTCCTGTGTGAGCAACGTCTTTATGTGAATCTGATCAAGGTTGTCGTCGGCGGCTGCGAAAACCTCGCAGACAATGTGTATACAATCGATGCAATGCCAACATACGACACCCGTCTCGGTATCAAAACAAATTATATATATATATATATATTTGTAGTCATCTCGAGCGGGAGCAGCAAGCCAAAATTGTAGATGTACAGACAAGGGCGGCGAAGATATCTAAATGATGATAGACCGCTACACTGTTTCTTATTGGATTCTTTGTTGACTTTGACGGAGGCGGGCAGTCGATGTAGTGTCGTTGTTCGTCGAAATCTGAAACCTGCTGATATCGAGGCGGTGATAAACTCATAGTGCCACTCGTGTTAATTTGCTAATATATATATATATATATATATATATATATATATATATATGTGTGTAAGCAATATATATATATATATATATATATATACATATATATATACTCGATGTATGTACAGTTAGACGTAGCGAGTACGAAGAAATGCATTACCACACATATGCACAATATATTGCCAAGTCCGTTGCATTAAACGGTGCTCCTCTCCCCCGTTCGGGGGACCTCTATCGGCAGAGAGCCGTCATATGTTGTTCTCGATACAAATATGAAGCAGAAACTGAAGGAGCTGCTTCTGTCGAATAGTCGGAAACAAGGACACACACACACACCCGTGTATCGTATGTTGCAATGCCTCATCATAGACAATGTTATGATGATAGGGCCTCGATGGGAGGACAAGACAAAAGTCAACCGAGTTTGGTGCTTGTTGGAGATCACCAGCGGTTTAACGTATCAGTGGTGTGGCCTCGTTTACGCAGAGAATATGCCACATGAACAGAGCTCGCCCCGTGCCCCCCGCTACTGACTAGTGTTGTTAGTATTACTACTACACACAACTGAACGCTAAGATTACGAGGTAATTTATTTATTTATTGTAAGTATAATTATTATTCTGCTAATATTTATGCATGTTATGATTATTATTAGTATGCATTTCGATTGCCTTTGAATGTACCAAATGTATCTCACATATATGGATAAATGTGCAAGATAGAATGAGGGTGTTGGTGATCTTTCGGACAATTTGAATAGAAAGACGAAATATCGAAAATGACAATATAGATCTCGCGAGAGTGCTGATACAATGACCTGTACACCGTAGCTTCATGGTGAATAGTCACATGAGCAGAACTTTTTCGCTGTGTATGATATATATATATAATTATTCAATGTAATAAAACCAATGATGATGATGATGACGATGATGATACTTATGGTGTATTGCAAGCCAACAAATGGGGTGTTTATATCGCTGGATTTTTCACTAAACAGAGTTTGTAGATATGCTAATTAGTAATTAAGACAATAGCGAGTTGGTTTGATATTGGTGGGGCGGCGTTTGTGGCGTAATACCAAAATGGAACCAACGTCTTCTGGGGAATAAATTATTTTTTCTTCACCTCTTCGGGAGTTGTCGGCCGGTTGGGTTCGTTGAAGCCCGGTGAAAGTGTCAGGTGCATCTTAAGGGAATTTTGCATTTGTTCGAAGTAGCGATCTGTTCCCCTGGGGAATAGGGAGATGTACAGGAAATCATCACAAAGGGGACCCGCACTTCGGCTACTAACACTCGACGATTGTGGTACAAGCGTGAATAGACTAGAGTGAAGCTTATAGACCTTTCGGGGTATCTAACCTTTGACCTCATTGGCGTACCTTATCTTTGATGGGGAGGCGCCCCTCATTACCGATAGGAATAAAGGGATAAATATGTTTAATTAAACCATACGACATGATTTTCTTGAAATTAATTCTTATAGTGCGATTGTTGAGTTGCGTCGGCGCCACTCAGCTTGGTCCCGAAGAATACTGCAGCAAGCATTCTAGTATGAAGAATGCTGAGAGGCCATCACGATCTGCACCGAATAAAAAAAATATATATATATATATATATTGCGCAGCAATTAGCTCGTAGCAGTTTCCGTTTAAAAATATGATTAACCCGTTCAGTTTTTTGCAAGTACACTCGGGTGGACTCCTTGAGCTCAAATGATTCGTCAAATGTATTCACCCTCTTCACTAAGCGTGTCAAGTATTTACATATGATAGGCTGGTCTCACTCTGTCAGACACCCTGATGATTTCTCGTTCAGAAACTCTGCAAGAAACGCCTACACCCTATAGATGCACCTGACTAATAAATTTGGTTAACTTTCCCGGAGCAACAGTTATCGAATGATTACAAAGAAACTATGGATCTAGTAGGTTCCGTTACCAACGGACGAGATTAAGGTTGAGAGAAGAGAGTCTAGCCACATCGGAGTAAATCACAGGATGGAATATCCGCTGAAACGCCGGTGTGAGGAGAACCTCAGGCCTCAATAATTATTATAACTTCCATCGATGTCATAGCCGATAATGAATAAATGCAAATCGAACGTATACGGCTTTGAGAAGTCTCCAGAAGGCTGTTTTCTACTTGTAACTAATTATGGGAACGCTAGCTTAAAGACTGGCGATGTGGGGCCTCCTTTGTTTTAAATATGCTATGAAGAATATATAGAGGATGCTGCTCTTAGACGTATTTCACGTCCAGCGAATAGTACAATTGGCGGCCACCTTTATAATCGACTAATAAACACCCAATTATGGCAACTATGTCTAAATCTTGCTAAACATTTTGTATGCTCGCTCATTTAGTTAAAATATTACGAAGGTTTGGAGAGGTAGAGTCTTCTGAGACATAGCCGATTGTGGTCTATACTTATCAATAACCTTTACAGTCAACAAGTATATACGGATAATTTGCTACATAATCAGTGAATTCTCAAAGCTAGCAGTAAATGTTGGACGCTAGGTTTGTATATCGTAAATCTTCATGTCCTCTCTTTTGGAAGTTGTCGCGTGCCGTCGTTTTTATCCTGATGAATAGTTTTTCTTCTAATGAACAGGACAATACATTTTTTTTATTTCTGACGAACAATAGGGGGATCGATACCTACTGAGGTTTCGTACAGAGATAATGTATATTTGTTCGAATCGCTCGTCTGAAAAACGAGTGGATGTCAAAACATAGCGCCCGCATGACCGGTCAGAATAAGACCTCCGACCTGAATCGTGTTTTTTTATGAGATTATTGCTAGCGAATACGGTACACAGCGAGGCTCCTCCCGTAGGCTCTGTTCAGAAGCTGAGTTTTCACTGGGGCCTCAAGCAACGGCCTGTAGCCTTGTGGTACATTCTCCCCAGATCGTACTCGACCTGCCATATTTTCTCACCGTTGACAAGAGGCACGCTAGCCTCACAGGTTCGAATGTGTCCACGCACCACCTATCGAAAGTAGCGCATCTTAGAAGCATGCTGCTACAATTCCGGTGCAATTCCAGTTATGCGTAATCCCTTTTCACAAAATAGCAATAATATGACCTGCTAGAACGGACCAGTTCCGCTATATCAGTTGGCAGGTGGCCACCCGTTGAAATCCCGTTACGAAATCATTGCTCTCCTAAATTGTATCCCTGATAATCCTATGTCGTCTACTCTACTAAATCTCAGCCCTTCCTGGATCTTTGGCAATCGGATCAACGCGTTCGGATTGTCGACGTTGCCAGCACAAGAAAGACAAATGCATAATTTTTCTTTTCCTAAACAATATGCACAATCTGCTCAGCGCGATCGCTCTCACAGATACAGTTCTGCTCGCGCGAACGAAACACAGCGAGACGCGCATTTTGTCCATTCGAAATCTGTACAATGTCTGCGCTAACACCTTAAACAATATCATCACTTGATTCGAACCCCCGATGTACATGCAGTGTTCCGAGAGCATGATACCCTCTGCCTCTGCGATACGGCCCCAATGGCCGTATGCACCAGCAGCAGCCGTTCGAGGCTGTTGCCAGGCAACGCGGTGTTCTCGGAGGGTGTGGGGGACGGGGTAGCGGAGACCCGAGAGGGACTTCGGATTGTGGAACAGCGCTGCCTTCGGCCTGGTGACGCCGAGCCTGGGCAGCAAAAACAGCAACAATACGCGAGGTACTGATTTGCGACGATTGTCAACGCGGACGAGTGGAACACGAAGCGGGATCATCACCGTCAAACATCTGTTAGTCTCCGCTGTGCTACGGACATGACAGTGCTAATAGTAAAGGGGACATGAACCAATCAAAAGGAGGAATATAGGAACAAACACTGTCAACATTACCATGTTGTTGTTTTTTTTTTTTCGGTGACGGCGCGGACATCGTTGAAATTGCAAAAATAATTAGTCCGCCTAGAGCACCCACGTATGTATGTATGCATGTGTGGATGTATGTAATATTAATAATCGAATTGATTATTATCACATTTAATAACTTAGCAACGTAATCTCACAGATATGCTCACCGACATAGAAATATATATATATATATACATCTTGACGATCGAGCTGTCCTCTTGAAAATCCTTCATTATTTAATATGACTATATAATTTATTCATTATATAATATGATGATATGATAGTATTAGATCATATAGCTGATAGTTGGACATTACAAATGTTTGTACGTTTGGCATTTTGTTCTGTTCGTTGCAAGAAAGACCACGTTGAGTGATCGTGAGTTTATATAGTAGAATATATAATAAGCTGCTTGGTGCCGAAATCAATACGGTGGACGTTAACTGTTGGCTGTGGGTGAGCCTGGAAATGTATATAATAAGCTGCTTGGTGACTATCACTGCGGGTAGCCAGAAGTCAGTTGGCGCCTTCCTCCATGAATTCATTCATCATTTGGACTTTTCGTTAGGGCAATAGGGATACCCTTTTTATATGTCTATGGCCCTAAGGAGCAACAGAGATGGCTTGGGTTTTTAGTAAAAGGTTGACAGAAGTCTTTTAATTATCCATGGACATCAAGCGGTTACAATTGAATACCAGTACTCGCATAGATCGACCGGGCCGAAGAAGCCATGGATGCCGGGTTCGAGTCCCATTACGTGACACAAGCCTAAACAATTTGTGTGAAAAAAAAAGCGCAAATTTTACCAGCTGAACACCTCCTCGACGTTTTTCACCATATACACTCTCGAACATTATGCCGCTAATTAAAACAGGTTTAATATGAGTTGCAGTAGAAAGCATATTTTGAAGCGATCCTTTAAACGGGGGGAACGCCTGCACAAGATGGATATTGTCCATTTCTGATCAATTTCTGTTTTCGCAGACTTTGCCACGAGATATATGAGATAGCTATTCGACTGGTAGAAGGCTATCGTCGATAGTGGTGCAGATCGCTGCGGCAGGTTCTACTGGCCGCGGTGACGAGGGCGCGGACTTAAATTTGAAAAAAAAGAGATGCGCCGCCCGGGAATCGAACCCGGGACGCAAGAATGGGAATCTTGCATGATACCACTACACCAGCGGCGCCTTACGACTCCCATGAGCTTCGAAGCGGAAGTCTAATCTAGTGAGGCCGGGTCTCACTCGGCTGCGTCCGCTGGAGACAACGGGCAGTGCTAGCTGACAGCCAGCCCTTTCCAAGAGGACCCTCTCCCCTAGATGTTTCATAACATCGTGTCCCGGCGGCTGAGACTGCGAGAGAACCGCATGTGGGCAGCGGACCCAATCAGCCTGGCGTTCGAATTCGTTGGTCCCGTCACTGGATAATACTGGATTGTAATGAAAATCATATATAGACCAGACGAAATATTGCTTGTATGAGATCCATACATTTACATTCATACACAGCGGATGCAAAGACTTAGGACCTTGTGCGGTGGCACCTGACAGATTGCTTGTCTAGCTCATAGAGATAGCTTGCACACGATTTGATCGCAAAGCAGGCAAAGTTACATGATTTCGAGAGGCATCTGTGCTATTTGGAGGCTGGTACACGCATGGAGAGCCTATGCAGCCCAACTGCTCTCGATTCCTGAAAAAAACAAATCGCATATTGGTCTTTATATATATATATATATACATACTGCGATGTCGTGGTCCATCGCCTACGTATTTACAGTTACTCCTCGTGTGAAACACCCAGCGAGACACCAGCTTAAGGATGGACTCCTATCGCTACAGGATATCAGGAACTAGCCGCTGCCTCTAGAGAGACAGACGAACACAATGGTACGGTCAAAGAGGGCGAGAGAGAGAGAGAGAGTGAGACAAGCCACACCAGTAGCCTACTTTTGGGAGCGCGCAGTCGCTTTCGAGTTTCGCCAACCATCGGGAAGTGGCGTATATACTATGACTATTGTGTTTTAAGTCCGCATTTAGCTGTTCGTGTCATATATATATATATATATGAGTACATAGTCGTCCGCTTTGCGGGCTCTATACCATTTTTACATGATAATTATAATATTACTCCTCTCCAGGCATTGTCTATTGTGAGATGTGAAGACAATGACTGTCTTCTCGCGAAGTTCGACACAGAGAGAGAGAGTCGCCGGCTCGCTATAGACAATCCATGTTGTCACGGTATACAACTCACGGAGCCAGCTATGGACCTCCTTCTATAATCCTCCTATTGACCTAGGGAGGTCAAACTTTACCGTCCGCCGTGCATAATCGCGCCAGGCAAACGCGTCCAGCGGCATTTCCACCCATAATATTATTGCATTCAAATTATTTGGGTGTAGTTGCACGCATGTCAAATAGCAGTGTGATAATAACGGGCGGCTGTTTTTTGAAAGTGTCTTGTGAGTCACTTGGTTCGTTTAGTTGATAAACTAGCCAGGTAGCATTGGAGCGCTTCCACATTGTTAGTGGTGATTAACACACATTGCACTCAACAGGGGGTTACATCTCGCGCGGCAGGCCGGCTTTATCGCCAACTTGGACACAGACGGCGAGACGAGAATTATGATTGACTTCTACAAGCTCACGGCAATTTCAATGGTGCTCTCTGTACGGCTGTGTCCAGTTAATTGTGTCTGTTAATCTCTGCAAATGTCGCGGTGTCATGATAATAATAGCAGTAACAATGGACGACTATTTGTTTGATAAGAATCAAAATCATATTGAAATTGCATATTGATATACTTTAGCAAGCGTTGCATTTTGCAGGTAATAATCCCTAGAAATAATTCCTAATTATTGTATGTTCGAATACATGTATATAGTTCCATTATATATATTTATTATAATATATTAAACGTTACAATAGGTCGGAATTTCTAGGGATTATGGGGGTGGGGGGGGGTGAGGACGACAACGTCCCGAGGAAGGCGATGGCATTGCCTCTCTGCACAGCGAGGGACAGGCGCTGCAGGAGGAAAGAGCCAGCGCGCTTGTCCCCGGTGGCGCGGATCAACCTGTGGTAGACCCCCTCGAGGAAGTTCGCCGTGAGAGGGCCGTGCCCGCCCAGGGTCTCAAAGGCGAGGGGGGAAAACAGGTGCGTTGCTTGGAGTGCGGCGTACTTCCTCAGCTTTGCCCGCTCCGCACGCGCTACTGCGTAACCGGGGATGGTTGCACAGTGGTTGACATAAGAGGGTGCTAGAGTGTCAACCACAGTGCCGTCCCAAACCAGGTGCTGCCCTCGATGGAAGGGGACAAGGGTGAGGCCGTCAGGGCGGCGCCCGTCAGAGGTGTCGAGGCCCTGTGGCTCCCTTGTGCAAGGAATACCGGCGGAGTGGAGGGCCCTCACGAGCGTGTCATTAAGCATCGTGTGTCGCGGATGGCGACCGGCGCTGCGTTCGCACGAGAGACCGTGATGGCCATTCGTTGCGACGGGGTCCCCACAACGCTCGCAGCTGTGGGCCGCAACTACAGGGGCCCCGAGGCGAAGGCCCACACAGAAGCGGAGGGAGCGATCGTCTAGAGCAGTACCAAGGGACGAGGAGGGCAGCGCGTGGAGCCACGCCCCCGCACCAGGCCTGTCGACAGCCCGGAGGCGAGCTTGGTCAGCAGCGTGTGGCGCAGAGGCCAGGAGGGAGTCCCGCAGCTCCTGGTGCAGGGCATCGGACCATGCCCGCTGCTTGCTCTGTTTGTCCGGAGGGACCCGAGCGCGGGCACCCGTCTGGTCAAGGGCAGCTTCCTGGGAGGCGGAGAAGTGGGCGAGCGCTTCGGGGGGGAGGACTGTAGCGACCATGTCGGCAACCGCCGTAAGCGACGCGGCGTAGCAAACGTCGGCCAAGCGGCGAACACTGAGGATGCCGAGGCCCCCGAAGCGGACTGGAAGGGTAGCCTGCGACGCCGCTTCCGGAGGGAGCTGGAGGTTCAGGATCGTCGTCAGCGCGTCCAACACCAAGTCGTCATACTCGTGAAGGGCTGAAGCCTCAGTGCCGGCCGGGCATGTCCTAAGCAAGTGCTGCATGCGTGCCGCCGAGAAACAGGACCGAAGGAGGAACAGCCCCTGGTGAGCCGATAACAGGGGCAGTCGGTCGAGCATCACGGCCGTCCTCTCGAGGCAACGGTCCAATAGCGGCCGGATCGCCTCGTCCGTGAGAGGGGAGCCGACAAGCTCGAGGGACAACCTCTGAGTGAGACGGCATCCTGGGAGCGACCGCTGGAGGTCGGGCTGCGCGTCTAAAGAGAAGATCTCGCACTTCGTGGGGTTGAGGGCGAGGCCGCTGCGCCCCTCGTATATAGTGACATATAACGGCTCAATTTTGCAGGTAGCCAATTGCATATTGGCACAGTGGATCAATAACTATATGACACACACACACACACACAGGCATATTGAGACTGTCCAGTCAGCGTCTGCTATGATCAACTGCTGTTCATTGTCGCCCGTGAGTCACCTGTCATCGAGGGCGCAGAGCGAGCGAGATACACATCTGAATACAACGGATGTCACCAGTTCGCGTTTATTAACGGAACTTGCAACGCTTAAATTCTCGATATAAGTCACGTCATAGTTATAATAACAGAATCACATCAGCGATATGGATTGCTGTTGCATTTACTCGAAGCCACGAAAACACACAAACTATTTAGTCACCTGGCAGCCCTAATATTCAATACATGTGATGTGAAAATATCATACTCGCGATAACAATGACGTTCCCGAGTTCCGTATTTGGCGGGTGTCCTGATTTGGCCTGGTGCAGCAATAAAGCAGACTGATTTGCATCTGCAGCACGTCCTTAAGCTGAGACCTGCGCATTCCCGGCCTTACTGTGCTTCCCTGCTCTAACCGTGTTTATCAGCTAATCGTGAACGGAACCGACTGCTGATAATATGGGAAGTTCCATTTGATAAAAACATGGCTACACTTTTCGTAAATAACCACTTGTGGCCTCATGGCAAACCTGGGCGATGCACGTTGATCAGATCATCATCGCATACACAGCATGAAATAGTTCAATACTTTCAAGTGTGATTTTGTCTATAATCGCGCCACTCCGCCCCCGCCGTCATGTCAAATGTAGCAATATTGGTGTTCGTAATTAATAATAAGAAGTACCATATTGGCGCATTTTGTTTTAAACTAGCCGAAATATCTGCTTAAATATAATAAGCTTTATGAAAAACAATTGAAATGATCTCGCAGGCATCATGTCGTCATAATGTGCAAGGCTAATCTTATAGGCCATCATTTGTTTACTCGATTCTGACGAATCACTCACGAAGTGTAATGAACTAGAAGTCGAGTTTGCGTGCATTCGATTCCATCGAATACATATGTATATATAACAGTATACAATAAGTATATTTATTCAAACATACAGTAGTTAGGAATTAGTTCTAGGGATTATTGGGGGGGGGGGGCGGCAGAGGTCGACAATGTCCCGAGGAAGGCGATGTATGTATATATATATTATTAATTATTATTGCCTTTGATCTTTACACATATCTCGGATCTCGAACTAAACCTCCCTTGAAAACGACTTGATCCATCTCCTAAACACAAGCGTCCATTCGCCTTTGATGCGGACATGTTGTGTATTCCTTGAACATGGCACACTCTGACTGAGTTCTCAAATCTCCCGCTGGCTACTTTAACGAACAGACATTGGACATTGAATACACAGGCGTATATCGGCGCATTTCACTCCGGCGGGTCACCACGCTGTTGTAAACTGATCCAGGTATGTGCACTGATTTCACCTTGATTACAACGTAGTGCTTGATATGTATAATGTACAAGTGGCATTCGACTGAAATGAGAGAAACACGCTATTTAGCACTAACATCGAGTTATCCGCTTTTTTGCGAATGTGAAAAAAAACAGTTGTAGTTTTCCAGAGCAAAAACTATTATTATGATTATTATTATTATTATTGTATTAGTTGAGTTTCTATCCTATCTCTTAGTGGTAGTACCACTACAGGGAAACGCGCACTGACCTGTGCCGGTCCGCATGGGCGTACATGAGCATGCTCGAGCCGGTTTAGACAGCGAACAGCAGCATTCCCACCATGTTCCCTCCTCTCATCTATCTACGTCTATCGCCCTCTCCAAAACTACATGAAGAGCACTTTCCTGAAACGAATACTCCGACTCTGCCCGCTGTGAATTTTCGACGGATACATGCCGGCCCGCGCGAGATCAACGCCGGCGCGGTGGATACAGCATTCTGTCGCCTACAATAACGGCGATTTTGGCAGTTGTGCGCGATTGGCACCGGCAAGCCATGCCAAGCTGGACTAGACGAGCGTATTCACCACTGGCTCATTGCTGGATCCGGATAATACGTAATATCGGTCAGTGCCTGTGGGGACACATTTGAGAGCTGTGCACAAAAATCGCACCGTCGTACGCCGGCGACAGGTGCGGGGTGGGAGAAGGGACGCTCCCTGAGCGCAGCGTAATCTCAATACGTCGTCGCACCGCGAGTACGCCGCGCTCTCCAGGTGACTAAGGAGTCGATCGCGCGCCATCTATTGCTGCTTGTGACAAGCTAGCGCAAGGCACTTGAAGGAACGGGCACTTGAGCTGACGAGAGAGATCCAGGCGAGAGAAAATCATTTCAAGGCGTCACGCTGCACAGAGCCTTCTAGCAGTACAATATAGCCCCGCCTTAAGAATAGCCTACGTTAGTCGAGCGATAGCCGTGCAACAGGACGGGACTGGGTCCCGTGTGTCGGCGTGTGATGCGAAATAACAATGATGATTTTGCTGTCGCGAAACTCGATGTGCGTTCCGCTGCTAGGTGTTATTATACTAATAGCCTTGCAGGGGTGTGTTCTGTGTTTCGAGCGGGAATTATTATCGTACGACGTGCTAAGGAATCTAACGGTGAGATCCGGCAGATCGGCGGACCTCCGGCAGTCCTCGAATGCTGTCAATGATGACGACGAGACAGTGTTCATCAGTTTCGAATCGCATGGCAAAGTGTTCACAGTGAAAGCCCACCCCGCTCGTGGTCTATTTAGCAGGGATTTTCGGTTATATGAGCGACATGGGAACGGCACTGTTCGGGAGCATACGGTTGACTTCAATCAGATGCGCAGACACTACCTCGAGGGCGAGGTTGTGGGCGAGCCTAATTCGCAAGCGGTGCTATACTACAGCGGGGAGAGCCTCTCCGGTAGTATCTACCTTATGGATGAGGTGTACACAATTGAGGAAGCGTTTCTTAACGAGATCAAATCGCCGCTTGGCAGGGCGTTCTTGGCATCGCCACACCTGGTCTACAAAGATTCGGAAATCAATCGAATTGGAAGTGGCTCTGGTTGTACGCTAGCTAAGGATCGCTCCCGAAGAGGTGACTTCAATTCGCTGGACGAGGAGCAGACAGTTGGGGAGGACCTCTCGCCGGAACTGAAACGCTGCGGTCTACGGCTGATAGCAGATTATACGTATTTTAAGATCGTTGGCGAAGGTAGCATCTCGAAGACGATCGACAAAATGGTCACCCAGATTCAGCGAGTTAATGTCATCTTTAATGGGACGAAATTCGTCGACAATAACCAGAACGGATACTTCAACATGGGATTTCTAGTGCAGGACGTTCGAGTTCTTACCGAGCCAACACCAGTGGAGGAGGGTCAGATTCACTTCAACATGGATGGCAGTATCAGTACAGAAAACATGCTACAGTCGTTCGCCGAGAAAGAGGCGAAGGAAAATGAGTGGACATGCTTAGCGCACCTTTTTACAGCTCGAGATCTCGGTGATGGGGCGCTAGGCCGAGCGTTTCTCGGCCATGCGACAGCCGAGCGGGGTATCTGTGCCCGGCCCATAGAGATCAATTCGACGATCAGCAGACGAAGCGTACGAGTCGTTCAGAATGTTGGGTTGACAACGTCGACGATTATGGGCACCCGCCTGCTCAGCCGAGTCTCCGACATCACGCTGGCGCATGAGCTCGCTCACGGCTGGGGTGCCGAACACGATCCCGACACGAAGGAGTGTCTCCCGACGGATGCACAGGGTGGAGCGTATATCATGAACGCCCATTCGAACAACGGACGTGAAGGCAACAACCGCCTATTCTCGCCATGCAGTATTCGTCAAATTATGCTCATCCTTAAGCTGAAATCGAAGTGTTTCGTTGAGCGCGCCGCTGACCGTTGTGGCAATTTCATCGTCGAGGAGGGCGAAGCATGCGACGTGGGGCAGATCAGTGATCATGACCCCTGCTGTACGCGATCGTGCCGGCTTCGCGAAGGCGCCCGGTGCAGCGACCAAAACAACAGATGTTGCAAGGGGTGCCAACTAGCTCCTGAGGGAACACTGTGCAAGTCGCGTCTGCCCAACGAGTGCATGGATGATTCGTTCTGTTCGGGAGAGACCGAGCGTTGCCCTCGACAGAAGCCGCTGGCTGACAATACGACGTGCGCGGATCGAGGCACCTGTCGCTCAGGCGAGTGTGTCCCCTTCTGCGATTCGATTGGCCTAACGTCCTGCCTGTGTCAGGGT
The DNA here is from genome assembly GCA_019614645.1 of Stratiolaelaps scimitus. Taxonomy (NCBI): domain Eukaryota; kingdom Metazoa; phylum Arthropoda; class Arachnida; order Mesostigmata; family Laelapidae; genus Stratiolaelaps; species Stratiolaelaps scimitus. Next base: position 3,133,400 of record JABWDB010000036.1, read on the forward strand.
AAATATGCATGCTATCGTTGCTGTCGGAAGTCACTCTTCGACGCGTGCAGCCCGATCGAGCCGCATGACAAGCTTCCTGACGGGACAATGTGCAGGGACGGCTTCTGCAAAAGAGGCCGATGCAAGAAGAAGGTCCAGGATGTAGTCGAGCGGATCGTCGGAATCATCAAGAGGGTCAACCCATCCTGGTTAATGGGAATCTTTCGTAGGTATTCCGTTCCATTGGTGATCGTCTCGCTCTCGGTGATCTGGATCCCTTGTGCGATTGTGCTTCACTACTTCGACAAGGAAAAGTACAGTTTCCGATCGATGCCGGCCCCCAGAAGCTCATTAATGCTTTCGAGAATGTCGCTTTATAGCCCACACCGAAATTCTGCCTACATTGGCGAAATGGATTACGAGCCTATGCCCGGGAAAATGTTTTATCACTCTGATTTGTAATATGCAACCTTCACTAGATGGACATGTAATGATACAAGCGGTAGCAATGCTGCTGCTTTTCACAACTGTGAGTGAGTGGGCGGCCTGTGAAGGCGATTGATATTTTGTTTAACCGTCGGCGCAAGCTGTAGTCAACAGCTTTTCGTCGACAGCGTATGACATATGAACATATGACATTCACTTGATTATTTTATATATATATATATACTCAATGCATACAGGTGCAAGAGTTGTACGGCGAACGCAAGATCTATTGAGATTTTGGGCGGTCCGAATTAGATAATACAACTATAGTGAAAGAGTAATTCACCTACCTCTGCTGACGATGAAGCATTTCCACTATAATTTTTCAATCATTTAATGAACGTGGATACGACTCATTTGCTCATCAGACAGCGAAGTGACACCAATTGCTATTCATCTAGTCCGTTACTGATATCTCTTTGCCTCATACATACATATTGTTCGGTGAGCTTATAACTACAGCGTATCCGTAATGTCAACTGACCGTCTATCCACGGGGCGAGAGCAAATAGACACAAATGCTAGAACCGATAAGCGTCCACTTTCCTAACGGCAATTGGCAATCGCATGCGGACGCAACGGCGGTTGACACCCACACGAGAATCGATTTACATTTTGCGCGAGAGAAAGAGCACTGGAAGGAACCTAACCTAAGAAATGACGCTCGATCGAGTATTTATATCGATCCACTGGTGGATTGCCCGTGTCGGATTCAATTACACCACCCTGCCGAATATAATTCCTGTAATTGTTTCGATCTCTTTGCAAATCTTTGACTGGAGTGACAATATATATATATATATATATATATATATATATATATATAATTTTTAAACATAAAGGACAGTCAAAGCTGCAAACCGCTATAGTTTAGGATGAATGTTTTTGGATCTGCACACATCAACGTTCTTCTAACGATTCTTTGAGTCAGCTGATGATCGACTTCTCAACTACCCAACGAACAAAGTGAAACCTCAACTACCTGGTCACAAGTATAATTCCTGCTTGGGTTCAATAAGCAGCTGATGAATGTTATCAAAGCACGTCATTAGTGTAGTCGCTGAAGAGCGCCACGGAGCACATTACAATATCTAGACGCACATGATGGCCAGAGTATTCCCACATCGCAGGTAAATGCCTACAGCCGCCCTGTGATTTTGAAGAAGTCATGACATTGATCTGTTATTGATTTTTAAGCAAAAATCTATTGAAATCTATGACATCCAATAATACCTGTATATATATATATTTTTTTGATGTCATATGTATATATATATATATATATATATATATGACATCAAAAAAAAAAATATGGCATCCAATAATACCTATATATATATATATATATATACCATTGTCGTACAAAATATGTAGAATGTGTGGCCTTTTCCGTGATTCGTGTTCCGGGCGTTCTCCACTCGGTTACTTGTAATATGTTGACGTGAGTAAATATGTAAATAACTGCACGTGCGACTTCGAATAGTGTCCACACTATATATGATCAGACCTATCAGATATATGAGGTTCTTTATATCATTATATATATATACAACAAATAAATAGTTACGACGCAGACGACGTTCAGCGGTCTTGTTCCTGTAGTGGATTGTGACATATGGTGTTCGTTCCTGTCTGTGGCACATAGAGGCCTCATCATCTACCACATATCCATGGTCGTCGGTGCCTATTCTTTTTTATATCTTTTTTAATATTTTTACCGTTATTATTAGTATCATTCTTATTATTAGTCTTCAGAAATTGGCTGGAGAGCTAGATTAGTGGGTGGACCGAAACCTTAGCAGCTGCAAAATATGGGACATTAATCGTACGATTCGCACAGGTTTAATTCTACGAATAATAATAATAATAATAGAGATCGTATCACATAGACCTCTTGGTCTCATCTCGTTGAATCATTCGGGGTTCGTAAAACGCCAGGGTGCGCTGACTCCTACCGGCGTCGCTGGTATCAACCATTCAGCATAGTAGAATACAGTCAGCTCGCTCTCTCTCTCTCTCGTTATCCCTGGTAAGCGTATGTGTGTGTACTTCAAGTCGAGGTGCGTTTTGCGCTAATTGTGGGTTGGATGACCATAGCGTCTCACCATAGCGCGACTTATGTATATAGATGGCTTTATTGATTGCCTACAGTTATTATTATTATCTAAGCGCTACGTGGACGCCATGGAACGTATTTACTGATATCCTTTATTCCAAACATTAACACAGTACTATATATATATATATATATATATATATATATATATATATATACAGTGGTGTGAATAAACATAGCCCACCCCCTATATTTCAACAAATCGTTACAAAGAATACACATTTGAGGCATTTCTTCTGTGTCAGATTAATGTACGTGTCAAATAACATATTTACCACAAAGAACAGCGCATACAACATCGTATGCAGCCTGCTACAACAAAATGTGTCATATTTCGGTGGTGAAAAATGATAGACACACCCTCAGTTATCGAGTGTTTTCGCTGAATTAATCCAGTTTGTGTTGAGCATTCAAGCAGTACTGTAGTCACGGGACGCGCTTCGAGCCTTACTGATGCAGAGAAAGCAGTTATTACCGCTTTACACAGAGCAGGAAAGACCCAGACTGCAATTGCCAGAGAAATTGGCAAAAATCGTCACGTAGTGCAAATTTATTGACGCAGTCCATCGACGTATGGTACTAATAAGTCTAAAGGACGTCCACGAAAGAACAGGCAGCGAACTGTCATGCATATCTGTCGATTGGCCTCGAATTCGACCATAAGTTGTGAAGCAATCAGGCAAGGGTTAACCCTTCAGGTTCATAGATCAACAGTTTTAAATACAATTAAGCGTTATCCGCATATCATACGGACGCAAATGAGAACAAGACCTCGTCTTCAACAACGCCATATGATTGCCCAACTAAACTTCGCCCGCAACATTATGGACGTGACTGGACATTGATGTGTATTGGGGCAACGTTTTTTTAAAAAGTGTCCTGAGGGTGTAAATCTATCTAAAAGGTACTATGTTGTTTCAAATCGTCTCCAGTGACGAGAAGAAGTTAAATTTGGATGGGCTAGATGGATTTAACGGTTACTGGTATGATGTACGTAGAGAGTCGCGGTACTTCTCGAAGCACATGTTCGGCGGAGAGTGCTTTATGGGTTGGGGAGCTTTGCAAACTTGGATTCACTTTCATCTTATCTCAAATGAATAGCGAGGACTATCAGCAGATGTTGACCAACAACCTAACCATTTAGTAGCCGATTTCACCTACTTCCAATTGTTTTCTAACAAGATAACGCTTCAATTCACGTCAGGGCTAGTACACATGCGCGGTTAAGACGGCATGACATTGGTACCCTAGAGTGGCCAGCATGTTCTTCTTAGCTCAACCCGATGGAGAACCTCTAGGGCATTCTTATCCGAAGAGTATACGCGTCGAATCGACAGTATACATCCGTGGAAACACTAAAAAAGGCGTTGTTGGAGGCCTGGGGAGATGTCAGCAACCGGATCCTGCTAAATTTCGTTGATAGTATGCCAAACCGAGTCTTTGACGTTATAATTAGCAAGGGTGAGTCCACACGGTACTGATTAGCACAAGAAAACAAGAACTAATTCAGCGAAAACACTCGATAACTGAGTGTGTGTCTATCATTTTTCACCACCGAAATATGACACATTTTGTTGTAGCAGGCTGCATGCGATGTTGTATGCGCTGTTCTTTGTGGTAAATATGTTATTTGACACGTACATTAATCTGACACAGAAGAAATGCCTCAAATGTGTATTCTTTGTAACGATTGTTGAAATATAGGGGGTGGGCTATGTTTATTCACACCACTGTATATATATGTGACCAAGTTTACCGACCTATACGTCGACAAGCCTCACCACAGATGAACATATTGGTCTATTTTTAACTCTGGACATGAATGGACGCTCAATTAGGGATTCACTCCTATCTCGTTCTAATATAATACCTTGCATAAAACAGGACGCTAACGAACACTAACTGGACGGTACCTATCATTTCATTATTCTATTAATCTGTTGATTGAATCCCGTTGTTCTGCCACAATCGTCTATTGCACATAATATAGTTTCAGTCACTTGACTGTATTGTTACCACTGATCCCTTACCCGTTGTGCCGTTGTCCTATTTAGGACACATTCAGGTCAAAACCAACGTCCTGGCACAGCGACGAGAGTTCGTGGCATACCCATGTCTCTGCCAGCTCCTATTACGTTGTACTGCGCGCAACACCCTGTGCTTTAGTAGAGCAGCCGCAGAACCCACGGGTAGTGAATTACTGTGCACTTACTTAGCAAACTTCGCACAGAAACTATATAAGAAACAGTCGTCCGAACTAAACTTGCCAAGCTCAGGGTGCGACTGGGTTTCCGAGAACAGAAAATCTAAGGATTCCCGTCGAAGGCAATAGAGAAGCCATGTGACTAGCCGCTTTTCGTAGGATTGTCCAATCGAGCCACATTGCGGTTATATACCGGTATCTGAAACGAACCCCTACATCCAATATACATTTTTAATTTAAACATTATATCTAGGGTGTAACAGTGAATTTGTATTTCTTGACTTTATCCATTTGTTTTTTTTCATCTTATTAATATATATGTCAATATATTAAACTAATATATACGCCAGTAAAGCTATTTAGCTATTCATGATAAATTAGAATTAAGCCTCCACTAATTACAGCAAAATGGCATGATTCATCCATGCCAAAGCCATATGTACTAATAAGTGTGATTCCATGATATATTTAGCATATTGTATTGTAGCTTTGATTAGCAATTATAGGATTCGTTATATATTTATAATATATGTGTATATACAACGCTGTATGATATAACTCAAGAGACTGTTATTCATTTGCCGATGTTGTTACATATGTACATATATATATATACGTTGATGCACTTCAAGAATTAATTGCTAGCCCTTGTCGAATTCGCTTCTCTCAGTTATGAGCTATTTGGCGGCGACAAATAGACTAATTCCCTTTGATTTGATAGTCCCGTTGATGTGACTGCTCTTGGCCGGGACCAAAGTGCATAAAAGCAACAAGGCTTTGCAATGCTGCTGCTGCTAAGGCTCTTTCAATGGAGACTACTTCGAGTGGAATCGAGTCTGTTGAGCACTTATTACTCACACAGGGTAGTGATAACACACAGCGAATAGTTTGGAAAAGTATCGGCCATATTGCGTCACATTAAGTCAATGGGTGACTAGTTAAACCGAACGGATTTTTTAAGCAAGAACAAAACTAGAATAATAATAATAATAGTATACACTACTAGCGAACAGAATTGATGCAGGCACAAATCAGCCAACGCTGTGTACAGCGCGCGTACACATTATATATATATATATATATATATATATATATATATATTTAGGGAGAGAGAGAGAGAGAGCTTACATTTTTGATTTGTCGTGGAAATTCCGCCTTCATCAAGACGACAACTCCCTTTATAGATAAACTATGACAAAGAATGACCTTGATAACCACTACCGATTGTCGTAGCATTGCAGATTAACATATTCATTCATTCACTCACTGATTTAGTAAGGTCAATAGACGAAACTGCAGTTGTTTAAGTTCTCGTAAAAATCATAGTAAAAACGTCTAATACATCTCGGTTTTTTTTTAACAAATAATAGTAATAGGTAGATATATACAGCCTAGGTTCTATCTACAGTTGCACAATTATGCCAAAGTGACGACATATCCTATCTACCAATACCTAATTAATTGTATTGCATTTTAATGAATGGCTGTATTCCGTAGTATTAAATTCGGCCAACAAATCTTCTGCAAAACCTCGTTCGTGTTCGTTCGCTTATACCCCAAATCTGAGATCGGTGACACTCAGAGATACTTCATAATCTATCACGGTCACGTGTTTAACTAGCCACAGGTTCTCGTGCGAAAAGGGAAAAAGGCTCAAATACGAGCAAACCTTCATTGTTCGAATCTGAATTTTCGTCACAAAATCTGTCTGCACGGAATCCCTTGCAGCGAGTTGCAAAAATCGAAACGTCTATGATTTTGACATCGTTCGATGGGAACTTTTGGCAACAACAATTACACCTTATTATTCATTATTATCTTACATACAGCCGGTCAACACAAGCGACAGCGGTCTATTTAACGCAACGTAAATGGCCGTTCGATCCCATCCGCATGCTATATTTCTGTATGAACGTTAGCATCTAACTATTGTTGAATTAAGTAGTGAGCGACCAACGTTCGAAGTGTTAACGGAACACTAGATATGCTAATATGAGGTATTCTAGCTCCATATTTTGCCGTAACAAAGCCAATCATACATAATATGCACCAAGAAGAGTCCCTATTAATGGAATCGATTTCGGAAGGGGACTACTTGTCGAGCCGACGCGACGCAATCAAATTTAAGCAGACATGGATCTGCAAAGCTGGAATCGGCAGATTATAGCTTCTTCATACCCTGACGCGACTTCGAGGTGGTTAATGTCAATAGTGATGCTTTCGAAAGCCTGAGATAATACATAGTTAGTGCAAACTAATATTATAACACTCAGCATAATAACATAAACGGGAGAAGCAGGACGGGTGTGTGTGTATTTAAGAATACTCCCATTATAAAAATATATTTGAGTATATATTTAAGTATAAAATCATTTGCCTACAGATTGCGAGATGTCTATTATGCAATGATCGCTATATGTGTGCAATCGCTTGTAATATGATGATTATAACAATCAACGACAATAATCGATCATTATAACGCCTACACAATGGTATAGCTGATATAATGAATTGCTTTACTATTATTATTATTATTAACCTTAGACTGTAGACGTCAATGTGTACCAAAACCCATAATATTAGCAATTGGTTACATTGATGAACACTAAATCAACCTGTACTTTCTTCGTTGATCAGGCATTCTAGACAGTTGAACGATATTGACATCTGACCACGTCACCCCAAGCGAGTTTACAACCAGAGCTTTCGAGTTTGTCACGTATCAATGGGCGATGACAGCTGTCTATGAGGAACGTAGAACAAGGTCAATTATCTGATCGTCCGCGAGCATCGAACTTTCGCTCTCAATTAATAAAAATATTCTCTACGAGTCTATTGTGCAGCGCTTCGTCTTGCCGAGTTCGTCTATTTTGGCATTCCTGTCTCTCTTTTTCCATGACAGAGAATGTCCAAGGCTTCAATTCTCGACAGAGATCTGGACGTGAAATCTGCATCTACCACGCTCCACCACCCCTAAGCTTCATCCAGCCACCAGCTCGGCTCCTCGGTCCATTCGCCCTTGCACGCTGTTGTGAGTAGCAACAGCCTTCGGCACCTAACCTTCATGTATCACCACGAGGACATATCGGGGGCAGCCTTGACATTCGTTTTGAAGATTCAGTCAATCCTCTTATTTCCTTCCGGTTCTATCCAAAAAAAAAGAAGAAAAGGAAGAAGAGGAAAATTCTTGCCAGGTACGAGTAAGGGAGAGAATAAGCAAAGGTGGCCCCGACAGGTCCTCATAGTAATACCTAAAAGGTTAAGAGCTGAGGCCTGTCAGATAGGGGAACGAACAGCTGAGGGTCAGCTCGAAAAACAGTTTCCGGTTCTATCTGCGATTCATTGAACCCTCTGCTGCGCGGGGCGATTCAGCGACAGCTGATCGGCGTTTAGCATCATATGACGAAATTATGATGTTGGTCTTTTAGTGTCCAACGTAATTTCGACGCTTACAAGAAGTGAGACTTAATTGCTATTACTATAAGTATTGCTGTTCCTAAGAGACTGTCGAGAACTAACCACTCCCCCGGGCAGTGCTTTGCCTAGGAATTATCCAGTATCAGTTGTGTCTCTCCTGTCACAGGCCTCAGAGACTACTGTTGAGCACTGCTTTAAGCCACTGTCAGGAAAAGAAAGGGAGAGAGAGAGAGGGCTGTCGATTCTCGTGCGGTTTTCGACGAGGAAAACGAAGGCTATCTCTGCCTCAATCAGCCGCTCTGAAGATGTCCGACGAGGCAAGCGTCAGAGAGAGCCAAGTGCTTTCAGGCAGGGGACTTTCGGCCCAGGATAGTGTTGTTGCGCACTGCACGAAAGATAGTGATCACAAACAAAATATGAAGCCCTGTGCCCAGCCCGCAGGTGGCGTTACAGATAAAAGCCAGAAATCGCAGGCCACCGATAAGAAGGTCGCTGATGGCGAAAATGTGCCGCCGATTGTTAGAAGGGAAGCTCCAAAACTCGAGATACCGAAGGTCGAAACTCCGCACGTTATAACCCCAAAGACTAAGGCACAGGTTCAGTCTAAAAAAACTGCTACAAGTTCCAAGGTTACCCGACCAGCTACCACTGCAAGTAAACCCATGGCTACGGCACGATCACCGACTAGAGAGAATCCCATCAGATGCGGAAAGGTTGGTAACATCGTAACGTGCTCATATACATCTCAATATTCACAGGGGACACGCGGTGTGACAAATGTATTTCATACAACAAGCATCGTCTGGCTTGAGGTGAGTTCGGGTCGCTTTAGCCGAGGCTGGATAGTTTGTTTCTCTATTTCTTGGACTTGCTTTAAACAATCTAGCGTTCGCGAAAGCGAACTTTGTACCGGGGCAACGGTAGATTCAGATGATATAACTCAATGGAAATAAACTGAATGGATGGAGAAAAACTGAGGTTAGAGTTACGAGTTAGATTGATTCTATCTTTTGTCATTGAATAGTGACATAAGCATCGTGTCTACCTGTATCGTGCTTTTCGGCGTTATCACACAGTTGTATGAGTGCATTCATCTAGACAATGCTGGCATGGTCAGAATGCTGTTAAGGAACGTTCTTAACTTAGTCTGTGTCCGACTTCATAGTCGGACACTTCCTGAATTCCCTCAACCCTTGCATTGTGTTTCCCTCAACCCTTGCATTGTGTTTAACTACCGTATCTATGATTAGTACGCTTTCGAATCCTTGGAAATCTTCAAATTGCCTCCCACCGATACATCGTAGGACTGTTGAGCTGTCAGCGTCGGCCCCAGCAAATCATTGTGTCGTTATTGCCTACGAACTGTCAGCAGTCGGCAGCCTCTGAGTCTCTGTTTTCCGGCAGCATGAACATGATTCTTTACGAGGTTTACGTTATGCGCGTTAGAAGTCCTTTGCGGGGCCAAGTCTAACTACAAAAAATAATCTAAACAATCATAACACAATCGACGTTGCAGGTGGAAACATGTGGAAATATTTGTGAACCTTCCGTAGATCTAAGGATATCAACAGAATCGAACGGCTTCTGTTGAAACCAATGATGGCGGACTCACAAAGAGCTAAGCGCCACGGTTGTTGAATTTAAACCCTCATCGCGATGCCTCCACCAAAATCGTCGACGTATAGAGCCGATGTCGAGCATCCCCCATCTGTTGCTATGGACAGGTACGGGATGTTCGACAGGTTCTCACCTAGACAATACCCGTGGAGTGAACACAACCAATAATTCATCCTTATCTGTCCGTCGTGGAACATCTCTATATTCTGTGGTCCTTCGTACTCAGGGTGAGAGAATTTTTGTTGAAGGCTTTTGAATACGCAGTTATGTATATTGATATGTAAAATTGCATCTAAAATTGAATGATCATTGCTCTCGATTTGTGGTGCTCTCTCTTGTTTGTTTTTGGCTACTGTGCAAGCTGTTGCGTGATTTGGGTGTCCCCAATTCACGCGAGAGGTTTAATAAAGGTGGAGGCTAAAGTAGTACTAGAATAGACTGAGGAAACTAGGAGGGAGGGGGCGATTGTGATTCTATACAATGCGATGAGGAGGAGCTGATTGACAGCAATGACTTTACTCAGTGAGAGCGGTGTTCCCATCTCTATGCAGGCGGCCTTTTAAGAACCTAAAGTGGCCTCTGGGGGAGAGTCGTGAGTTGACTTAAGACCTTTTGCTTGACGCAGAACTACTGTTAGAAGGCTTACGTCTGCTGTTGAATCGAAAACCGTAATCAGACATTTCTCTGTATTTATCTGTTTGGCATTACTGCGAGAAATGAAAAAAAAAGCTATATAAGAGCTTAGTTATACCGAAATTTACATACTGCTGTGAAGTTTGGCGACCATATCTTAAGAAACATTTAGACGCTATGGAGCGAGTTCAATCAAAGTTCTTAACACGCGTCTCGCTTAGATGTGGAATCGATCGCTCGACTCTTACCTTGCCTCCGATTACTGACCTACACAAACTGGCAGATATGCGATTTTACAAAAGGTTAGTATCTTCAAACTCGTATTATAAATATTTGAATGTCAGACAAAATAATCTGCGGAGTGGAGAAACCATAGTACAAATCGCCAGAGCCGAAAGAGTCAATAATATGTTTTCTTTTCGAGCCACACGAATGCTCAGAGAGACACGCATGCATATACTATGCACTAACTAATGTTTGTACACCAAATGTATACCTCCCTTTTGTTAATAAAGGTGTTTTTGAATTGAATTGAAATCCACGCGAATCAATGAGGCGACACCGATTATCGAAGCTAATTTTCACGCTATACTTTCGTATGAAAAAACGAAGACTGCCTCACAAACGCGGACGGCTAAAGATTTTTCCGTGTATACAGCGCAACCTATCTGCCTCGTCTCTCTGCATTTTCGCTACCATAATTTAGGCGTCTGTGGATTCAGGCAATGGCGGCCACTGAGGGCAAGAGGAAGAGTTCGAAGGTTAAATCGGACAAGGCGAGAAACGGCTCCACTTCACAGAGGAAGGTAGGGCCGTCGGCGAAGACGGCGCGCTCGAAGAAGCGCTCCACCCGTCCGGCTGATAATCAGGCGTCTTCCTTATCTGATGAATCCCTCCTTAGGCGGCTCTCCGTCGGGGACACTCCGAAAGCTAGCAGACTCGGTGATAGCATTCTCAGTTTTAGTGAGGACGATATCATGAGACAGGAAAGTCTACGGGCAGTTTCAGTTCCACGACGGCTGAGTCTACCTCCGAGACGGCTAAGTCATAGCGAGTCGCTCAGTTCTTTCACAAGGCGAGAAACGAAAATCACACTCCCGAAATCTCGCCCCGCCGTCGAACAAACACCCCCAAAGGCCCCCTTGAGTTGCCTCTCGGTTAGTGTCGTTATTGTCTCCAATGTGAGTCGTTCATTGAGCTGATCCACTGACCTAGAAGCAAGAATCGCCTTTAGCTATTATAGGCGTTGGTACAACCCACCCCCGTCACCTGTTCACGTTTGTAACACAAATTATCTGTGGTATTTGTTCATCACTAGCAATATGACTATGTCATGTGCTTACTCAAGACTAAATGTGGTAAAAACTGATCGTTGTTAATTGATCTAAAAATGATAACCAATTTCGCCATTGCAAGCTACAGGGTACTGATTGTCGATTCGCACTGTCGATGCGCGTTTTCTTGGTGAGCTTTCTTGTGGTTCTTCTAGCATCGTTGCTTTAGCGTTTCCGACAATTTGGTTTGCTGTCTTGTCTACGCTGTTCACCTGGGAGCGATTGGGCACGTTGTTGTACTGTCAAATCCTTGATGAAGGCTTGAATGGCTCTTGGACTGCTCATTTTATACTGACACATGTATTTCGACAGCCGTAAGCATCCCGGAAACTCGGGAGAGTCGAATGGCCGCCCCATTCTCCCGTGGGGGCTTCAATTTCTTTGGATTTTGGAAAAGCAACGGTGCGCGACATTTGCTTGAGTGATTGCCGGCAGCAACGCTCATCGCGATGACTGTTTAATTAAGCACTAAGCATTGTCTCAATGGATTGTTACCAGTCGAGAATTCAAGTTCTACAAACACTTCGCTGTTGAAGAATTCTCGTGCTTCGTTGATGAATGTTTCATACGATGTAGACTAAGGAGTGGTAAGGAAAGTTAGAACTAACATAGTTAGTTAGAAATACACTAGTTCCATAACACACTATGGAAGGAAGTGTATTTCAACGTACTTAAAAATCGAAAATGTGGGCAAGTGCATGATGTTTTTTTTATCTAAACTTCTACCAGTTTCATTTGGACACTGTTAGATCATGAGAGGCGGTTGTGTCTATGGAACATGATTGACCCGATGCGTTTTTCTGCCTTGCCTTGTGATAGATGTGATCCCATGTTTCGAAGCCGGTGTAGAGCCCCACGAAATCTACAATTTGATAGAGTTAGTTTACCTTTTCACGATTGCTCGTTCCCTTTTTTTTGTCCTTTTTCAGAAAGTTCCCGCCATCTCAATGATCTCCATTGGATCGTTTCTTGTGATGACCGGTTTCGGAATCGCAATTTTTAATATATATTTTAAAAAAATTGAAGTATACAATCCGAACGTTGAAATAGCAAGTTTGCCAATCCAATCCGATTTATATTAGAGTACTCTGCGTAAAGGGACTTTATCGGAGATCACAGCGTTTATCGCCGCTATTGTTGCAAGATCTCTCGGTCCTCCTCTGGAACTATTGTATCTCCAGTTACTGTCTACAAAAGAAAATATCGTACTTTTTAGATTTATCACTATCGGTCCGTATTTCAATTCATACTGAACTTTAAATGAATAAATTTCTATTGGAAATAAAACGGACTGCGTTGGCTTGGTCCCATAGCTTCTCTTTAATTCTATGGCAACGATGCATGTATTGATGCTATTCGCTCGCGGGGTTTCTGGCCGACCGCTGAACAGAGAGTCGCGCATAGTAAATACGATGTGTATACAACTAAACATTACACACACTGTATACCCGCCAATATGCTACCTATGACAAGCCCGGGATGGGTGTGTGTGAACGCCGAGAGGTTTCAGCCCGGCGAAACATATACGATTCTCTCCTTTCTGATGAATACTTCCCTACCTGATAGAGATAGCATATCACGATCTAGTGTTCTGTGTGCGGCTATCGCGTATTTCCTGTTACTATGGGTGGTTGTTCTGACACCACCTTCGATTTGAGTCACCGATCAGCCAATGTCACGAGGAAACACAAAAGGGACCACGCAAGGCAGAAAAACTCATCGGGTCAATCATATTCCATAGACACAAGCGCCTCTCATTATCTAACAGTGTCCAAATGAAACTGGTCAAAGTTTAGATTAAAAAAAACATCATGCACTTGCCCACCTTTCAATTTCTAAGTACGTTGAAACACACTTCCATAGTTTTGCCGGAGCAAAATGACACTATTAAATAATTCTGACACCAACGAAAAAGTGGTGTCAGCGTTCGCCTGCTATGTTTGTTCTAGTGACTAACACTCGGCAATTAGTGCTGAGTTCGTTGTCGCGAACGTAATCTCTTTAGCACCATGTGGCGGTTGGCGACCTATGTATCAAATTGTGATAATCACGCGATGTTTCATTCTTGGCCAGCTCTGCTGTTAACCGAGGAATCGGTTCGCAGTGCGCTTTTCAATAGATATAATATATCCAATTTATACTGAATATAGATCGTAAGTGACTGCAATTTGTAGTTACTCGGAATAGAGTAACTACAGGTTTTCAGCCCGCGAAAAGTTTGAACACAGGCAATTGCTCATCAGCTGTTACAGTTTGCCAGCTTCAGGAGCAATGCAGAAGGCGCAAACATTTGACCCGAATTTTCTAAGAAGCTCTTCTGTTATATAACCGCTTCCCAATATAATTATTGACGCACATGGAAGTATTTTTCCTGCAGTACGAAGAGACTCCAAGAAGCTATGGCGTTAGCTGAGTATAAATGTTGTGTCGGTAATGATCGGTAGTATTGTATATTTTTTATACGATGCCCATAATTCATAGCATATTTATTACCATAGATAAAATGCAAGTAAATTAATTCATACGTGTGTGAATATATTCGTCGATAAGGCGGATATATTCATTTTACTAACTGCCTTAAGATGCATAAAGCGGTCCAACCATTTTTACAAGTACAGCCTCGATTTTATTCATTCTCATTTCAACGTATGACACGTTCTTCAACACAGCCATTTATATATCAATGTCTATATGCAGCAGCTAGAAGTTTCGAATCAGTCCGAGTGGGCCATACTTGATTGATCAACGGTGATAATAATAATAATATGGAAGAATTTCATTTCTCATATCACAAAATTACACCGATGTATCTACGTGGTACGTGGCCGACCATTTTTTCCCTATTCCAAATACTGCACGTTTTCATTGTAATTAACATTATTCGACCTAATACAATATGTACTAGTGAATTTAATATTTTTCACACACACACATTATGGCTAGGACACCTCTACTGCAAAAACAATATCTACCTCGTAATAGCACTCTGTTAATATTGGTTATCATTACAAAAAAAAACAATGTATGATATAATACCTTTAATAAATATTGCCGAAGATCTCCGATTTCTCTATGTACAGTGTTCAATTCGATGTTATCCTTGCTGATGGTGGTAGACACAATGTTTGCAGCGACGTCAATAATTGATCATACTATTTTCCACAGTTAATTTATCGTCCCTTTGAAACATGTAGTCACCAGTCGAATGTTCAGATCGTAACGTGCTCAAGCATACGTGAGCAGTGGTAGTTTGCGACAAGAAGTGACTTGTCACCTAGTTGATTTTCCGCGCTGGCTTACAGCCAACATTTAACATCCGCGATACACTGACTTCCACCTGGTGACATTTATATATTCTGTGTTTCGAGTATCATCTCAGCGAGCGTAGGTGTTTAGGCGTAGCGCTCGAGCTCCAAGATGCGAATTGAAAAATGTAACACATGTCGGTTATCATGTAATATCACATTCAATGGCATTCAATGTCTCTGTATCTGCTCGTACCCATATGGGAATTCTCAGGTAAACGACGACACTCTGTTCGTTACACCGATGCCTTCGATGGTTGAGCCATCACGTCCAGGATCGCCGCCAGACCGAAGACACACAGGCAGTCTCACCTTTAGCACAGGTTGGCTCCGCTGCATCTGCCGGGATGGCAACACTCGGCGTCCGTGAGTGGAGCTGCATCTGCTTGAATCGTCACGCGAACTTTACAGCACCGCCTGTCAGCCGTATTCACGTACATGTGATAATACCCACCTCGGTCAGTTGCCTGAAAACGTGCATAGCAATATTAGCTAGGGGGATAGGGGTCGAAACGTCTATACGTAATACTTGATGTATAATGCATCATGTAATTATAATTACCAGAATTGAGTTAATTATATAGTACCAGAATTGAGTTGTTGTTGCTGTCACCTGCCCTGTGAGTCAGGTGCAGACCTGTGCACCTCATTGATTGATTGCTTAACCTTCATCTATGCACTGGACGTACATGGATCGATTAGGTCAGTGGTCAAATTGCCGATTGGAAATAGTCAGAGTAGGTTAAAGTTTGTATTTGATAGAGCGATGACGTCAAGTCAATCACGACGAACCACTATGCTTTACGAACGATCTGCTTTATTAGGCGCCAACAGGTGGATGGCTCGGACTGGAAGCTAGCCTGTCGGAGCAGGAGGCTAGCCCGACAATCCGTGGCAGGATTTATACATACAGCTAATCGGGATACGCGCTGCTTGTTTAGAACGCAATAATCTAATTAGGCTCATTTCAAAGCAAACACATCGCGTTTCCTTTAAGGTGATTCCTCATTTTGTGAGTGATTTAGGTGCTGCCATTGATAATTGGGGTTCTGATTGATTGTTGGTGATTGGTGAGTGTCACGATGATAAAATTCGCTCAGTGTAAAATGCTATTTTTTTTAATACGACAGACTTGTTTGGTTACAAGCCTAGCTTTTCAATGGGCAGCAATGAGTAGTTTCTCCTGTGCGGCGTCTCGTAAGGCTCGTCACTGTATCGATTTTTGTAGAACGACAACAGTTCGAGTGTGTGGTTCAGTAATTTTAAATACGTAACCAGCTTTTCCAATGGCCGCATGATAAACTGGTCGATTTCTCATGTTCGAACGTTGATCGATCACTGCATCCACATGCAATGGACGACTCATCTCATTAAAACGGACAACACTCGTTGAATAACGATGGCCTCATAAAACATGAACGACTCTGCGGGTGAGGTTTTTGGTAGCTATTATAAATACTCTGCAAATAATGAGGCCTGTCGAATTGTGATGGTGTTTTCTGCTGCAACATCCTGGCAAATAATCTCGATCGGATGAAAACTCGTTTTTCAACCGGTTTAAGCGACAACGCCCCGGGACGACACGATTATATATGGAATTCTCGCGCTGGCCCGTTATTATATTCATCATGGAACAAGCAAATTATTCTTAACGCATGCTTCCAGCTAAAAACGTGTCCGATGTTTCGCCGCCGCCGCCGCCGTGAAGTCGCGGGATCGACTTCATTCATTAAATCCGTCCGAACGGCCGGGACATTAAATCTGAACGAGATGGATCGTTTCGAAGATGATTTGCATTAATCGACTTCCATCTACGAGCAGATAACAAGTTTCGGAAGCATATAAAGAATGGAACAATATTCACAATTTTATGAGATCGCAGATGCAGTTCTAAATGCGTAGCGCGACCTCTAATGATCGTCTTTTACGCATGCCAGAAGAACAGGATCTCTGTGCTTTATACAGCTTTTTTTTTGCTGTTTCTTAATTCACCTTTGGCACTCGGCAGAACGTGGACGTTCGTATTATTGACGGAGTACTTTTGAAGCTTAGAATGAAGTCTGTTAGATTTTTCGTTTGTCAGTGCCAAACACCCGTACTGATACAGTACTGATCCGTTAACCCTTAACGTTGAATTCATATTTGGTCCGTTCCTGTGTGTGTGTGTGTGTTCACCCAGCTTCTAGCATGAATCTGTTGACCTCCCACCGAGAAGTGAATTGTTGAATTCAGTGAGTGACTTACTGCTGAGAGACGTTTGTCGATCTGGAATACGACGGTCCTCTCGATATCAATAGGCTCTGCCTGGGCGGATACGACCAAGAGGCTGCACGCGACTAAGGCAGTACACCACAGAAGAATTGTCCGAGCTGCAAGCAACGATAAAAACAAGAACGAAATCAGCGACATACAAAAGTGTGTGTGTGTGTATAAAAAAACAACGTCGTGTATTCGATTGTGGTTTCGGTGACACGATCAGGTCAGGTCAGTTGCACCCGTGGACGTTAAATGTTGGCTGTGAGTCAGCCGGGAAAATTTATTCTAGGTATTATAGTTACAGCCAGATCGACCAAGGTGAAATTTTCTTACTTTTTATCTATTTATTTATTATTTGTTTATTTCACTCCTTGATTCGTTGGGGTTTGCCTGCTCACCTCATTGGTGTTTCATTGCTCTTAAATATAATGGCTCATTCATCGTAATAGGGCCCGAATCAGCGGTTTCCAGATTCAGAGAGGGTTTGCAGACGCAACCCAGCGTAGCCAACGCAATGGCCGCTGAGGGTTCAATTCCTGTCTTTGAATTTCGGCTAGCTTCTGCCTTTTGCGTTTGGCCGAAAATCTATATCAGCCCTGATTATGAAGGATTGGTAAATAAAAACAATTTTATCCTTGTCGAGGACGATGGGCACATTAGATTCACATAGTAAATCGGCGAACCTTCGGATATAACCATTAATGGGCAAATTTCAATATAATACTTGCAATTGTGCTGCAGACTCGAATGACTGTTTGACTAGTGCCTCTATTCTGTATCTGTATTGCTCAGCGTTCAGCCTTATGGTCGATTCGGCAGACCATTATTATTATTATCTATTCCGATGGCTAAAAACGCAGCTCGATTTATTTCAGACACCTCGCTCTTCATCAAACGGAGACTAATTTGATTTGTTCCAAATTTAAACGCAGATCGAACGTCTGTCGAACGTCAAATGTTCCATCTGCTTGGTGAGCTGGACGAATACACGATAATTACGATGCGTCGACCGACCCGACAAGGCAATTATGCACTCAAATGTGGATCGCATCGCGCCAGCTTCGTCTGGGAACAAACTCTCCTGTGTCTGCAGTAAGGACGATTCATGTCGTACCTGCTAACAGAACAACACCGCATCTAAGATTGCGGGTTGGTTGGTTCCAGGATCGTTGCGCTTGACCGTCTTGTAATGACGTATAGCTGAACGTATCAGTTTGTGCTATCGTTATTTCGAAATGTTTATTCGCCTCCGTAGATGAACTGAGTTCATAAATGGGGCACATAATACTACAATAACACTGATCCTTACGTTGCTGATATATATATATATATATATGGGCAGGTTCATTAAATCATACATATACGACTTTACCTCAAGCCTACATCGCACAAACATACATCAGTGATCAGACCTACGTGGAGTCACACCAAGACGCTCAAAGCTAACTAACAATCACCCTTACTCGTTACCCTATCAAAACATACTCTAGTTCTCAGACATACGACATTTGGTCAAACATGCCTCAAAGACAACCGTGTATCATATATATATATATATATATATATATATATATATATATAATGCAATGAATTGTGCTTCGAATTCACGGCTGCAGAAAACTCATTGAATGTGAGACTCCATCGTCCATTTACACACAATATCGCTGCTAAAACATCTGTTATGTCACTTGGAGGCTCTCACCTGTACGCATGTTGTCTGTGTGTGGACCCGAATGTAGACCAGTCCAACCGTACTACAATAGTAAACGCTCTGAACCGTGAACGAATCGAAATCTCGAAGTCGTGTTCGCGACGTCGTCTTTTAAGCGTCCGCCGCGAGATATCCAGAGTCTCTAGCCGTCAACAGATCTCTCGGCCCGCGGGGCCCTCTCTCGTTAGACTTCTCCATCTCGGCCGCTTTCCACCGACTTCCATCGATTCTTAGTCGTCTTCTTCTTTCTCATCTGCTCCGCTTCAGATCTCCGCCGTTGGATTGTCATGCGGCGGCGGCGGCGGCGGCGGCGGCGGCCGCGTCGACGGCATGTTTTCCCTCCAATTTCGTCCACTCAGCGGGACCGCGAGACGGATCTGACAGAAACAGCCGTGGCAGCGCCAAGCGATAGTGCAGTGGACGCTGCTGGGCAAGACGCAAAACAAGAGACCAGAAAGTCGGGCCCAACGCGATCGTTCCCTGCCGGGCTGAAAGTCGTCGCCTTCTTCTGAAAGACGACAACGATGACGACAAAGGCTCAAGTAGATCCGTCTCTCTGCCTGTTGGCCCGTTCACTGCTTGGGTCTGTGGGTTCGTCCGCCTGTCGCAAGGGTCGAAGAACGCGGCTGCGCGGAGTAGTTGAGGCGATTCCGGTGGCGATTGCCACTGCTACAGGAGCGCCGGCAGCATCCAGGGACGATGCGCCATCACGTCATGTCATAGGAAACTGCGTGTGGAGCACCGTGCTGGAGCGACGAACGGCAAAGGCTCCGACGACGACGACGACAACACGAACAAGCGACGTGTGTGTCTCCGGAGTTTCTGAGGGATGGCTGATGACGGCTGATCATTATGAAGAGGAGGGCGCAAAGGGAGGGGTCGGGACGCGGGGCGGAGGATGAAGAAATCGACATCACAACAACAATGATCATCATTATCGCCGGCGTCTGTCTCGACCCTTTGCTGGATTTCTATTCGCTGCTGTCGTGCGGTGATGACTGACAGATGTGATGACAACAACGCTACAGCGCACAGCAGCATGAACTATTATTGGGTAGTGGAATCTTGCAAATCGCCGAGGGTGAGCTGAACAGAAATAGCTGTTGCAGAGGCCACAGAGCTGCTTCGTTCAGGCAGTGCCTTCGGCCGCAGAGCGAGAGAACAGTCACTATTCTGATGACGAGTGACCCGCTGATGACGGGCTCTTCGGTAGCTCTGAGGTTGCTTCGGGCAGGGGAAGGCGTCCGTGGGGTGGCTTGCCGGTGAGTGGCGCAATTCGGAAGTTTTCGGAACGCTTCGCGTAGACAATTGCTCCTTCCCGTCGGGTGGGTACCATATCATATAACGGTTTAGCATTGTATGCCAGGTAATATTGTTGACCTTTGTCTGACAGTGTACTACATCCCAGGCTACATGTCACTGTGAGGCGGGACTAGCCATATCTTATAATATGGATCACAACGGCTTTTTTTTTCTACGAAATCCGAACTAGTCCGCAGGCGTTTAGCAGATATGACGCCACTCGCGTTTGCTGATCGTTTAGAATAGGGCTGAACATTTGCGTGTGCGTGTGTGTGAACTCGCGCCCCAAATTTCCTCAATGTCGAAGCGCTAAGAAATGAAGCCGCCGAGGCGACGGATCAAAGTATAAAGAGCCTCTGCGACCCGATCGGTCCCAGCCGCTTTCCACCATGTGCGATCGTCTGACAATCAGCCGGTGCCCACGAACCAACCGGCGCGTCTGTGTATCTGTCGCAGGTGCAGAGAAGTGCGCACAAGCTACCCCGAGTCGAATGCTCTCCACTTAGTAAATGAACCCCGCGAGATAGGGACAGTGATTTGTTTTCACGAATGATAACTTTACCGAACCGTGTCCAAAATGATCATAACGGAATGACTGACAAATTGTCAATGCGACATCCTGACACTGCCGTAACCCATCCACCACCGCTATTGTAGATGCATACCTTTTGTATAGGTAAGGAATAAGGCGGAGAAAGCACACGCGCCCTCCGTCGGCTGGCATCGCTCGATTATTCGGTGGGTGCCAATTATAGATAAAATGGTATCTCAGCTCTGCTCTTTCTTCTCCGTCGTTGTCGTTGTCTATCATTCGTTTAGGTTTACCACGACAATCTCTAGCCATTGATCAACTTTCGTATGAGTGACGCCTGCGTCAGCTATCAGCTGTTTGATAACACTGATCTGCTTTCAACGGTGGGAACTCAGTATCTCTAACGATGGCGGATAATCGTGGGTAAACATTGCGGTGAATGGACACTTAGACTTTTTAACTTTGAGCAGCATTCAGTGTTCGATATGTGCCGCTATAACGAGTGCTATGAACTGACATTATAGTGCAATAATATATGTCAAGCTAACGAGAGCTTTATCTGAGCCTTCTTTAATGAGCTGCAGATAGAAGAAGCTCAAGTCGCCTATATTAAGAAAAAAAAATGGGTCAGGATGAACGCGTCTCGAATTTTGTTTCTTCTTTTTGCAACTACCGATGGGTGATGTCGCATAGCTGAGCGATCTGATATATATATATATATATATATATATATATATATATGTATGTATAAGGTGTAAAGGGCAGATTTTAATCATCTACCCCATGTCTAATAACAATATACACATTTTTACAACACAACTATTTCGACCTTCATTATCGAGCTTGTATCGAACAATCTAATTAAGAACAAATACCTGAGAGTGTCTATTGGAGGAGGCAGGTCAGCTTGCAACAAAAAAATGAAACACACTCTTGTCAATCCCTAATATTAATACTACAGAAACAATTCCTTCAATTTTTGCTGCAGGCTCCCTGCATAGAAAACCACCCGGTGAGCGAGTGACATATGTTTCGAGCTTTTGAACATAATAGTTTCGATGGATTTCGACATTTTCTTGGTCAAATCGTCTTCAAGCACTAGTATTGTTATCCAGTCGTGCCTATGTATCTATTATAAAAAAAAATAGCTTTCCAGTGAAGGTTGTATCCTCTCCAATTCGTCGGCGATCCGAATGTGACAAGATCGGAGAATACGCTTGATCACCAGTTAATCCTCTATAGTCTTCGAAGACAGCTGATAGTGATAGCCAGCTCGTCTCAAATTGTTGATCGTGCACGTCTCGTCGCCAATTCAAATTTCGTTTCGAAAACGCACCCATCCCCGAACGTCGATAGATCGGGGCCCTCTTGCGACGAGATGCGACGCACTGAGGATGATTTACATGATGAAAATCTCGTCTAGCGAGAGAATGAGTTCTGTTCGCACCTCGTACACTCGGCTGTGCTTTTTCGTTCAACAATATCGGGGGACGCTGCTTCGAATTCGAAGATCCGTAAATAAATTCGCCGGGGCGCCCGCTTCCTTTGTTTTTCGCTTTGAAAAATATTGTACAACTTGACGCTCGCATACGCCATAGCGAAAATTATGCCCGACGGCAGTGGAGCTAGTCGAATCGTTTGGCTTTTCGTTTGCATTCTGAAATACGGACGAGACGTCAGATCGACATATCGGGAAGCGTTCTTCAGCGAAGGTGAAAGTGGCCGTATATCCGTATGTAGACATTGGATCCCCTGGAAAGCGAAATTTCCATTAGATGCATACGTTATTACCTGCCAAAATAGGTAAATGGGAAACTGACTCGCTTAGCTGGCCGGCGATATGCCCTGACAATGATCGGTGTCCACGATATTCGTAAACTTGTATTGTATCGTGTGTATCAGCGTTTCGAAATGATCCGTGTATCGAAAACGTCTATTCAGAGGATGAATGAATTGTTGAAATCGTCTTCAGGTTCAGAAGAAGTTTCGACCAAGTATGCCTGCTTAGTCGAAACTTCGTTCAAGTATATTTGAACTAAATGTTCTCTGTTAAACATTGGAAATCAGTCCCACTTGTGCGGGTAACGGCAGTGAGAAGCTTCTGCCGGATAAATAACAATTCCGAGTTGAAAACACCACACTATCTGATATCTGCAGAGGATTTATTTTAAGTTCGCTTGAGATCCAAAGGCTTGCCCATTTGCTTTAAATATACGAACCGCCGAAGAACGAATCAAAGTCATCTAAAGTAAATTTTCAGGGCTGACTCAGCCAACATTCAGCGTCCACGGTACAACCACTTTCCGCATTGCTTCATAAAGGCGGGTCCATTTCTAAATGCGAATGTACAACTTTGGGGATCGAACCCATATGTGCATCTGTCTACGCGTGCCCTCCGATTGCAAGACGCGCACGAATGCACCACGCGAGCCGGGGGCCCGACGAACTAGTCGATCAACCGATATCGAACTCTAATTACAATTAACATCGTTAAAGTGCTCTACTTTTTTTCCTGCCCTATGAATTGAGCGCTGTCTATTCAACCGGACACGTCATATCGAGTTCACACGTTTCGTTCTAACGGGGTCTCTATCCGAATTTCCATGAAATCCACTCTCAGAAGGTTGTACGGGCCACCATTTACCCGAACATCCGGCGAACCTGCTTAGTTGCATCTTTACTTTTATAACGTGTCCTCCACTTCCTTTAGGAACACCCTTAGGTTGTTGTGGAAAGGGTACAGCTACCCTTCCCGTACGCAAAGCGTGATCGTTTCAACTTATAGCAGGAGTTACGGGTGACCTTTTTAAACGATGAACACAGCTCTTTCAAGGTACGATTTGGAGTGTGGCATCCATTGTAATGTGAGACGTTGATTGCTCCCATACAGCTACCAGGGTACGTTCACGACGACCAAAGGACGACAATACGACGTCGTGTAGAATAGAATATCTCTGTGCCTGTGCCATATTGAAGTATGCTTTGAAATTTCGATGCAGACTGTGAGTGTTGTTAACGGACGTTTTCGGAGGTGACGCTTCTGCAAGAGCGTTCTAGTGTATTGCCGTACAGTTAACAGTGAACTGCTGTCCTCAGCGAACGGAAACAGGTGAGCCAATTCACCAACCATCACAATATCTAAACGATAGCTTAGTTATCGCTATCGACAAATCAGCCAGTTGAGTCTGTATCGTGTGCGTTTAATTTATGGTCCTGTTTGATGTTCTTAAGTTTCTGGTGGTCAGGCGACTCCGGTTGGACCCCAATCTGGTGTTAAGATGTACTGCTCAGTCATGCTGCTATGCGCCGTGGGAGTTTTAGCTCACGGCGCAATATGTGCAGAGGTGCCCGTCTCGATCGATGAAGTGGATCCCACAGAGGGGCAGCCTGATGAAGTGGATCTCGCCAGAAGCAAGCTTGCTGTGCCAATAAAGAAGCTACCGGTCGATCTCGAGGATGAACCCGACGATCCAGGTAAGACGCATGATTACTATTTATTAGTTAATATTCAGCTAATATTCACTATTGGAATTACGCGAAACCTGATTAAGCTAACCCGATGATGGAAGCGAATGCATACACACCTTCGAAAGCTCTCCGACAAAATGTGAGTATTCACAGAATCTCGTTGTTGGTCAACTGTTTCCCTATAGTCATGGGTTGTCAGCCACGCTGCACCAGAGGATACCTAAGCTATTTCCATCGTTTGATGTGCGGCCTCGAGGATCGCTGGGATTCCAACGGAATATTGACGGCTGTCCCTGATTTCAAGACTCAAACTTGACGAGTGTACGTCTAGCCAGCTTTTTCTCTGTATTGCGGCGCCGGAGGAGACATGTAGGCGTAAGGGTTCGTTTCTCACCGTTGTAGATTTGCATTTAAAGGGGTCCGTCTTTTCGAAGCTATGCCGAAAGCAGTGTCGTGGACGTTAAATGTTGGTTGTGAGTCAGCCCGGATTTTTTTTTGTTGCGGCGCTGTTTATTTGTGCTGTTCACGCCGTTTGCGTCCGACGGGTGACGCGCCGCCCAAGGGAGCGATGGCTGGAGTAGCTGAAAAGGCTCTCCCCGAAGACGTTGACGCCAGCGACACTTCAATGGCGCCTCAGGCCGCTGTGCTGTTCACGGAGCAGCTCGTGGCCTGAACCGGTTCTCCTCACCACACTGCGTCAATTGCATGGGCCCCCATTGCCCGGGCTTGTCGGCGTGCTCTTGGTGGTGTTGCCCCAAAAGCCGCATAATCCGTCACAGCCGTGCTCCGGGACTTCCACACCAACAACGACGTTCCATCCAGGGAAGCGCTTTGGCGGTCGCCCGGGTGGTCTTGCGGATGCCGGACAAAAGAGACACCACCCGCTCCATCACGGCTGTGGTGCCCGCCTCCTCATTCTCAAGTAGAAGATCATTCTCAAGAATGGCTCGGTGCGACCCATTGTCTGCTTAGCATGATCCGCCACCAGGCGGCTAAGATAGCATAGGCCAACGAGAGGGACACAGTCGAGACCCTGCTTGGCCTAACTTAGTTGGGGTTCAGCAGGGCGACCTTCGGGGCCTCGCCCTCTTTTGCCAAGTCCTTCGGCCCCTCGTTGCGTCCTTCCAGGTCCGCGCTCAGCTGTCACACGTGGATGGTGACCCGATGACCGTCGCTTCAAACTTCCATCAAATTACTCGACCACGAGAGGCCCAACGGCCTCCTTGGACTCCCACCCCGAACTCGGCTTCCCATGAGGGTGCCCATGACCAGACTGGCATCCGCGTCCGGGTCTCTACGGCCAAGCAGTGCTGACAGCGGGTATGGTCTGATATATTCCTCGAGGAGCTGCGGGACTCCCTCCTGACCTCAGAGCCACACATTACTGACAAGGCTCGACCGGGCCGGTGCGGGGGCATGGCTCCACGCACTACCCTCTTCGTCCTTCGGCACTGCCCTCGACGACATCTCTCTCCGGTTCTGTGTGGGCCTCCGCCCCGGGGCCCCGTACTTGTACCCGATAGCTGCGGCCTCTTACATCGAGACCAGCACGTTGTTTGAGAGGGCACGGTGTTTGATACATTAGTCTCATGTCAACCATTATGCAACAACCACCGGTTACACGGGATCCCGTAGGCCTCCAGGCAACTCACCTCGTTTCCCCTTTTTCCTTCGAAACTCTAGACGGCCACGGCCCCCTCACTGCTAATTCCTGGAAGGGGTCTACCACAGGCTGATCCGGGCCAACGGGGACAAGCGCGCAGGATCTTTCCTTCTGTAACGCCTTTCGCTCGTTGTGTTGAGAGGCAATGCTATCGACTCCATCGGGATCAATGACGGCCGCGGCCTGACAGCCTGTCCCCAAACGCTTCTCTAATTATTGTACATTTTAAGACACACAATCATATGAAATAAAAGCATGCTATAATAAAAAAAAATCGGGCATTCTAGTACTTTAATAAACCACCACCTAAATGGAATATTATAAACGTAGTCAAATTTGACAATATGCCTAAAAAGTATACCCGGAATATCGAAGCCTCAAGCAAATATATTGCAATTACATTACGTTGCTATGCTCTAGTTCAAGATGTGGTCTGATGCGCGCTGAAGTGGAAACGCACCGTTTATAGACTAGCTTTGATAGCAATTGTAACACTGAGCCAAATTTCCTTCGCCCCGAAAGTCCTGGAAATATTACGCCTCACTCTATCCCGCTGGCATCGTATTTGCATTCGATATTCTGTTCACTGTGCCTTTCAGATCAGCTAGAAAGTGAAACGACTTCAACAACCTCTCCAGCCAAAGAGCTCTTCGTGCCGTACACTATAAGTGATGATACGCGTAGGGGTCGAGCTCGTCATCAAGACCCATTCGGGGGGTGCCGACTTCGCTGTCCGAGAGGTTTCGTCGCGTCTGACTATCACATTCACATGCACAAGTAAGCTTTGTAGTCATGTATGACAAAACCACAGCAAAACATGGTGTTGTAATTACTGATCGAAATGTGCCTTGCCCCTAGAGCTTCGGAAGAAAAGCTCTTTTTTTCTGGACATTGGTTAGGCACACGGAAGCAGTTGGTGATGGTCGAAAATGACAATGTATAAATAGTTCATTTTGGATGTCGCATCGGCTTTCGATGGCAAACGCAAACGCTACAGTTGCGGTACAAAACCCCCACAAGCTGTTCCTTTTATAATTCCGTCGTTAGACACACGAGAAACAAGAACTGTCACCCATTTGACATAAGTCACATAAGCGATGGGATCCAGCGTCGGGTCAAATCGTCGATGCATCTGATTCGTGCTGCGCGAAAACCGATGTGATCTACATTTTTACCAAGGGGTCGATTGTGTTGGCACCGATTAACCTCCTGTTCCCATTGGATATATTCCTATATGCCTACCTTGCCCCAGTCTTAAAACTCGGTAAAGTTTAATTCAGATTATATGTTTCGCGTCTCAATGGTAGGTACATTGTTAGGAAGCGAGCTGGACCACACTGAATTCACACGACACCACCACATTAGGGTCAGATGACTTTTAGAGGCAATTATTTCCTGCCTGACTCAGACCTAATATGTTGTCTTGTCTAAATGTACGTGGGAAAAATAATAGGATTTAGCCCTAAAATGGTCTGTTTATTTATTACGGATTTAGCCCTAAAATGGTCTGTTTATTTATTACGGATTTAGCCCTAAAATGGTCTGTTTATTTATTACGGATTTAGCCCTAAATCTGTTGTCTAATCTGATTTCCTTTGCAGATGGAACAGGAAGATCCAGAAAGGCGGGCGAGATCCAGTTCACGGGATATGGCATCACGATTGGAAAGAGCGCGCGGAGTGAGCGATTTTTGTCGGTTTTTTCTTTGGAGTGGAGGAAATTTTCTTCAAATTTTTGTCGGTTTCTGATTCGCGAAGTGGTCCGAGTAGCAAAAAACGCAGACATATTCGTTTGCGTTCAGGAATATGACATGTTAAATTACATGGGGCTTCACGGCGGTGTACAGTGTAAATGCGTCCGCGGAAAAGGTTCTTAAAAAACGAGACTGAGCGGACCAGAATGCTGAAGCTATGGTTGGGTAACAGTACAGTTGTTTTGTTCAACGTGGCCCCGCGTGAGCAACCTGGCGATGGTTGTTTGGGATACGAGATAGAGAAAATCAGACGTAGCATTGGGAACGTCAAATTATTTGCTCGGCGAAGATCTTCTCTGGTTTATAGAAAATGGTGGCGAGAAGATACCACCTTTGGAAGATCTGTCGTTTACCTTGAATAAAATAAAGAAGAACTCAATCAAATCAGTGTCCTTCCACCACTTCATAGCGAGATTGGTTAACACATTTATCCATCTATGACTTATATATCCTAGCCACTTAATGTCTAGGCCATATTGCCACAAGTGTGATTCTAAAACAAAACCGCAGTTAAGGGAGAGCCACTATCAATGAAGTATGTCAATAAATCAGCTCAGTTAAGTGATCGCAAGGATAGACACGTTCCACATATCATTTAGGCTAAGAGTTATACATAGTGGAATCGACCACAAACAAATCGAACGTCCTATTCAAAGCATTAAAGTAAGTAAGTTCTAAATATGACGAGAGCGAATTTGCGTAGTTTATTTATTGTTGCGCTTTATTATAGTTTCGTTTTAATGAACATTTCATTGATTTTTTTTTTATTGTTACAATCATTTGTATATATATATATATATATTAATTAGTTGTTTCCGAACATTCGTCTCATTGAACGTTGGGAGGTAGCCAAGCGCGAGGCATCAACTCCATTGGAATCCATCCACAAGGCTGCATATATGCATCGATAATATAACAAGTACGAGTTCTCAAAAAATATTCAGATATTAGCAAACAAAGGTGACTTCGACGCTGAACAAATGAGGCTCTGCCGATGCGGTCGCATACAGCAGTAGCGTTTTATG
Organism: Stratiolaelaps scimitus; assembly: GCA_019614645.1. Taxonomy (NCBI): domain Eukaryota; kingdom Metazoa; phylum Arthropoda; class Arachnida; order Mesostigmata; family Laelapidae; genus Stratiolaelaps; species Stratiolaelaps scimitus. The sequence goes on from JABWDB010000036.1 coordinate 3,162,200, forward strand.
GGCGAAAAAACGATCGTCATTTATTAACATCATTATTATTATTATTATTAATGTCAACAACGTGAACAACGCAGGACCCTTCAGCAGATACTCGTTTATTTGCTTAGCAGCATGGCCGAGGCTTCACGAAAAGACATTATATTAGTCCAAATCAAGCATCAGGGCAAGATAACGTGATAGTGCAAAGGCGGGCAACGTGTTTTCTTCGTATAACTCTCGAAATAGCCTATCTCGCTCAAAAGTGCCATTCGCAACACGTATTATGTAGGCTAAAGTAGGCTATAGAGGACACGCGCATGAAGTCTTGTTGTTTCTGTGTCAGTATATATATATATATATTGAACTAAGGTGATAACATGCGGGACATGTTAGCTTGGATTGCGTAACATTTGGCAACTTAGTTTTGCTGCGTTATTTATACTATATTATTATTAATATTATTATTATCATTATTATTTCATTTTCTCATTATTTTGCTATTATCGTCATTGTGACCGAGAAGCTGAACGCGCACGCTTGCAATTCGTTTACTCGGGAGACGGCCGCCATTCAAAGCGAAGATTAGTGTCCTCGAGGTGTAGATACATTAAATATGAACCGCTTCAGAAACTCGTGTGTCCATATTATATTATTCAGTATATGTAATATAATTAATTGTAGACGTTATATTCCCCCACACAGGGGCTAAATTACAGGTCGCAAGCCTAAAATCCTATAAACACTTCACTTTTATAGGGGAAAGGCTTCTCTTCATTATTAGCTCTTCTCGCAACAGTAGCAGTGAAGCGTGTCGAGTCAGCCGTGATCACGGTACCCATCTGCCGAGACGATTTTGCTTGGCCAGTACAGTTCACTCGTACGAAAACTGCAGCCTTTTACGTCTGTGTGTGGCGCGACACAAGTGTTATTACCTTCAGTGATGAGCAGTGGGTGCTGGGGCTAGTGGTGCCTAGAGCCGGGAGACAGCAAGGCCACACATAGAGAAGTTGGAAGTAGCTGCAATCTCCTCGCATTGATAGGAAGAAACATTGTGGGCTGTTAAACACGTTGGATCGAGGATTATTTGGTGGCAAGCTTCTTGCCACGTTGCCCCGACGCCAAAGTGTGTGGTGCGTGCCGAAATGTGTGAGGCACGTCTCCGAGCAGTTGGATTCATATTCAGCCCTCTTGTAAAATATGTCTGACATGATTAGACACAAGGCTAATGAACCAAATCCTCGCTCGGAATCAAGTGCTGTTTGAAGGGTGTGTGCTTGAAGTTAACGCTCGTGCTGATACCGTTTTGCCTATGGCATTACCCGGCATATGCTCAGGTTGCATTGCACTGTTGACGCATCGGTCGACGTTCTTCAAATAGGCCCCCGGTCGTTGTGGTTTTGTCCATTGTTTAGCGGCCCGCGATGGTTGTTAATAGGCTCATAGTGCGACTGCTGTTGTTGTTGGTTTCCTTGGCCTCCCCAAACGCTATCGGCTCGCGAGGATAGCGCGGGAGTGCCCCCAGGATTTCCTGATCCTGTCTGCCCTCCGACCGTCTGTAACAGCGCCTACGTGGATAGCAAGGAATAAACAATTCGTTATGCTAACTAGGTGCTTTTAGAAACGACTAACTGTCTCATCAGCAAGGCGCACTCCACAGGGTGACACACGAACGGGAATTTGTATTTGACTTATTTCTAATAGAATTAAACTTTTATTTTCGGGGGGGGGGGGGCAGATTACCAAACGCGACTTAGCGATTGCGATCAATGGCGCAACAATAGCAAGGTATATCATTTGATTTCGTTCCGAAAATCGGCTGATCCCAGGCGAGTGTTCGCAGCAAGGTGCACTCCACCTATCGGGCTCTCTACATTAGCCTCCACATATAGAGCGAATGCATGTAACCGTGAGGTGAGACGAGTACGAACCTGTAGATGCCTGTTGAGTTCGTCCTGTGTATCGAATATCATAACGACGAAAGGACTACCTGGCACGTGCACACCGGACCATTTCACCTGAGAGCGTTGAACGATTAGGCATTAGTTGCGAAAGGTTGACTGGCAACAGTATCATAGGTCAGTCTCGTATCACGGTACGTATATGCATGAATCACTAGCCAAGTATTGGGGTATGGACAATGCCAACGCACCACCCGACGGGTAACGCGCTAGAGTGGCGCTACCTATATACGATTTCAGATATGTAAATATTATATGTCAATTGTCGACGAGATGGCGTGTGGCCCACGCGCAGTGACTTGTAACCCTGAGGTTTAGGGCTCGAAGCCCAGAAGAGACATGTCAATTGATGCACTTGTAAATTTGTCAATAAACTCATCGCTATTATCCTAATATTGCTGGACATCATATAAACACAGGCGCCGTTAGTATTGGTACTTACATTGAATAGATCCAATCAGGCGAATATAATTACAATGAATGTGAAGCGCATCTTTGCTTGAACAGCTGACGCAATCTCAGCTTGATGGACCAAAAATGAATCGTTCTAGATGACTATGAACTGGCAAATATTGGCCACGCAGATATCAGCGCATTGTTTTAGATTATTACCTAGAATAGCTAGTGTAGCGTGCGCGAACAAACGCATTTCAACAAACCTCGATGCGATAATCTCCGGGCTCGGTCGGGTCATACTTGCAGAGAATAGTCCGGTCCTTGGTGCTCTCGCGGGCCATCTCCACACGGAATGCCCCTGATAACGAAATAATAGAGATGAGGGATTTACATATATCGGAGCGCCAAATTTGTCTGAGTTCTATTAGCCACGAAGAGAGCACATAAATCAAATTTAAGGCTGACACAATAATAAAACGCGCTACAGTCTCGACGAATCATATTGGTTATCCGTGTTTGTTCGTCAAAATGATTTTAGTTGTTGTTGTTGTTAATATTGACGAGCGACAGTATTTGGCATATTTTCCTACAGTTTCGTGAATATGGATTAGAGAAAATACAAACAGGATAAGACATATATATATTCCAAGGGGTTGGGGATAAAATCGACCAACCTTTGGGTCCACGAACTCGCACCGTAAGCTGACCGGCACCAGCTCCCCGGGTGTCACAGACGAATCTGCTCTGGTACAGGGCAAGCACACCTGCTTCGATACCCGGGCCATAAACGCGAACCCTTGACGCATCAGGCGCTCCAGCCACGCGGACCGTGAACGGAGAGCCTTTTATCGATTCGGAAACAATTAGAGAGAGAGAACAGCTATTGTAGTTAACGCTGTACTTGAGTTTATTTTCTGGCCTCGAAAACTTTAATGTTTGGCAATTAATCAATAGTAATTCCTAAACGTATTCATGATTTATCCGAAATTCAGCTGATATTTGCCGTTCTCCAAAATCACTAGTCCTTCATTGTGCTTTGTTGCGATAATAAATAGTAGCTGTCAGATCGCTGTTTCACTGGAATTGGCTTTTAGTCATTTTTAATAGACAGCCTACTTGTTGCTCAAGTGAATCTTCGAAATCCTCTTCAGTCAGGGTGGACTTTTTACATCTACTGGACCCTCACCTGGTATATGTTGTCCACCATATTTAATGCTAAGCATATGCTTCCCGCTCTCATGGGCGGTCACGAGCAGTGCAAATGTCCCGTCGCCATGTGAAATGAGTTCACACCGCGCCATCTTTGAAGGACCCAAACAGTGAGTGCTCAGTTCGCCCGGACCACCGGCGCGAGTGTCCAAGAACGTTTTCATTGGCTTGCCTGGAAATGGAAAGGGCAAATCGTTGCTTTTTATTTGACCTAGTGCAACGGCCGCCTTGTATATATATATATATATATTGGTAATATATATATATATATATATATATATATATAAGGGCTGCTAGATATGTCTAGTGGTGAGCGTCTTAGACTACTCGACCGGAGGGACACGTGTGTGTTGGGTTCAAATCCTGTCAGACGCGGAGAATCCTTGGAGTTCTTTATCATCTTTCTTTATCTGAGGATTCTTGTCAGGTACGAGTAAGGCAGAGAATAACCAAAGGTGGCCCCGACAGGTCCTCATAGTAATACCTAAAGGTTAAGAGCTGAGGGTTGTCAGATAGGGGAACAGCTGAGGGTCAGCTCGAAAAAAAACAAAAAAAAATATAAGGGCTGCTATTCCCGACCACTAGTCATCCTATGTAAATTTCTGCAGATAGGACGTCTATGGATTGGGTTGAATGACATTCAGCCATGAGTCTATTCTACTATTGTGGCTACTCACCAGCAACGCCTCCGGTAAGGCCTTCTCCGGAACACGTCACTCGTTGAGCGTCACTGATGGGACCAGCACGCACTCGGAACGGGCTGCCTGGCACGTGTTTTTCACCGAAGAGAACAATGAGTTCGTGGGCTCCCGGATATTGGGCACGGTACTGGCACCGGAATGTGTTCGGAACACCGCCCATACGAGTCACCTATAAAGTAAATGAATCACCAATAGCCGCATGGGTTTCAAAGGTGCTGAGTATTTCCGATGACAATAAGGTCAACGGAGCTGAAAGACGTCAGCTCCGTTGACCTTATTGCCTACGTCTCGCGATAACTCTATAACATGCGCTGGTTGCACCCTGTCGGACCTGAGTGACACGTTGAGCCGACTTAGGAATTTATTGATAGACGTGTTCATATGAAACCATTGTAGTCGTTACTCACCTCGACAGGGAACTCTCCCTTGTCTGATATGAGCATGGCACGTAGCTGTCCCTCGTCGCAACCTGACGCATTCACGACAAATTCGGCCACTTCATCGACGCGCGATACTGACAGACCGTCGCCTCTCACTACAATTCGTCCCGATGGGACACCACTTTCACTGCTTGAAGTAGACTTGCTAACGATCGCGCTTGAAGCAGCAGACGACGAGGTCTTCGAGGAGGAGGTTTTGATGGCCGAGTTCGTTGTGGTTTTCGTGGTAGTCGAGGATACGATGGCTGTAGGTCCCGAGGTTTGAGACTTGGACGCGCCGCCCTGTGCCATGTTCCGGTCAGCGGCGTCCCGTGACGACTTTCGGTGTACGTGAATACACAGTGGTGATTGGGCAAGCGAATGGGAATTGTGCGCCAAATGTAGGCGATGCTCACCTGACACCTGATGGGTTAACGATTATGATTAAATAGGCATCCTTATTAGGAAAGGTAATTAGTAGTATCGTGGGCGTTAGGGTGATATGATGTATCAAAATCAACTTACAGATGTATTCTTATATTATACGCGCAAGTTGGAGAGAAACGGAGGAGAAGCCTAGCGATAACTAACATAAGAAAAGCGTAGTTGAATCAATTCACGACAGCTCACGAAATTAATGAACAGAATTCAAATGCGTTTGTAAGCAACTGCCACTTTTGAGCTGAGTGCAATGAAGTAGCTCAAAGAGCTTAGTCTTACTTATACCTATACGTCTGGAAGACGGGGCTATTGTAGGAGGCATACTTTATATTATATATCTCTACCTTTGGGAGATACTTCAAGGTCCATCGGGACCCCACTTTCTCAATCTGAACTGGAGCTCTCCGGCCGTCCGGAAGTTCAGCTTCGGCACTGAGCTTTCCGGCTGCTGGGGTGGATTCCGTATCTGATGAGGGCACTTCAAAGGCCATATTCAATTCTTCGCCAATCACACCTGAGAGCGTCCCTTCGGAGTCCACCACAGACTCCCAGCCACCGACCGGTCGCACCTACAACAAGCCCAGACACAGCGGTCAATCTTTTTTGGTAGTAAAACATCATACATATTTTCAATACACTCCATTTTGTAAAATCACCAAGAACAAAAAAGGACACTAATGCAGACGACAATCATTCTCTGCTAACCTGCTGTCCCTGCCCAACGCGAACTTTGTACGGCGACCCAGCCACATCGGCCCCGTTCATCAACAGCCGAATCGTGTAGAGGCCCACTTCGATCGGGAGGTATGAGACGCTCCAAGAGCCGTCGTCCTCTTGGTCCACCGTGTAGTCGGCTTCTCCACCGCCCGGACCTCTGACGCTAACCTCAGGACTCATCGCAGGAAGCCCGTCCTTGGCTTCACACTCGACCCTGAACGAGGTCATGATGCCCTTGCTGGCTTCGACCAATCCCGGACCGGACACTCGTACCTGTTGATTCTGCACCGACGACGAATCCGCGTGCGCAACGAAAGTGATCGGTGATCCGGGAACAGGTACGCCACCATACGTTATTGCGATACGGTACTTCCCTGGACACAAACCAAAACAGTTCAGAGCGTTATTTATGGTAAAGGTAAAGGTTTTATTGGTTTATTAAAGGAGCTGCAATTTTTACAATGCTTAAGCTCTCTTATATGTCACACATCTCTCTTATATGGAACCAATGAGCTGAACCCTGAAGCGAGTCCGGTGTGTTCCTCCCAGACCGTTGCTTGTTATGTTCAGGGTTACATGTGAAAGGTTACATGAGGATACATTTAACCTCGCCCTACGACTGTTCGAGCTTTCTGCGTAAATCGAAGTTCATATTGCTCGCATCGAAGACGATTCTTGTCCTCAATTTCCTTCTGAGTGATCCTGAGTGGGACCAATTGGCATAAGTAAGGGTTACGCGTGTTGTTAGTTATACCTGCAACCGCCGGTGTAAGCTCGATGAGTTCGCCGTCGTCCGCTGGGCGAACCTCGATCGGGAGATTTTTGCCAAGAGGACTCGTCGCCGTAACGTCAAGTTCAGCGTATCCCGCATCACGTCGGTTAACTGCGAAGTTAGCAAAATTATAGCGTTCTTCAACAAGTCATTCGTTACTTCGGCTTATGTCCGCTAATATCAACGTATAGTAAAAGCCTAAACAAGCAGGATAAAGTTGTACTGCTTCGGAGCGTAACAGCTTTTCCTATCTTAGCCAATTCGCGTTAGTAAAAAAAAAACCAATAAACCTCCATCATCTCGCAATGTGAAAACTTCTATAAACGACCTTGTTATGCGACAGGGGTCAACTCACGTTTGAAGCGGACACGCTGGTTGACACTGCAAACATTATTCATTTTAGGGACATCGACGCTATCATGCTCAAGCCGAACCCTGGTGGCGTCAAACGCCTCACATTTGAACGGAGAGCCCTGAACAGGTTCGCCACGGTAGAACACTTCGACCCGATGAGCGCCAATTTCTACGGGAGACCTGTTTGATTACATTGTTCACAGCAGACAACATATAGCTGTTTACATGTTGCTGATATATGGAGCAAGCACGACACATTGCGTCTGCCTAGAGAACATCTTGCATAGTATACACAAGCTGCTATATCGTATAAGTGTATAGTGAGCAATTTGGATACGTGAGTGCTCCGCGTACACTTCATATATACATATACTCTGTCTTGGTTAGCCTACAGAGCGTTAGCAATTCACACAAATCATTTACCATTCGACGAGAAGACTTTTGTCCTTCTGCAGGAAGCATCGGACGGGCAGTGGCGAACCAGCTGACGAGACAACGATGTCGAAATCCTTCGCATCTCCCTGACCTCCAGTCTCAATATTGAAACGTGCGGCTCGGCAAACTTGAGCGCTCTTTAGTCCCGGTCCGTGTGCGATCATTGTGTGAGAAGGATCACGAACCTAGGGCGAAATGTATTCAGTTGTGCACTAACTATTAGTTAGCGCAACAAGGCGAGTTTTCCTTTCAATGAAATACTTACGGAGGTATGAAGATTTAAAGGGATACCATACAAGCTGAGTAGCGGTATCGTCATTCGGGATGTAGAGCGGAGTGTGGGAATATTGTGAACATCTGGATACTCACCTGGATCACGTGTGGAAAGCCTGGTACGACATGCCCATTGTAGCGGATGTCGATCTTGTGAGGACTTGCGCTTTTCGGGGCAAACGTGGCCTTATACAGGCCGACAGCAACCTCATCGAGCTGTAGAGGAACCTTAGCGCCGCCACCGGACACAGCAACCTCCAGGGTTCCCTGGCCAGCTTTAGTGGTGTCGACTGCAACACCAGCAGACAATTGATATAGACAATTATTGTCACACATAGCTGAGACGATTTGTGTTGCCATATTGAAAATCCGTACAAAAGAAACGATTTAAACGTTCCGTGATTAATCCCTCCGAAACCGCTCGGTGTCATTAGACCCAATCATCAGTCACAAATCTCACAATCGTATTCATGATGCAAATAATGAGTCGTGCCATTCCAAGTAGTAATAAATTGCCTAAGTAATGCTCCCGCCATCAACGATCGCGGAAGGGACATTTGCATTCTCCGCCACCATAGCGAAATGTGTTGTTTAACGAACCGCGGAACGCTATTCGACGATTCACGATGGCATCTTCGATGTCCATAGCCCTCACACGGCCTGGATCGACCACCTGCACGTTGTGAGTAGCCGCTACCCGTCCGCCGACGAGTACTTCGAGAAGATGGCTGCCTACTTCCCGAGGAAGGTACTCCGCTCTGCAAATATTCAAGAACAATACAGCGCTTTGTAGATGTACGGTAAGAGCAGTGAATTGGAGAGAACTTCAGCAAGAACACGTGTTGGATTTCACGTCCGAAACAAGGCGTACAAAACTCGAGGCGTGGATGCTTGCACTCTTCATACGCCCATAATGAATGGTCCGAGTGCTCAGTGGGAGTGACCGGATACAGCATTTCCCTGACACCCACTTTTAGTGTACAACACTTCATTTGCTGCCGAGAGCAGCAGCCATGCTTTATTGACTGCACGTGGATTCGTACCTGTAGGCGCGGTCAGCGATCTTGGTGACCACACATTGTGCCTCTGCAGATCCCTTGCTCACCCTGATGCTGACAGGCTGGTCTGCATCGAGAATGTCGAAGGCGTTCTTAGAACCACATAGGCCTCGTTGGGCTGCTGAGCCTTTTAATGTGGGTTTGCCAACTCTCTGCGAGGCAAGTGCTTTCTCGTCAAGAACCTGAAAGCATTGTAGCAAGCAGAAACGTATGACACCGTCAGAGCGACACATGAGTGACGACCATCGTGCAAGAGTTATATAGGCAATACAGTCCAAATGGATTTCCTAGCACTTTCTGTAATGATGTTGTGGTAGTATCTGCCATATATTTACCATAACTGCACTATCAGCCCGTTTAATCCTACAAAGCCATCATTGTGTTAACACTATTGCATCTTCATGCTGATCCTAATCTAAGTCCACTTTTACGTATACGCAGGGGCGCACTCAGAGCAGGACAACCTAAATGCAGTCGAGAGGACGTCAAGTTTGCAACTGTATTAAATATAACCTAGGTTTGACGTTCCCCCACCTCTGCTTCAAGTGTAAACCCTCTTATTTTCCATGAACTGTCACCATATTCTTGCAATAGGTTGAAACCAAACTTTATCCACACTTGTATACATTGGAAAAATTAGTAATTAATGAAGGGGGGAGGGATATCCGTTTAGCCGTGTGTGTATTTTAACAGTATCTTAACACTGAGACACCAGGTAACACAATGAAATTAACAGGGTGAACCCCGTGCTACCTCGATGCGGAAAGGATTCCCAGGAATCTCGAGGTCGTTGAAGGTCACGTTCACATAGTGTTCTGTAGCATCCGACGGGGTGAAGGTGACATCGTAGACTCCACGGGTTTGCATCGAGACCTCGGCTCGCACTGATCCTCGCTTTGTGCTGACAACCTGCACTCGTGGGAAACAGCAACGAATTAGCAATGTAGCTTTGGGCAGTGATGCATCTTGCTGTTCAATGTTGTATACCCGCAAGTGGCCATAGTGTTCTCTAACATTCATTGATATCAAGCTATCATCATTCGAACTACAGTATTTTACTATACAACAGTTACTGTTATCATTATTATGGCACAATCTATGGATACGGGTGTGTGTGTGTGTGTCAGTGAATTCGCTGCAGTACTCACTGACTAATATGACATTCATATGCATAAAAAGGAACCACCTCAGGAGAAAGTCAACGTCTCAGATTTACTACTTCTGTAGATGAACATGCTCGAATCCTGATTCCACTGAAGAAATTCGGCGGTCCAAATTCACGCAATATGCCAACTGATCAACTGAGTCGCTTACAACTTTCTTGCCACAATAGATTGCCATTAGTCGATTGCCTCAGACGGTTAACGTACCAGCTCTAGGGTTCCTTCACCTGCTTGCGAGGCGTCCACGCTAAATGTGAGCGCCCTCCCAACATACCCTCGATGGAGTCCTGTTACGCGAACACGCTGTACGTCAAACACATTACACGTAAAAGGACTACCGGGCACCTAGAAGGACAAGTCATAAAATCATGAGCGCACAATAATAATAATAACCATCATAATAGAAATAACAATAATCTAAGGCGACGTCCAACATGGACACATTGCCGATGATACAGAACTCCATATATATATATTAGATAAAAATCGTAATCTAGCCACAATAGGGGGCGAAACGCAAGCACGTAAAGTACCTGGGATCCGTCAAGGTAAACAAATACTTGATTGGGTCCAACTTGGCTAGGCGAGAAGGTGGCGTCGAATCCCGATGCCGTCTTAGTGATTTTCGCTGGGGTATCAGTGGCGTCGGGCGCTGTCAAGGCAAGAAACAATGATAATTAGGCACATTGTGGTATATCTCCATTCATTCGTTCATTGAAACTGATGTGTATTCATGGAACAGGTTTGCACTGCTTACGTTCTAATCTGCAGAGAAATATTGATCTCAATATGAATACCATAGTGACATATCATGTTCAATCATGTTGCTGGCGTGGAAAAGATGAATGCCGCATTTTTGGCTCAAGTCATTCGTTTTGTTGCCGTTGCTTTTTACAACATTTTCATTGCAAAATAGTCGATTGCCTGTAGCGAGATCGTCAATGAACAACGTAACACGGGTGTCAACATGCTTCAATCTATAGGCAGATCCGTACCTTGTAGCCGTACGTTGCAATTTCCGGGTGAGAGCTCCTTGGCGTCCACAGCAAATGTCACTGGCGTGTTAATGGCGACAGATTTAAGCGGTCCACTATTGACCAGGCTTTCGAGGCTGGCCGGCGCTGCCTTTGTGTCCACGGCATCATTGGCGGACGTGACTCTGTCTTTAGAATCAGCAAGGTTGGTCTGCTCTCGCTTGCCAGGCGTGGCGGCGTTCTGCGGTTTTTCGGTTTTACTACGACCGTCGACGTCTTGGTACGCGTCGCTGACGTCAACAGTGAAGGGACTTCCGGGAACGGGAATCGAGTTGAATTTGATGCTAATCTGATGCGCCTGTGCCTCGCTGTGTTCAGATATAGATAGCACAAAGTTATTATTATTAATCATTGTTATTATTATAGTCTCGAATAGGACATTCGTTAAAATGTGTGAATTTCATAGTAACTGTTCACTGCGTCTTAAGTTTTGAAATCGCGGGAAGTCGTTTGAGATCGATAAGATAGATGTATGCTAGCAAACATACATTTGAAATGTACGTTGATCCAAATCAAGCGTAGACACTCACGTTGGTTTAAAGTTTACCCTGAAGCGAGCGTTACCCTCACTCTGAACGTAGTTGGGCACGTTCCGGCCTTCTGCATTGGCAACAATAATTTCGAGGTTCCCTGCGCCGGCAGCTGATGCGTCGATGCTGAAGTATACCGGAGAGCCTGATAGGCCGCTGGAGATGTCCGTTACCTGGTTCAAATTGGTCATCTGTAGTTAGCAATTGACTAATATCGTTTAATCACGAGGCTAAGCAACAACCGCCTAATTGTCCCTGCGTACTAGATGCATATGATCGATCGTTAACACTCTGTCTTGATACCAAACGATATCATATAGATCATATAATTCGGTGTATATGTCATTCGTAATACACGTGTCATTGTATAATAGTATACCTTGACTTTGCTAGCATCGTAGACCTTGACTCCGAGTGGTGCTGTGAGCAATGGGGTGGCACCCAACCGGAGATCGACCGAATATTCTCCGACTTCGTCAGGAGTGAATTCTAACGCGTGCGAGTCGCCCTCGACGGACTGGTGTAATGACACCTGTAGAAACAGACAATTGTTTTGAGATACCTTTCAATAGCAGTTCCTCAGGCACAAGTTTAATAAGGTCGGATTCGTCGTCGTATGCGCCTGTCAGAAATCGTGGCAAAGGTTGCTTTTTTTTTATACCTTATTGTTATTCGGCCCAACAACGAACGCTTGAAGATTGCCAAGACCTTGTCCAACGGCAGACAGCACCATGCGGCAAGGCCGATGTACGGGCACTCGTTCGATGGGATCTCCGACCAACTTCAATTTCGACAGATCGAGGACGGGACAGGAGAAGGGACTTCCGGGCACATGGTTCCCATTGAAGCGCACGTCAATGACGTGATCCTCAGCCTCGTTTGGCGTGAAGTGAATTGAGTATAGAGTAGGCGTCTTTGCTTGTGGCGTCGTCGGCACCTTTCCCTGATTGACCATCACCTCGAGGTTGCCCGGACCAGCACCAGCTGTCTCTACGAGGAAGGCCGCTGAAGAACCCACCAACGCTGGATGGGGAACCTCGGTCACGCGGATCTGACTAATATCGTACACCTGAGAATGAGGCAAATTGGCGTTGACTTGTTGCTTTATCATCTTTCTTTATCTTTGTTTATCTGGGGATTTCTGTTGCCAGTTACGAGTAAGGTGGAGAAGATATAAGCAATGGTGGAGGACCCGACAGTTCCTCATAATAATAGCTAAAGGTTAAGTACGCGGGGCCTGTCTGACAGGGGAAGAGTTGAGGGTCAGCCTAAAAAAGGAATCGCCTTGATAAATGTTTGTGAGGTTGAACGACCTGTTGCGAACTTGGTATTGGGTTAGCCAATGGGGGTGACTGATTTGGTAACCATGTAGGCGGTTTTTGAATATATATATATATATATAGGTTGAATATTACCTTGCAGACGAACGGACTACCGGGGATAGGCTTGTCGTGATAGCGCACTTCCATACGGTACTCGCCGACGGCTGCCGGGGTGAACTCGACGCCAAACGTGTCTTCTCCACGATCCTTTAGTGTGAACGGCACCACACTTCGCTCGGGATTGGTGACCCGCGCGTACAGATGCTGACTGTGAACCGCGCCCTGCAGGGCATCAGCCGAAGCAACAACAGTCGTGCACACACATACACGTACCCAAAGAACGATGCATATATATACATATATATATTAACAATACGCCGGCTATCCGTTTTTCATCTAAGATGAAGATATAATTCGGATTCGCAGTGTTCCGCGAAGAAAGAAAAATTAACAGACCACAAAAACAACACGCACCTCTACGGCGACTGAGGCGACCAAATGACGCCAATATCTATAATATAAAACTATCATCATATGGTGAAATGCATATCATTACGCCGTAGGCCCTCTCTCAGTTTACCTTGAGCAGAAGCGCAGTCGGTGTGTTCACTGGCGCACACACCGGACCTGGCTGTGCTGGGTGTACCGCTGGCTGTTGGACGGCATCGTTAACCGTCACCGGGAAGGGACTCCCTGGTACGGGTCGTCCGTTAAAGTCAATCGATACCGAGTGAGCTTGGTCACTTTGCGGCACGAAGCAAACTGCAAATCGAGCGCCCCCCAGTGGTTGAACTTGGGTAGATACGTTTTGTCCACCGGAGGTGACTGTGATCTCCAGATTACCTTCGCCGGATGAGCCCGCGTCCACTGGAAATCGAATGACGAACACAGTTAACCCTTGTCTCCGGTGATCTAATGGTGTCGTCGGACTTGGGCCAACAAATATCGAAGAGTTAGATCAACCTTTCATGAAAGTTATAGAGGAATATGGGTGGCATGTTGTTTGTCAAGGCTGAAACCTCCCAGGGAAAATACAACGTGAGGGGGTGCGCATTGGTTTGCATCGAGGGCGTCATGTCTTGTTCGTGGGACAGATTGTGCCCATCCCCTCTCATAAAAGTATCGATAAATATGCATCGACAATACTGATTTTTACGCCATTCTAGTACCTGCCTACGAGTCTAGACTAACTGCAAACCTACCCTTAGCCTTCAAACTTAAAGGTTAAGTTTGGCATTCGGCAAAGCTAAATTACGTTTACTATCAAGACACAACAATCGCAATGTTGCTACCGTCTCTACGAGGGCATAACCCTATCATTCAGGTATCGTATAAAGTCAGTGTAGCAACAATGAACGTCAAACGTACCAACGAATTGAACAGTTTCGCCTTTGTTGACACTTTGTACACCTTCAACAGCGACGAGTCTCGGATCGAAGCACTTTACCGTGCATGGAGATCCTTGCACCGAGGATCCGGCATAATCCACTGAGACAACGTGCGCGCCAACCTATAAAAGCAATGTGTGCCACACAAAAAGCATTATATATATAGATATCAGGCCATTATTTACAAGTGAATCTTTGCTATTCTAAATTCATTCAACGAACTGTCCGATAGAGCGAGCTGGAGGCTATCTCTCTCTCTCTCTCTAACACACATGCACACATTCACCGATATCAGTCATCGCCATGTATGATTAGTAAGCATTTCTTCACAACTTACGCAGTTCCGTAAATAACGTCAAATGAAATGAGAATATAGTAACGGCAGAAGGTAACAATGTTGAAGCTAAATGAGGAGCACGCGAGTGACGCTAGGATATAACTTGGTTCACAGAAGTTGCTGTTGTTACTGTTGGCTGTATGTATATTCGAATCGATTCGTTTAGTGACAGTGGAAATCGTGGGGACAAACACTTTGTCACACAGCTGTCAGCTATTCCTCAGTTGGATCATTTAGCATAATTAAGTCATATTTTTACCTAGTAAATTTTGGGATGTCATCATAAACAAAGTCACTACGTGCGGACCACTTTACATATAAAAGCAATACGCCGCACGAATTTATTCGTTTATTTATTTATTTAGTTTGCACACATATTTAATTTGCTGCAATAGCTTCCTATTGTCGATTAGCATTATGCTTGTGTTCAACACAGGTTTTTAAGAGAACAGTGACAGCGGCTTACATCGGATAAACGGATGAGATGTTTGTTTTTACCTGTTTAGCTGTAAACTCCACAGTGACCGTCTCCGCTTCTGACGACTTCAGACTCACCGGGATACTTTGGTGGCTTGGATCTAGCAAAGCAACATGAATAATTAAACGTCATAGTTAGTGGCTACGATATAATGCAGAGGCTGCTTGACTTTCATATGTAGTCATTACACCGTAATCGTAATGACGGTAGCATGGAACGCCAAAATCAGCGACGATAGCATAGAACCTGATTCATCCACACCTACACGATCTGTTCTGCTCACCGTGTGCGCCCATGTGTCTATATTATGATATTGTGTCATCCCGAAACGAATCATCAGCCACAAATCCTGCTGAGTCAGAGAGTGTTTTTGACCAGATGGACCAGCTAGTTGCTGTGGACGGCGCATAACGAGCTGGGTGATTCCACATGCTGTGGCAGCCAAGTTAAACTTGTTTTGGTCAAATATATTGAGAGATATAAGAATATATAAGAGTATTATATGTATGTGTGTGCGTCTGTATTCGCGTTCCTATATCGAATGCGGCAGGACACAATGGGCGTGGGAGTATGTCGGAGCCATTCGTTGTCTATTTTGAAAATTTGTTAGCATTTTAAATCGGAGTGTCTGTATAGCGTGAACCCCATCTATTATATATGAACAATATAACTAATATTAGATTCATTTATAAAATCAACGATAAAGATGTCTTAAACAGTGTGAAGTGTTTAAGGACTGATGTCAAGAAGATGCAATTTTCCGGGTACTCATTTATGCACCCTTCTGCCAGACAACGGAACAGGTTCAAGTTGGTGTCATTGTTTATCGTTGTCTGGTTTAGACAGCTGAGTGTTGATATTATATACCGTAGATACAATCCCATAAACATCTCCTTGCATCATTTGTCCCTCGGCCATGTTCCGCTTTTATTGATCAATATATTAGGACATTTTTCTCCATTAATATTTCGACGTTAGGAACTGGCGTGTGACAATTTACCGATAATCCCAACACGTAGAAGTTCCCGCTTCCCCCGAGGCAAGGGAATATTGAAGCAAACGGGCTCCTCGGCGCAGACCACCTCAACTGATTTCAGGTCAACCGCGTAGGCTATTGGAGCGTGGGCAGCAATCGTGAGCGGACATCCAGGAATCAGCTCTCCATTGAATCTGTGTAACGACACGGCCGCAACAGTAGCATAAGGAACAAACTCATTAGTAGATGACACCGTGTTCAATCTGGATCCGCCAAAACAGCTCCATGCGCTTATCAGCCATAACTATATATTTTGGCCAATAAAATCATGGCCTTAACTAACAAAAGAGAATCATTTGATCGATGCTAGTCAGCGTTGTAAGGCGAAGTAGCAATTTTCACATCGAGGAACATACAGGTGTCCAAGTTACATAAGATATCCCTTGATCAATATTGTTCTTCGTCTAGGGACTGACGATGTTGGTTGGGTTCTTACTTAATGTCGACCACGTATTCACCGGGGCTGTCCGGTGTAAATGTCACACGACACTTTCCTGCTGATAAAACCTCAACCTGATTTGCCACTTCTCCGCGGTTGACGCTAATTTCCAGCTGGCCCTCACCGGCATCACTTGCGTCAACTGCAATTACGTAATTCGAATTAGTGATTTGGTGCAATACTTCCCCCCGCACTTCGATGCTTATATTATATAAATTGTTCACTATTATCCACACGATATGATGGATTTATCTAGTTATACCGGTGTTAATACGTAGTACCACATTCTAATGGTGGTCAATTATAATATAAAGGTCTTCTCTGATCAAATATAGTTTAAGGTCTTCAAGGATATTTCTCGTTCAATTCGATCCAATATCGAATAACAGCAATAACTCACCGTGAAGGATAACAATTTCGTTCACGTCCACGTTCTTCTCAACCTCCTGAAGGTGAATCCGCTGAGCGTCGTAGGCTTTGAACAATAATGGACAGCCTTGAACATGGACTGCGCGAAGGTGCGCGTCAAGTGTGTAGGCTCCCGTGTCCGTCAGGGCAAACTCTAGCAGGAGCACCGTTGGGGACTTTCGAATCACCGAGTATGGGCTTGGTGTTGCATCGGGCACTATGAAACAATACGCGGAAACAATGACACGACGTTGACGTTAATACTATCGTAATGCGAAAGCGGTACCGTGGACGTTAAATGTTGGCTGAGAGTCAGCCCGAAAAAGTTTATGTTTTATTAACAGGATACTACAAGAACCGGTGATCGCTTCAGAGCTCATACTACAACCCGAGGCACTATCAGTTTGCCCTGATCTTAAGGCCGAGCAGGTCAGATGCAAATTCCATGTCGATTCAGACAATAAAAATTGGTCAAAGTTAGTGGTCACTGAAAGAGGTGACCAAGGACGAACTCGCCGCGACAAAGGGTGATATGAAACTTCCTGAAGTACCCGAAGGCTATTTGGCCCTGGAGAACGACATGCAATAAATGGTCGGTCTGAAGTCGATGAAAATCACTCACCGGATTTGAGCAGAATGACTTTAAGGTCGGTGTCCTTAGCGTGAGGTGGCACCTGCACCTGCAGGACTTGTCGCTTGCGACATGGAACACTGTCCGGCACGCTCTGTCCATCGATGAGCAGTGCTTGAGCGCGCTCCTCACGCTGCTGACGTTCGGCCCTGTCTACGAAACGGGCCCCCTGTTGATAGAACAGGTTCTCCTGTTTTTCTGCTTCACGAGCGGCCTATTATATAACAGACATATACACACATATGAGTGTTGAAATTGGGAGTGGGGCTGCCGTGACGATAATTTTGACTCAAATCGACATTGAGGCGATTTCACTGATTGTTGGATATTGAATTTCCCTTCGTCTAACGATTCGCAGGGCGCCATGTTCGTCAAAGTAGAATACGATAATTACATATAAAGTTTAATTAAGCTAGGCTGGATGGATTCACGTACAGAACGACACGTAGTGCACATCTGTTTTGTATAGTTCTCAAAGAGCAAAAATATGCACGAGAAGCTCGAAGAACCTTTTCTTGCAGAATCCGTTCCTGCTGTAAGGACTCCGTTATGCTACATTTCCACGGAGAGCCAGGCACGGGAATGCCGTTAAACTTGATGTCCACCTGTAAGCATTACGTCAAAGGACAACAATTAGGAATTAACACTTACGCGTTAATTATGACAATTCGATCGTATTCTAAAGTAAAATAGACGCCGTGTGTATCGTATAAAGTTTCGAAATAAGAAGACATCATCAAATAGAGCTTCCTTTTATGAGGAAATGAAAGAAGAGAGTTTACCTGCCTTACTCCTGATTTATAATAATTGGGCAAACTCTTATTCGAGAGGTTGCTGATCGTATTGAACTTGAATGAGATCGCAAATTGGCAAAATGCCAAATTCGGATCGCTTTACATTACCTCGTGTGGAACCGCCAGATGCGGGACGAACGACGCCTCGTACAGTTGATCCCGAATGCGTTCGACCTTTGAACCGACGGTGCCATTGTTAACCATCAGCTCGAGCGATCCACTTCCCGCGTCATTACCATCGACTGGGATATATCGCAGATAGACAGAGGCAGAGAGAGAGAGAGGAAATCAGTGTACAGGATAATGGGTATATTAAAGCACCATATCTTATAAACATCTACATACGCCAAGCGGGATGGCTAGCCAGCCTCTGGGTCTTCGGTTCGAGTCCCGCAGGACACGTATCGCATGTTTGAAGTATAACAATACAAGAGTAGTTTCGAACTATCGACCTGACTTGGTAAGCACCAATGAGCTTGTCAAGTATGAACGTTTTTCCCTCCAAAACGCCGTGGATATTTGAGTAAGGTCTATTACTAACTAGGCTCGCATTGCTGGAGCAGGTTTTTGTAGAAAGCAGCTAGGTGTTCCATGGGCACCACGTAAACTTGATACTTAGCTTCACGATCCGTGACTCCGTGTTAATAATACTTAATCGCAATGCTATATAGTCGAGTATATTGCTAGTTAAATGAAATGCTGTCACTCACTGCGGAATCTGACCGGCCGTCCGACAATGCCGTCGGGGATCTTATCGACACGAATGTGTTCTGGACTGAATCCATGACCCTGAATTCGAGCCATTTCAACTCCTCCGTAGGCTAAGCGAATACGGTGATCTCCCACCTCCCGCGCCTCAATTAGCACCTGAGCAATCTTCGGAATTAGTTGATCGACACGGCACGCATATTCGACGCCCGAGGGGCCACGCACAAATACCTGCATTAGAACATACCATCGAAATGAATTCATAATTTAGCGTGTTCGTAGAGAAATTTCACAAATCCTGTTTGGTTTCTGAGGAAAAAAGGGAATCATACGTTCATTGACTCGCTGTAATAGTTAGGGCAGTTGTATAGAACATGTTCTGTCAGCCTTTTCATATATTCGTCTCTTTGCAACGTTCACATTATCCGAAGAGTTGGACAATCATACAAATCATACAATGTTCAATCATATTCACCTGGAGAAGGTCCGCGTCGAACGGAACACTTTCGGATGCGATGTCCACTAGCAATGGTTGTCGTATAGGGAAACGCTTGAGTCGCTCCGGCTGTAAGATCTTTAGCTCTGACGCTACTCGCTCGGGGCTAATTAGTGATTGGGCCGCCTTCGAGGGGGCGTGATTTGCGGTGGACGCGACGATCGGTGAGGCCTTCAGTTGGCTGGTAGGCGCCGCAGTTGACGGTGTCTGATAGCTTGTCGTCCTGCAATAATGTGAATTGTACTCACTTACGATTATTATGCGCATATACGCCTGACCAATACGTGTGACTAATCTTCGAGCGTCGAGAGCGCCCGGGTAAGCGCGTATGCCTCAATATAACCGTTTCCAAGCCCTGAGTTCAATAAGTTGCGTTACTGATAAGGTGATCGCTGTGCTGAATAAGCCGGTTACGACTTCGTTGCATGACCGATCAACGTGAACATCGTCAACAGATCCAGAAGCGGTGACGGCGTTGTCACACACGTTAGTATAGCAACCCCCTCCCCCGTTTAACATAGAAACAAGGCACCGCACGCGTGCTTGATGTTTAGTAATCGACAAATTTGCACCAAAACAACTAGCGCAACACTTACCGAACTGTTGTACTTCCCACTTTGGCCTCACTGTCGCCGGCATTTGGCAGCGGTGGAGGAGGCGGTGCACTGAAGTTCGACCGCTGTCGAGAGTGAGCTGTATTCCGAAGAGGGCTGGATATATCTCGCTCGTTGATCGGAATCGTTGTCTCGCCCTTCCTCTCGCGCACCTCGAATTCTCGGTGATCGTTCAACGGCACCGTTGTCTCTCGTCGTGTGACGGTCGATGTAACAAAATGCTCCTTGGAGCCCCTTCCCGGATGATGGCCGTACGCCGATGGTGATACCACCCGCTCCTCAGCGATGGGCGTCGATGTTGTCACCGTCGTGACGGACGGACTTATCGATCTCGATCGGTGGTACGACGCCGTCGATGAAGAGTTGTTGGCAACGCGAGAGCCCATCATGACCGGCGAACTGAGGACCTCGGTACGGCTCTGGTGCAGAGGGCTTTGTGAACGGTCCGCAGTAAATGTGGTCCGCGTGATGAGTGGGCTGGAAGAACGTTCCCTTGCGAACGAATCCTCAGCCCTTAGAGCCTCGTCGATAATGTCCCGCTGGTTCTTCGGCATACCCGATGGGTTCTGCGCGCTGCGAATAAACTCCATACGCATGGCATCCTGAGGACTGTTGGGGTCCTTCGTTGGCGACGTTGACTTTCGGTCAACTTCATCTATTCCCCTGTCGATCGATGTCCGCGAGGTAACATGCTGCTTTACAGCTTCTGTAGGCGTATCGAAGAACGCGTCCATTTTATCGAAAATCGACGATGTTCCTGATTGAGCTTTGGATGGAACCCTTTTGGCACTTGTCTCAATTTCAACTGTTCGATCAACGCCACTACAGGGGCTATTTCGCCTGTCCCCGATCGGGCTGCGCATCCCCGACGGACTCCTTGAGGAGGAGCCAGTTACCACGCGATAGCTGTCCACTAATCTTTCTGGTGTTTTCGACCTTCCGTATGGGCTAGCCGTACGCTCAAGTGGACTGCTCGGCGTTTTTCTGCCCTCGGTGTACTCGGCATGGAAGATGCCGCTGGGCAAATCGCCTTCTGGACTCAGCGCTCGATCAGGGGTTCGAGAAAGCACCGCTCGATAGACCTCGGACGAGGCCGAGTTGCTTGTCGCACCGGTGTGATTCGTGGTGCTGCTGGTGGATATATTAGTGAGCGTGGTCGATGAATTGAGACGATGCGCGAAAGGGCTGGCCCGATCCTCTGCGGGTCGTAATGGATCGTTGTGTCCGGCGATGATGTCCGGTGTCGTGACTCGCGAGGTGAGCGAACTTCGGGTCGCCTGAATTAGCCGACTGCTCGTTGGGCTTACCACACGTTCGCTGTAGTCATTTCGGAGGATTTATTTTACTTAGTTTATCGACATATACACACACTACCACCAGCAAGTACGCATTTAGACATCGACGGTCTGCAGGCTCGAGACTGAGGAGTGGTTTAAATAAACAATGTAATTACTATCATTCATTGACGATTGAATTTGTTAAGAAAGATTTTCAACGAGACAAAATGTGCCATCGTTTAGTAATTTAGTAGTAAATTAAATAATTTACCTCAAAACACTTCCTTCCTGACGCTTTGCTATATATTCCTGCATACAAACCTGACAAGTCGAAACTCGGGTCGTCGATCCAAAGATCCTGTTCCGTGTGCGTCAGGAGCGAATACGGCTAGCCTCGGACTGAGCACTCTCGCCCCGTCATCGCTCCGATAACCATCAGTATGGTACGACGCCTCACGAAAATCCCTGCAATTCGATTCAAATTAGTACCATTAAGGGATGTGATTTCAAAGCCTCATTGCCGATGTTCCGATGATGACAGGTCATGTCGTATCGAGACTTTTCGGCGAAAATTCACGCTGATTAGCCCTTACCTCCTACTCTCAGGGATTAGCAGAGGCTGCGGCGATAGAACCCGGTGATTGTGATGATGTATCCCTGTGACGAGGTCTCTGTCCATACGCGACACAGGATCGCCGAGTGTAAATGTCGAATCGGGTGTGTTCCGTCCATTAGACGTCATCCCAAGGGCCGAATCTCTGAATGGACTATCAGCTGATAGTCGGCCAGCTAAGCCTGACTCTGACCGGAATTGGAATCCGCTTGGTCCGGTGGTTGGTTCATTGCCCACCTACAGACAAATATCAGCAGACACAAGGGGACAAAGGAATAAGGGTGACTAAGAGCGGCTGCATCAGTCGCACGACTATAATAATAATAATAATTAATAATAATAATAACAATTAATCATAGGAATTAGAAGGGGAGAACACAAACCTGGATGTAGAACGGTGATCCCTTGATCTGGTTGTCGTTAAACGACAGTTGAAGCGAAAGTGATCCATTGTGAGGTGGATGAAAGCTAAATACGTATAGGCCATCACCCCTCTCATCGCAGGTCACTGGCAGCCTTCGTCCATTGAGTTCAAGCAAGAGGTTCAGTTTGCCCCAGCCCGCATCCTTCGTGTCCACCGCGATCTGTGACTCCCGTCCAGCTTCGTAACGCACAGGTGTTCGTAACTGAGAGACAAATAAAGAAGAAGAAAATGCTAATTGTGGGAACAGTCATAGACTTAGTATTCGACGGAATAAAATTGACAAAGCAGCCAGTGGTGACTGTGCATTGTCAGAGGAAAAATGTCCACCCCAAAATCGGAGTATATGCTTCTCCATAGCGTTATTATTATTATTATTATTATTGTTATTTTGTAATACTGAATAGCGCGCTACAGAGACGATGTACTCACTTTGATTTTTGTCGGATCGTACACATAGCAGGTAAACGGTGAGCCCGAGATGTGCTCTCGCGTATACGTGACGTTGATCTGCCATTCGCCAACGACACGCGGCACGAACGATGCACGAAATGATGATCCTCTCTGATCAACATCGACTTCGCATGGAGTCACTACGCCCGTCGGAGATACGGCTTCGATCTGAACACCACGGCCCTGTGCGCCGTTTGAGTTAATCTGCGCAATGGGTTCAAACGATAGAGGCAGCGTGAAGAGAAATCGACTCAGTGGAAAAACTCGGGTATGGACTGCATCGTTAATACTGCCGTGATATCTGAAGATAGTTCTGGTAAGCTAGTGACCGGCGTTAAGTGGAGTCACACGCCGTCTAGTTTACGATCCAGGTGCGGTATAGATTATATCGTTTATTAATCTTCAGCAGCAATAGGTGAGACAATAGAATAAGTTGTATGCGTTATATTTCTGCAAAAAAAAAACCGCATTATATCGCTGGCAAATGACACTACGAGTGTTCGTTCTGGCTTATGCTTGATCACTAAATATATCATTAATATAGATATAAAATATATCTATATTTTATCTATTTAGTATATATATATATACTAAATATATCATTAATATCTAATATAGATTGTATATTTTGAAAATCCACCTTTCTTATATATATATATATATATATATATAAAGGTGAAACATTGCACAAACCAAAACTTCGACGAGGCTTCCGAGAGCGCATGGAGCGATTCCGGAATAAAGAATCCTCGAAATATCGGGAAAGACTTCGACGAACATTGGGCAACACTCAACCAGGGCACCATTCAGAAACACACGCAGCTCGTGTGGGGTCGCTTGCGTCGGGAGAAAACTGCCCATGCCACCCCCTGGACCGATATCAAGCCTGGAATACCACGCGGTACCGTTATATATATATATATATATATATACATATATATATATATATATATATATATATAGATTTTTCTATGCAAACATCAGCCATTGGCGCATTGCATTTAGATAGAAAATGGTACAACCATTGAAGAGAGAAGAAGCAGTCTCTCTTAACACTGACCACGTACGACGCAAAGCCACTGACGTAACGTGTATGTAATGGACATACAGTACTTAAAATAATTGCTGTACACATCTTAAAACAAGTATAGTTATTTCTTGATTTCTTACCTGACAGGCACTCTCTGGCCACTTCGAATTTGGACGATCTCAACGGTGACATCCCTCTCCACATTCACGGACGCGTCAACAGCAACAATCTCAAAGGTAGCCTATAGATCAATTGAAAGTAACGGAGAACCACGATAAACAGGCTGCACCCAGTGGGGATGTCGGTCCGACTAATTCTATACGCTTGCTTATTTAGCTTAGATAGGAATACTTACCGCCTTGTTGACGTGCACATTATTTAGGTCGACTCCCCGAACATAGACTCGTTCGTTCTTACGGGAGCCGCCCATTTCTCTGGACGCGGCTTTCTGGAATTTGGCAAGATAACCCATGACGGCCAGGGCCTGTACTTCGGGATCGGACATCTCCTTCGACGATATCGTCCTAAGCAGGCAAGCATATAACACAGTGAATGAAAGCTATATTTAATAATAATCCTACGAACAGAAACAGAGCAAGCCGTGACGTCATAGACGTCGCCTGATTCATTATATATATATATATATATATATATATACGTGTGTTCTCGATTAGATATATCTAGTTTATGGGTGTGTATATTTTGTTGTGTGCTTCTCATATACGATATGCTAGACAGATATAAAGTCAGTGTTCCTTTTGCCTCAGCCAGGTTAAGTCTCGTAGAAAGCAGGTTGATATGATAGCGATTCACGGAGAAGAGCATGCACACAATACGATACTGCCTGTAACAGTAGCATTGATTGTTATTACTACGCTGATCGTGGGAGTCATTTAACCATGGATTCATACTTGGCTATGCCGAGTTGAGCATGAGCGGCGGCAATGCCACGAAAGCAGTTGTTCTCGAATTCATGTGGAATCCGCGAAAGGGTGCTGATATCGACGGAACCGCCGAGTTTGTTGACCAGCTCACAGAGAGCGCTCCCATCGTTCCAATCCGTCTATAACAGAAATGAACACAAAGAGAACCTTCGATTACCCCAGCATTTGGTTACCCTCCATTAGGATCTCTACTATAATAAGATATTGCTCGTCACTGTTTCACTTGAAAGTATATACTTAGTATTAGAAAAGTTGAAAAAAAATAGAAAAAACATTTTTAGATTTTTTTTTCGTTTTTATGAAAAATGAAATTTTCTCTGAAAAAATTCTCATTCACACAGACACCTTATTGCATAGTTCAGCAGTAGTAAAGTTACATAAAAACAATCTTCGTTCGCACGATTTGCGTTTGATAAGCATCGCGTCGGGTCGTCTAATTGCCCATGTAACACAGTTGTACTGTATTAACCCCACACGACGATAACCTGCGACCTTTGATTCCGCATAATCTGCTCGGGATTATTCTGTTCCGTAAAAAATTCAACTCCGCTATTGAAACTAGGCAACACGCAGTTGCACAACGAAACCGACTCGAGGCCAATGTAGACAGATACAAAGTACATTCTAGCGCATGTAACTGACGCGGGAGACTTCCCGCTCCGCCTTCCCCATACGTTCAAGTTGCCTTCTTGTTACTGCAGACGTCAGCGAAAGCCGCCAACGACCACGAGCATCGCCGGGATTTTCACAGAATGCGTAAGATGCTATGTTAGGTATATGATAGATGCCCCATGACTTTCAATGCTGTGGAAGGAGACCAATGCTGGGCATTCGACGTTTAGCCATATGCTATTGTGCAATAGATAGCACCGGGTGACACGGCCGTAATCATCGGCGTATTATATTAGACGTCGTCTGAAGCCGGAGGTATCCGGACAGGACGTCGGAGGGACTCTCTCGTTGAATGAACGATATCAATCGTACTCAAGGGCAGTCAAACGTGTAGAAACGACACGCCCTGATGGCCTACTGTTGATATTGGAATACTATCCGCCTGTAATGGTAACAGGCAGCCGCTTTGCACACTAGCGCGCGTTGCGAATCTATGCTCAATCAGCACAATCAATATTCAACAGGTGTGTTCGATTACACCCTTCGATCTGTCTGGGTCCGTGATGTGTCTACTCCGGCGTTAATTCGCTAATTCGATTTGTGGAATGAGACGGTGTAGCTGTGCTGCTGCACACGACATGAACGGGTGGGCAATGTACATGGTAGCTTCACCAAGCATAAATGTTGTCTAACGATAATATGAATCACAGATATAAAGTAATGTTTGTTGGGTTAGCGAAATGAACACGCATTTCCATCCAGGTATATTGTATGCATTTAGAAATAGACAAATTAATGACAAGTGATGTAAAATCGGCATTTTCAGATCGTTGTGTTTTTTTTTTAAATTATGCTATTAACGGATGCTATCGAGATATGGGGTGATTCCGGGTCAGTCCCCTGTGAGCTGCGCGGTCGGTAATCCTGACGGTAGGGAGAACTTGAACTGTATTCATTTATCAAATTGAGCAGCATTAAATTTGCCTCACACGAATACGAGTGGATGAAACTAAACGATTTCTTCATAACGCGGTAGTTACTCATACAGTGAGTTCTCGTTTGAAACAGCCCAGTCTGAAGGTGAGACGCTTTCGCTGCGTACACATTTTTATTCCGGGAATTTTTTCAGCGTACGACAATGATTGACTAATGCATTGGCACGACGGCCAAATGAATTCAACCCCCAAATACGAATCGAGTTTACGAATTGAGATGTTCCCGAGGCTTGCCGCATCAATACGTCCTTATGACTTTTACTTGCACCTGTTTTATATGAGACGAAATGATAAATCACAAACCGCTCCACAACGAGCACTAAGTAACGACATACAGGACAATCAGGATTTGTTTCGTCTTGCAATTACAGTTCGTTATTTAAGATAACGTGCAGTGCCGCGTGATAGCGGTGTTGGCACATTTGAATATAAACATCGTCGCCCATCATCATTTGACACCTCAACAGACAAAGCTGGCCAATGTCCAACCCGGCTGCGTTCGAGCAATCGTAACTTCAAACCGCAATGCTATAAAATACCGCTGGTACGGCTGGCCAGCGGGGATCGCGAATCAGATTGGCAGTCCTCGAAACGGAGGAGAAGAAATATGGCTCCGCCATTGGACGTGCACGTAACTCGGTTGGTGGTCGTCACCTGGGTCACTGTCAATGTGAAAACGACAGAGAAGTGCCCCCCCCCCCAGAGGAGGGACACCGCTTGCCAACGTCAATCACAGGGCGCCTTATGTGTGATTATATTCTATTTATCAGAGCCGGCAAAATCGCCTTCAGTGGCTACGAACACCTATGGCCATTCAATGGGCTAACAGATAAACGGGTTCTGTTTGCCGAACTTTACCAATTGCCATGCGGTAGTGACCATAACGGGTTTTATGCCACTTGCTGGGCTGATACGAGCATCCGAATGACCACCTGCGATGGCCAAAGCGCTCGCTCAGTTTGGCACTGTTATACCCACTGTGTGCTCAGATGTTGTTTTGCTCATATATGTATATATATATATATATATATACATTGTACGATTGAGATACGCTAGCTCTGACACGCTACGTTTCCTAGTAGATAAATGTATCTTGTACGTTATAGCATCACAGGGTATCCGCAACTTGAGCGATCGACGCGGATTCGACCGGCCGGTATTCTTGCCGTAGGGAATATTAGCCGATTGCTCTTCTGTCCGGGACTCTGAGGGAGGGCGTATGTTAGCTGTGACAAAGTATTGCGTTGTCAAGAGTTGGCCGCCGGACATCAGGCCAAGGCCAACTATCTACGCCTGCTAACGACGATATAGGTTCTGTTTCGGGCCTATCGACAAAATGCGGGATTAACAAAATTGCGCTTTACAGTGATGGCACAAAGGCTGCCGACTCCTCCGGACCCCCATAGATTTCCTGTTGGACCGTGTTTCACCCGTCGTTTTTTTCTATACCAACGAAATTTGCACACAAAATGATTTTCCGGGAGGTTTTTCAACATTTCGGGTGTTTACCTTCAAAAGTTCTCTGCAAAATATCAGGCAGGTAATTAAGAAATGTCTCTTATATCGGCCTCGAATAGAAATCATAAATGTGTACCTGCACGACAAACGAACGCATGGCGCATCACGCTATTGCGCCAAATTGCTGGAGAGTCCGTGTCCAGGCGCAAATTACATTTGTCACATTCGTTGGAATTGTAACGCCCGCTGTCGGCGCTGCGTTCCGACGTTTCAAAGGATCTTTATGGAGGCCGATCGCGCTTGAGCATGAGAGTGACGTTTACGTTATTCGGGATTGTTCCGTCATCATCACATAGGTTACTGGCAAGCAAATATTCAATCGATCACGACGAAAAAATTCGAGCCAAACTTAACTCCTTTCCTGACGTCCACCATCAGATGTTAGTTTCTTTTACTGGATCTGTAAAATCTAGGCCTCATCTCCTTGCGACGACAACCAAAAATGAGCCCCATGAAAGATTCATGAATTCAGCCAATTTGAGATGATTTTCCAGCTTCATGCAAAGATCAACGACCCGGACGAGTTACAACAATTTTTTTAATTATGGTCCACTCGTGTGTATGAATATATATATATATATATATACGATTACAGTTACATAATATCTGATTCGGCGTTATAGAAAATCATTATGATTATTATTATATTATTATTATTACTGTTGTTGTTGTTCTTGTTATTCGCATGACTATGTATGCCATATTGATCGGCGATGCTGAGCGTACCCATACGCTTCAACTTTGTGCCTGCTGCTTCCGAAAAATCTAACCACAAGCAAGCGCCACCAATCGGGTACACCGCAATGTGATAATATTACCTATAAATGCACTGTCAACGAGATAACGATTGTCGACGCCAGTCGAATGGACTGATAACGCGTGTGCGTAGATCAGCAAGAAAAAAAATCATTCATTCGGATTAATCATATCAGCTTCGATCGACCGGTGCTATTAATCCATCTGAATAATAAGCACGTAAGCCAGTGGCGGCAGTGACAACAACCACAAGCCTTCGCATAAAGCGGCCGAAGCCAGTCAGCGTGGCAAACAGTGTTATTATCACTGCAATGGTTTATCACAGAATAAATAAGCAATACTGAGACATGTATGGTTAGCTTCGGGCCCCGAGGTGCGCGTCAGCGAGACAGACGCTGGCTAGCATCGGTAACGATAGCGGTCTGCCGGACAGCGGTACGCATGGTCGTGCCACCTGATAAATGTTGTATCCTTCGCAGGATACAATCATGGCATTATCGTGCATTGTTGGCTGGGGTACACTTTCACCATGCAGGCGGTGATATGTCGTTCGATTCGTGATCGAGCGACTAAGCGGAATGAGTTGCGCAAATACCCGCTGTGTGTACACGGTATAATTTAGTTGGTCGGTCAGAAAATGAGAAAAGTCTCTTAGCACTCGACCACTTGGTGGAATGGCGATAATTCGCTATTGAAGCTTTGTGCAGTGCTGCAAACAAGGATGAAATAAACGTGGCGGCACAATAACGACCGCATTCTGTGCGAGGCATGGTCAAGATATATCGAAGTAAAGATAAATGGGTAATTCTTACCTACCTTATATATATATATATATATATATATATATATATAGAGAGAGAGAGAGAGAGAGAGAGAGAGAAAGACATTGTGCATTCACGTATCAACAACCAGAGAAAAAAGGTGTACGAATATGCTGGGTACTGTTCATAAGTAGTTGGCTGCATAGAAATTACTATGCGCGCATATGGGCCAGCCCCTGAATATCCGACGGGTTTCGCTTATTAGTGTCGTTTGTTTAGGACGCTGAGTTGTTATTCTCGATAAAAGACGACAATCTCACAGAATCGCCCCAAATCGATCAGCGAACTATGATAGAATAGCAATGTGGACGTTCTCGCCGTAGAGTGTCGTACGTTATGTGAACGAGGGAAGATACTGCGGCCTTAGCAGACGAAACACACACAGCGGCTCGAAATATTATACAATACTATGTACAGCCATGTACGATCCGTTTCCTCTTTCTCTTTTATGGCTAATCTGTGAACCGCTTCTATAGTAATGTAAACATTGTTATTTTTCGTCATGCCGTACTAGATTATACCGATTATGATCTATTGACTAAAATCCCTCGGCGGGGCGGGGGTCTTAGTCCATCGACTTGGACACGTGGTTCCGCGACATCGAACGTGTTGATAGTTGCTTCATGAACGTGTCCTAAATTCACGTTTTTTCTAATGAGGACACAGCCGAATGACCCACGGCTGAATTCATCGACACATTGCATTATTTCAGCTGGCTGGCTCTCATTAGTGGACACATTGAAATATCGGATATTTTCAAACTTGCATAAGCCTCTTAACAACAATCCTTGCACCAACCGTTCATTTTGATAGAAGGGCTCTTTTCAGTTATTCTTTATAATAGTAGACAAAATGACTTATGTATATTGATCTCGCAATTGGCGGCCACTTCCCAAGCGGCAGGGATGGCGAATTGGGAGCTTGGAACCGTCGACTCTCTCGTGTTCAAATGAGTCAAGCATCTGATATATATATACTCCAATAATGAACTGCAACATATGCACATTTATATATAATAGTAATTGATGAAGCACATTTTTAACTATCCATACATTACATTGTTCGTCCTCGTCGATTTCGCCATAGTCCTAAAATATCAACACTTCAAAATTCTACCTGTGCTTTTACCGTTTCGTTTTTGCGAGATATTCGTTAAGAATAATAATAATAATAATAAATCAGTCGTCATATATATATATATATACATAGATATATACGCGTACCTAAACGAGCCTTTTCACATCGTTCGTCCAAATGTATTTCCCTCTAGAATGCGCTAATGACCTCTTTTGGCGATATATCAAACGATCGTAGTTAATTAATATTACCACTGTTATCGATGACAATGCGATTACGCTATTTGCTGTCGGCCTGGCGACGCATGCAGCGTTCCGAGGCCTTGGCACCCCATCCCCCAATTATCTACATCGTGATTCTTAACAGCCGATTAGTGGCGTACATTTTCGTAAACGACTAGACCGACATAAATTCAGGCTGGTATCACGGCACTATCGGACCACAAACACATAACGCAACGGGCCAAAGCCTTCCATGCAGGACACAATATCGAGGAATATGTTTCGAAGGTAATAAAAACAGCTTAATTGTCCATGATGTCACACAACCGATGTGACCGTCACATCGGATATTGATTTTAAGCGATCGTGATCTGAAAGCATTCGCTGCAACCGCAGTGAACAACAATTAATTGCTCTATTTCATACTTTGCAATTGTCGTGTAAATAGCACTAATATGTACGACTTCATGAAGTATTAAGTGAAGTGAATTTTCCGGGCGGACTCGCACCCTTAAACATTGAACTCAGTCGACGGTACAACAGCATTCGGTATCACTTCATAAGGCGGACCCTCTTCGACATCGAGCCCTAGCAGGGCTCAGCCATAATTCAGAATGATGTGAAAGTAGTTACTTACGGTGAAGTTGTTGATGTACGGGAGGTATTGGCGGACCCAATTGATCATGGCACGATACCCAGCCGAGGCGTCGTTCATGTAATATGACAAATAGGTCATTCCTATTCATGAGCAGCATTGATGACACCACCGGACGCGAGAGGCGCCCCGCCCCCCAGGAACAATCAAGGAACGAGACAGAAATTGAAATGCGTCTTTAGAGATCGTTCATGAGATTTGCTGTAGTATTTCTACAAATAAGTTGTTTATTTTTATATAAGCAATGGCAAGTAACGATTGAACGTAACCAGTCGAGGACTATTTTTACTAACAGGAACATGGCTGAGAGCCGGGGTGAGACAAAGATTTTCTTCAAGTTTCTGAAGTGTATTTTCTTCGAGGCTAATATGACGTAATTGTTTATTAGTTAACATCGTCACTAAAAGATCCCCGAATGACATTTACCCATTCGTAGAAAATAGCGCCGACACCATTGTTCAACACAGTCATTTCTGAGTGCGGCGACAGATCGAGGATTCCAGATTGAGTATGAAGATGAATAATAAATAGATATGCAAACAAAAAGCTATTTGTTGCATTTTTTTTTTGCCGAGAACTTAAGCATATGTATGTTTATTGCAGTTCCGCGAATAAACATTTGATTATCATATGATATGATATTTGTTCAACCGAGAATAAAAATGAAGCCGCTTCCCATAAGGAGAGTTTAGTGTGACAAGCGAATGACATATGGGGGTGCAGATTAGAACTTGTAAGAAGAGAGTACCTGAGAGTTCGTCGAGTTTCTCCGAGGCAAGATCTTCGGGCCGAAGGACAATAGGAATACTTAGCTGTTCCCGGGCGGTCTCCATTGCCAACTTACAGTTCTCGTACCTGTCCACAACAAATGTACCTCTATTGCAATTTCTCTCATTTCTATATATACATATATATGTCTGTCGAATGTCTCTCGATAATGCCTAGAGCACTAGTTTAGGAAAAGGGTGTCGCATTTGTTTGCCGGCTAGCCAACCGGCATCATGACTGATTGACTTCATTAAGACGCATTCTTCCCTAAGAAATATTCCATGTTTAATAATAGCATACGTGAAAAACGAGCATACCCATTGTTGGGATTCAGGTTTCTCCAGTCTGGGATAAGGCCGGGTTTGCAGTAGTCAACAAGTGCGCTCAGCAGCACCCCCGAGTTCCAGTCAGTGGAGAAGTTCGACACGTCCAATTCTGAAATATATTTAAGGACACAAGTCACACATATGTCAAGGAAACGCCGGATCGAGTCTCGTAATAGTAGTTTGGATGTACTCGCAGCACTTTGGGATTAAACCCTGCTAAATCCGGAGAATCTTTGGGTTTCTTTATCATCTTCCTTTATCTTTGGACTTCTGCCAGGCGCGATATCTTTAAAAACAAGTTAAAGTTAGCCCGGATAAGTCCTTAAAGTAATATCCGAAGGTGTCCCCCGATATAATCTAGTCAGTTATTTGATTTTCGTAGTTACTTTCTTGGCGAGTTCGCGGCATTTGAAAATGCCCTCAGGCGAGTCAGTCATCGATGTGTCTTTTGCCTCCGATTGTTCTGTGAACGCTCGGTGACCTCCAAGTCGGCGCGTCATAGCAAAGACGAGTTGCTGTCTCAGCTTGTTACGGACCGCCTGGCGCTGTATGTGAAGCTCGTCAGTACATTATCCCGTTGAGCAGGAGTGTTCTTCGAAGGAACCAGCTCACGTTCACACTGAAGGAGCGTGGATCGTTTCTACTGGAGAACATGGAGCGTGTCCTTGCCAGAGCAGTAGTATACCGGCCAGACCGGCCAGAGCAGAGTATTCATTGACTTTCGCTCTGTTTTTGACATCGCACCTGAAGATGTTGCTAGTCTCAAGTTGGCACCCGTTGGAGTGGCCTCAAACGTTGTCAGCCTGTCAAGGGGCATTTTTTTTTGTGACAAACGTAATCGTTGGCAACTGGACGATGGCGTCGCAGAGTTTGATCACTGTAGCCGAACCACGCCAAGCCTCGTACTATTTATTTAACTTCTCCCCCAAAGGCGTGGAACCACTTATTCAGTATGTGTTTAGAGTCCTCCAGCGGGGTGGACTCGTTTAATTAAACTTGATCCTCAACAACCGGTCCGATTCCAGAAGAAGCCTCTCCCAAGCCTGGATCACACCGAACGTTCCAAGTGACCGAAAGCGACAACCTCAGTCATCGTACAAATGAGAGTAACCATCTCATCTGACAAATGAGAGTAAGAAGCGTCACGGCCACTGGCCGATCATTCGGAGGATTACCGAACCAAGGACCCCGAAAGGCCCTTCTCGCAGTCACGAAGGACCCGTCCTGCTCTGTAAAACGCCAGAATTCGTTGAGCAAGCATTACAACGGCTGGGCCTGCCGAATACAGACGTGAACTGCCAGTTTATGCCAGACGCGAGTATGAGCCGATAATGAGCGGTACAGGCCCAGCATTCTACTGAACGGTTGCAATGAATTATGCTGCAGGGAAGTGTCGAAACAGTCTACATGTGGCGAGAAACTCAGCACGATGTCGACGGGGTTCACTACGTTGTCTGTCAGACGATACTTGGCCACCATGAGCCTGAAGATTCGACATGGATTCCGCTGAAAATGATGGTACAAGGAGCATGGCCAAGAGATAGTCGATATCACAGTGACCATTGACTGTCTATTGGTGGTGTCTCTTAGCGACTTAGCGCGACTTCATAGTGATCCGTCGCTTTTGTACTTGTTAAGCTTTCATTATCACAATTTGTCATAGAGTTGCTATAGTTACCTTTCCAAGATGTCAATACACTTATCTTAAACGATGTTTACTATATCAGCTGATTCTTGTCAGGTACGAGTAAGGCAGAGAATAAGCAAAGGTGGCCCCGACAGGTCCTCATAGTAATACCTAAAAGGTTAAGAGCTGACGCCTGTCAGATAGGGGAACGAACAGCTGAGGGTCAGCTCGAAAAACAGCTACTATATCAGCTAATTGTGTTGAACCTAAATGCCTTATCGACATCTAGGCGTATTTTTTTTCTCAGGATTCATACTGCTCTACGTCGCACACGTGTGTTAGACAGATTCAGGACATTCTCGCGTAGCATTATGATTGAAACTAATTGATATGTTGATAGCAAAATAACAAAAACACATGGGTATATGCAATAATAGCATATACGCATATGTTTTTTTTAATTAATTTCCAGATACATAGGTGAAGCAAAACACAAAAAAAAGTCACCCAAGAATGCTCTAATTCAACGACATCCGCCACAAAAAACGCCGATTATCGATTAGATAATTAAATAAATATCGTTGGCTATCCCTTCCAGCAGTTGCCAGCGCTTCGATGTTTCGACCATTTGCGGAAGTCGGCTAAATGTACTTATCCATTGCTGAATGGCTATCAGTTGGCTACTACGATGCCTATATCGTGATGGCTGAGAGTCGTATCAGAAGGTGGTCTTCCCGACAACGACACTATTATAGAGATTACGCCGTGGTGATCAAAATTGTTGTAGAACAAGTTATAGTAATCGACGTAGTACCCCTGGTGGTAACGGCTAGTTGCTCGGGCGCTGTGATTTCATCGAAGTGCAGTGAATGAATATGAGGAACGGAACCAAAGGTATAGCCAGATAGTATGGCGACTCAATCCAACAGAGAAACAAAATATTGGGGGAATTGTCGATCTTCGTCTTGTGGGAATCCGTTAATAATAATAACAATAATAATGATGATAATAACAATAATAATGATGATAATAATAATAATAATAATAATAATAATAATTATTATTATTATTATTATTATTATCACTTGTTTGTTTTTTTTATTTTTATTTTCCCGTTTCGTTGCTGCCCCGTCAACAAACAACAGGAATAGATTCGATCATCCTCCTCATTTTCGCAGTCGCAATTCTACCGTAAATTCGGTTGTGTTAAATTAGCGAATGACCGGATGCGTCCGCTGAGACATATCTGTGTCTAGACCCACACGCCATAGGTCACATCAATCTCGCCCATCGAGTGTAGGGGGTCCACTGCGTGGCCACGCGTATGACCTGATACAATATATGTGTATGACCGGGATGTATGCGGATACCAATGGCTCATAATGAACGATAACAAATCCAATAATATCAGCAGTGTGACGGAGCTACATGCTACCGAATAGTTCTATCATTTTTATTAGTTCTAATATCGTCACCATCATACGCCGTGATTTTGATAGTCGCCACCTGCGGGCAAAATTCGCCGTCCGGCCGCCCGGAACAAGCGTACAGGACCACGTATTCTGATTGGGCGTCGCCGTATCATCGACTGTGTATATAAGCGTATACGCGTGCGTGGCCGGACCTGTGCGCGTCAAACGGCAAAACCGCAAAAGTGAATAGTCATGACACCATTGAGTGCCCCAGCATCGTCTCGTGCGTCGCCTGAACGAGCAGCAACAGCGAAAAATAAAAGAGATAATTATACGGGCGTCACTGTGCGAGCAAGTCTTTTATAGGTACTAATATAATGAATACGCTGAAAGTATAGCGAGCGCCCAAACAACAAGTCAGGTCAATTTCGTTCGTTGGTCCCATACGAGAAAACCGCTGCTGTCTATGGCAATATAGATATGATGACTACGTGGCATGACTCCATTGTGTAATTGAAAAATCGGTGGAGTGATTTCAGTCGGGGCGGCTCTGTGGCTGCTCAATGGGTTTTTGCTATGCGATTAATATATGATAAATTGTGATTGTATTATTAGTAATTACACGGACCTTAATCCAAAGGACTATAGCAGTGTAGACACATTCCAATTAGACTTGAAGCAGAGAGCGGACGAACGCAGTCCTGTGCTAAACGCTATGGCCTGATTCGCGCATATGTGAATGCTTTCGTGAAGTTTACTGTCTGTGATTTCTAAAGAGCACTGATGCACATTCCCAAAGGTCTTAAAATTTCGAAAGCCACACTCGCAATGAATGATGAAGCTGGCTATGCATCCTAGCGAGTTAAGCGTCTCGTGAGTTCCCAGGATCTGTCCCCCTCGATGTTCGCCACTTTAACAAGGCAACACACGAATACATCAATATTAAGGTCTCCGTAAGTCAAATTGTCGACCGACAGCATAGTTTGACTGCTAAGGCAGTTTGGCATGATGCCTTAATTTTATCTTGTCAACGCACACGTGAGAGTGCCCCGTCATTAACTAACTACACATATACCCTGCATCTGCTGCAGATACCTTCTGGCATTTCGAGGACGAGTGACAACTAATTAATGACCTTGCATCGAAAGTCACATGACAACCATGAACGGTCGAGCGCTTCGATGTAGACCACAGTTCATTGCGAATATCGACAAAAAAAAACGACAGCTGAAACGCCACGAACAGTGAAATCTATCGCGGTGGCGGTTGTAGTAGTCGCGCGCGACCCAAGACCCGTGAACGTACGGTGAAGCGGCGGTGCCTTTCGATGCTCGTTCGATAGATCGTTAGATCGCGAGAATGAGTCCGCATTTATTTCATATGACAGGTGACCTTCAATAGCGGTTAGATAACCCGATGAACGAAATGAGGTGGAGGATTGCTGCGAGCCCGGGGAGCGGGGGGTTACAACGGGGTTAGATAATAATAATAATAATATTGTGTGGTACTTCATATCGAACACATCGATGTTGAAGGCAGCAGCACCAGCATTCGTTGTAGTTATTGATCATCAACAGCAGGCGCCGTCATACAGAGAACAACGTGATTAACATCAACGCTGCTGTTGGCCGTTGACGCCATCACATACGATCGGACAGTTTCGTCGCCTTGTCAGTAGATGTCGATCGATGGACCAGCTCGTCCGTTTTTGTTCTCCGCCAGTGAAGAAGCCCCCTCCCACTAGATAGTTACCTTCGGGTTCGGCCTTCGTCCGCCGATAGGTTATCGTCTGAGCTGCTACCAGTCAAAAAATGATATTGAATGAGTTAATAACGACCACGAAATCATTGTTGACTGTCGGAAATGACTAAAATGGACCAGAAGTTGTCGGTCTTAAAAAGTGATGTTTTGACATCGATTGCCTTTCCGAGAATTGTATTATACATACACTTGATGTCGTCCGCATGATTCAGTGCGAGACGTCTATATTCAACGTAATCCCTAATGGCGACGGTGGAGAAAATGGCACAGATGGCGATTTAAGATCTATCGTCTACTGGGTACGCGGTAAGAAACGCTGAAATGCCTATGTTTTTCTATGTGGGCTCAATAATTTCCTATAATTAATAATGACCTATTCTAATTATGTGGCAAGTTGCAAAACTTGGCATGGTCATGTCATATTTGGCGGTTGCATTCCGACTGCTCCGTTTGCTCTTGTGTCACGTTGTAGAAGAATATTTGGATGAGGCATTACGGGGTTCCATTTGTAAAATGGATTCGTGTACTGCAGTTAATGCCTTTAGATGATTTTTACTCAAACGCAAATCTAGTTACTCAATGGGTGGTCTGATAAAGGTCATACATGTGTCGTTCGTCTCCCTCAATGATTAATATATATATATATATATATATAAGCTATAAATCTGATGAATCGATACTTCGTTTAAATAGTCCACAGCCAAAGGCAGTACGATATCACCGTCCAACGGAGAGCGAGCGAGAGAGAGAGAGGGGGTATACAGCGTGTTAGAATTTCGCTCAAGACAAGGTGCGCCGAATGTCGGTGTCACCTGACAGCCAACCCAGCTGACGAAGGACCATCGACCCCGTCACGCTGCGAAACGCAGCAATCGAATGCAGTTTATCTTTGTGGCCAGATCGAATTAGACGCCGGTCCGGCAAACGAAAGATCCTGTAGAAGCAAGCAGAAAAAAACAACAGTGCACTAACGAAGCGGCTATCGCACAGGGAGACTTATTAATCAGTGTCACTGAAGGCGACGCTCAATTCGCGCACCTCGGATTGTGTTGACCTTTTTTCTCGGAGTGTTGTCGTGTAATATCATATGTTGCGACAGCAGGACGCTGTGGGCGCTATTCGGGGAAGATGTCAGTGAAGGTGGCTTGCGCCGTCGTGTATTATGAGGTGCTCAAACGGGGGCAGCTTACAGTGATTCCATAGGTGTTTTAGTTATCAGCGGAAAGAGATCACAGATTGATTCGAGTGGACGAATCGTGTCAATGTCAGAGATAACTATGAAGTAATCAGTAACTCGGAGAACATTTGCTTGATTGATGGACATTGATCCATGTGGCGTCTTCGTATCTGAGTTGGGCGCATATTCCTGTGTATTTCCTATGCATCCTTGAAGGGGCATTAATCATAAATGTGTCGATGTTGTCGCATATCATTGACGATAACACATTCAGCTATCATGGAATTTCTAATTGATAAACTAACTTCCACAGCAGACAGCGTATCGGTCCAGCCATATAGTGAGTACAACCAAGCTGAGAGAATCTATATGCGTGCGTATAATCGTATTTATTAGATGCCGTAATGTTTCTGAGCGATTTTCTCTCCGCATAACAACAATAATCTCAGAGGTGATCTAATTAACATTGACGTCAATTAGGCCCCAGGAGAGAAGTAAAGGGATAGATTTCCGTGGAGGAAACTCATAGAGCAGTACGTTAAAAAATCTCGTCTGTATAACTTATTGAACTTATAACTTATACTATTGGCTAACTTATTCGATACTTGATTCGAAGTTGTGCTTTGCTCCTCCTTTGTTCAAGTAACAGTTTACTTAACTTCAACTAATGAGAACGAAGGGCGCCCTTTGCCTGCTCTACTTTGAATCATTATGTCAGACAAGAAATCAACCGTTGATTAAAGCATGCTATACACGGCCGAAGGCAAAGAGCATTGGCCTGGTTCGAAATCAAGTTACGCCTTTGTTGCTTGAACATCATACTACTTACAGCATGTAAATAATTAATGGGCATTATAATTTTTCGCAATTATTATAATTTTTTTCGATTCTCCGGTTATCGTGGGTGACTGTCCCAGAGCAACGAATACTGGCCAGGTCAAATATTCGCAGCGAGCGGGACACGCAAGTAACACATCGGGAGGTAATTCAACCACTTCTTTACGAAATGCGGTTTGTTTTTTCCATTCAATTCCACTGTGATCCATTGCTTATCGCCCGATCTGCTGAAGTCTATTGGTGTCTTCTTCTATACGATATTGAGATATTAAGTCATCCTCAGTGCGCTCTTATCTAGCTATTATATATTCGACCCGAACTTACCCGGTGGCAGGACAGCCCGTAACCAACTAAGCATCAGCTTTCTGGCAGGTGCATTTGAGCGGCCAATTTGATAGCGGACAATAAGACTCCAAACGAGGCCTAGGATAAGCTTCAGATTGCCCTCGACAACATCCGTGTTACCTGTAAGGATCAAGGAGACGGTTGACGGTTATCAATGATTTAGGCGGGTACTATGATGATACTATATGATACGATTACTTTGATGCAACCAAGAAAACAACACAAATATTCGTATTTAATCTATTCGACAAGAGTTATACAATGGCTGTTCAAGGTGAAAACTTGCCCAGCAGGCGTTCGTTTTTGGGAGGAGTCGCGGCATCGTGACATCGTCTAAAAATGGTCACTTATTGTCTGTCGGTAGCCATTAGCTTTTGAAATCGTTTAAGGGCTAATTCATGAGAAGTTCTCAATGCGAACAGAGCGGGTTTGGCCGATACTTTCGTGTTAATGAATCCACACACAGAGCATCGCCGTTGCGATAACTAAAATTGTTTTTCTTGAGCTGACCCTCAGCTGTTCCCCTATCTGACAGGCCTTAACTCTTAACTCGGGGCCACCTTTACTAATTCTCTTCCTTACTCGCACCTGGCAAGAATCTTCAGATAAAGAAAGATGATAAAGAACTCCAAAGATTCGCCAAAGCGTCCGACAAGAGTTGAACCCAACACACACGTGCCTCCGGTCTAGCAGTCCAAGACGCTCACCACTAGACGACCATCCAGGGAACCCGTCGCAGCCGCTAAAACGTTTATAAATGACCCCAATTGGGGTTTCGATCGCGCAATGTATTGTATTATGGTACGAGTCCATTGTGAACCGGCCTTTGTTTATCATGCCCATGCGTACATTTGTAGTCGTATTTAGTTACAGCTGATTCTAAGCAGATAGAGATACAGCCTTTCTATTTTGTAGACGGAAATATGGCCCAGCGAAATAAAAAAAAAATATATATATATATAATTAACACCTAACATATCATTTAATGCATCTATTGGTGAAGTTACAAAGATGAATGTGAACTTGTTTCAATTCATGGACCACTGAATGCAGATTGCATGTGTGTACCAAATCATTACGAATTGGAGCCGTGGGAAGACTATATTGTCACCCAGCCAACACCAAGCCAACAATGGTGTGATAATAATAACGGTGTTTTTGTCATATCCTAAATTGAATATATATATATATATATAAAGTGTTCTCTTCTCATGGTGCCATATTCGGTAGAACGAGAGAAAGCCAAATGAATGACGAGATAGGGGCGAAACGCTGCAACAACATTGATACGTTCTTTCTTTTCTCACATTCGGCCAATTTCTATTTCGGTGTGAAATAGCTCTTTATTGAATTACAACAAACGTATATGCCACTCGATGGGGAGCCAGATAACCTGCGGATACCATCCGCCGAAGGACCAACATAGAGGCAGCCTGCCTGAATTCCCAAGTGCGAGTATGTATATGATCTTCCGTTGGCTGTATGGCATTCTAGATGATGAGTATCTTGTTATTATTATTATTATTATTATTATTAAACGATCATGCTGTATATTAGGTCACGTTTCTCAGCTGACTGTTCTCTTCTCCGTCTAGACTTCCGCTAAGCTAAGTGACAATGCACGTCTTGCAAGTATACACATATATATACATTTATATATAGGGTTTTGAATTTTTTTATGAAAATCCATAAAGTTCAGCTAAAGTTACCATAGCGTACCGATATATATATATATATATAAAGTTACCATAGCGTACCGATATATATATAATTCGTAGAAGTAAAAGCGGCGATATCATGATCGCCAGTCGCTACCATAAATAGTTGTGTCAACATGCTTGACAGTGGGAACTCATATAAACCTCATGATAGTTGTAAGTAGCGTGGAAAACGTCAAAGTGGTGGTAAGTTCATACGTTTTAACCAGCCACTATCTAACTAGGTTGGGTACCTATTGCTTTTGGTTGGCTGCAGTCGTTCTCGAAGTGCTTCCTTCTAATTTGAGACGGCCGTTTTAAAAGCACGACATCAACGGCAGCGATAAGCAGTTATTTTTATTCACTGGCGGTCGAGGGAACGTACTGAAACACATTACTGGGCCATCAATCGATCGTGTCTTGCCAACCCGCCATTATCAGCAGGGTGAAGATTTCTTCCAAACGAGTCGTTTCACGGTAGGTCTATCGAACATACGATTGTGTCATCAGTCTGCTACTCGACGAAATACGATAGATAGAAACACGCCCCAAATATACACACACACACACACATATATATATGCTTTTTTTTTCGGTCGCTTAAATCGGGCCTTGGTTTCCGATCGAATGCTCCCCTCGATTTTCCGATCGCAACGTTATGTGAATTGTACAACCAAATATCATATGATATATATATATATATATATATAGTGGGTAGGTCTGCCACTCCACCAGGCAGGAGTCCCACAGTACCACAGCAAATACCTTAGTTGTGACGCCTGGTCCCCACAAAAAAAAAAATATATATATATATATATATATATGCTTTTATAGCTTCGGTGCTGTCGAATTGTCCGTCATCACTATATAGGATCTAAATTCAATCGATATGGACTGGACAGAGACCAGCCGTTCTGTCGGACATCATTCCACAACTCTGGCGCACGCAAACCCCGCAAGAGGCTGACGGAGCCGGCAGCCTCGATCGGCCGAGCCCGATCGATGGTCAAACGTGAAAATGGGTAAAGTTCTGCTTTTTCTTCGGATCGACGTCGCGGCGACGATGTGACGTTCATCGGCGACCAGAAAGAATTATCGGCAACAACAAAGCTGGTGAATCTCGAAACGCTTCGATTATACTACGTGAACATACGCTCACAGAGCAGTTTTCGAATAGATGCGCATAAAGCAGACAATCGGATGATTGTGGAGGAAACGAAACGCAAAAGCAAACGATCCTCTGAATAGTCCCGAGCTGACCGAATAGACGATGCAAAACCAAGAGCAGGTCGATTCAATGGACGCTTTTCTATCAAGACAAAGATGAGCTTCACAAAATGCTCAAACGTTATTCTGGCAAGGATTTACACACAACTGACACATTGTTCCATGTGGCACGAATCATTACGAGAAGCTCGAGAGAGAGACCACCCTCTGCCTCAGGCTGAGATTACCATTTTTTTTTTGTAATATTTTCATTTAACTATCCCATCTGATTTTATAGAATAAATAGCCTGTGTCTAGTGATAGACGGGTAGATACTTGTGTGTGCGTATGATTTGACACGTGGATCGGCGGTGGTGTGTGATTATGAAATACAATTGATATGAAAGTGGTATATATATATATATACGAAATACAATTAATATGAAAGAAGTTGTATATATATATATTTGAGTGGTATAGCACCAAGGTAAACGTTGAACGTAAATATTTGCTCACGGTAGCTGCATTTTGAACATATAGTTTACTATATATATATTATATATATATATATATGTGTTTAGTAAGCGTACATGTAATATCATATAATTGTTTCTTGCGCAATAGTCGATTAATAATAAATACGTTGGACAAAACATTCTTTCAGCTTTGCCCCGTATACTTTCTAGCCGGTCAACAGTCAACCTATGAAATTCTGCGGGATATATATATATAAATATAGTAAAATAAGCATCACATTTATCTTCTTATTGCAGTGCCGTTCATCGGGGTGTATAATATTGTGACAGCAGCACTTCTTTCACCCTGACATCGATAATATTTGAAAGCATAAGCTAATGTAAACTTGTGAAATGGAGACTCTTTTTTTTAGTGTTTCGTGTGAACCGTAGAATCTTTTTATTTTATTTTTTTTTTTTTTTTAGAGGAGGAAATTTTTTTCAAACGCACGGTCACCACCGGAGACATTCCAATCTCCATGAAAGTGGGCCGATCCAGTGCAGGGTTGACGTGGATGACAAAACGCCTCTGCCTGCTAAACCATCCTCTGCTGAGAGTGTATCTCTTCCCCTGAGTCGGCACGCTTGGCATTAACCGTAGAATCTAGGCCTCGTTTGCTGTACAGCAGTGACAGTTGACCGTTGATGATTATACCTTCTTTTTTTTGTTTGGAGAAGGAAAATTTTCATCGATTTATTTATTGACTGACAAATTGATGATTAAGCTATAAGCAGCCAACGGTACACGCAACTACTAGAGACAGAACATCCTCTACCATCCAACAACCCCTCGTCAATAACTTGGCCTGTGCCGATATATCGTCGAAATATCAAGCTGCAGTGTAGTCCTGCCATTGGGCAATATCCTGTCTAATGACAATATTGCCAATTTGAAGGGCGTTCTACATAATCCCATTTGACTGAATAGAAACAAATGACGATGCAAAATATGTACCAAAATGAACTTACATTGAATTTATTTTTATTTCAGGATAGTAGGCAAGGTCTCAGATTAATAGTAATTAAAATGATTTTATTTGTAGATTCGAACTCGATGCTGACAATACGCTTAAGTATAGCCCCACATCATCCCGCGTA
Source organism: Stratiolaelaps scimitus (assembly GCA_019614645.1). NCBI lineage: Eukaryota > Metazoa > Arthropoda > Arachnida > Mesostigmata > Laelapidae > Stratiolaelaps > Stratiolaelaps scimitus. Next base: position 3,206,452 of record JABWDB010000036.1, read on the forward strand.
TGGCCCGTAAATTGTCTAATAACGTACAATGTCTATACGTGTGAATCATATTGAATTGTCTGATTGCCGAAGCATAGCCAATGCATAAAGATAATATTAATAGCTGAGATAGGATTCACATGGTATCTCGGATTATCAGCATGCCGTACGCGACAATGCATGCTGTGCTGTGTTTTGAGTAGTACGATAACTTGAACACTACATATCCAGCTATCAAGCTGTCAAACAATTACCCCTGAGGGATTTCCTCCTCGTTACGAAGGACGATCCCACGTTTCAGCATATGATCGATACCTTTCAAGAACTCAACACACTTGGACATGCAGGGGCGACGCGCCCCATATCAACTTAAATAAATTCACATTAAACATTTCATGGCTATTCGACATTTCGAGCATGCCTTCGAATCTCTTGTCTATATGAGATGTGCGCAGAAGGACACAATTATTTCATCGACATGGCAGATAGATATGGCGTATTGTTCGATGTAGAGATTATTATCGTAATAAGTAGCACTTTGTGCGAGATGCTGTTTCAGCTGTTGCGTGTCCATTCTCACCGATGCACTATGTCTGTCTACCGAGGGACGAGCCGTTGATCGATGGCCGAGGGCGTTCGGGAGCATCTGCTTAAGTCTACAGCTATGCAATTCAGTCATATGCAAACGAATATCGTCACACTTCGCGCTATGCGTCTCAAGACAACAAACAAAACGTGAAAGGGATAGATAGAAATTTACATCTGTAATGATCATGATAATAATAATAATGATAATAATAATAATAATAATAATAATAATAATAATAATTAGTGTATTATTTAAATTAGCCGAGCCGACACTTGGCTTGCCCCTCAACCGGTCGACGTCGTGTGGCCGTGCATGCAATTAGGAAAGAAGAAGCTGAGTATCCACCTTCACTGTTTTCAGTCGGCGTAGACCCGGACGAGACTTATTACCATTCCGTTGTAGCGGTCCGAGAGAAGGTCCCGGCTGAGAAGTTCGAACCACCGTTAGCTAGTTACGGCCAGACACACAGTGAATGTCACGGCTGACAACTATTCAACACAATGAAGAGATCGATGCATGCGCAATAGTAATTGCTGCTGTGTTCACATGCAATGATGAGCAGATCTAGGGAGATGCGACCGATGAGCAAATCAAAAATGAATTTAGACCGTCGACAAACCTCGAACGCGTTCTCTCCCAGTCACTTGCTTAGAATACTTACACATCTACATGAATTTCACATCTTGAAAAATACACGCATTTGAATCGTTGTGTTCGCCTCCCTGTCTCTCTCTCTATCCCCGTGCCCACGGCGGTGCGTTTTCCTTCTGCTACAGAAACAAAAATTTTGCAAGAAAATCAAGTATAACAACCCACCAAAAGAAACTAGATAGAACACCCGCTCCCAGGTAGCAGCGCGCTAGACAGCTCGCACACTACGATGAAAAACGTACACGTGTTCATCTGGCAAATTGCTCCCGCACGAAAATGGACTTCTTGTTTCAGCCTGAAATCGCAATTCAAAAATAGGCCGTTTCTTATTGTTCGGCGCACATCGCTAAATGATGCTAACGTCGGGTAGAAACAGCACACAAGTCAGTTCATCCATCTATGAGGGTTGGAACGCCATGCACCTGAGCAGGGTCCTTCCACCGCTTGTTGTGGCCGCTGTCGGCAGGCGTCTCGACGGCCGCTTTCCTGAGCCGCCATAATTTAGCCTCACGCGCTTTGGCTCACGGTCGTGGTCGGAGTCGCTCGCCGCCGTCGCCGCCGCCGATGTCGTTGTCAAAGAATATAAATCTATGCCATAACCAACAACTCGCTTCCCTATCCTCCATGTGGCATCTCATGAAAAATGTATGTTCATTTATACGACCGTCTGCATGGAACGCTCTGTGGCCGTCGGGCCCTCTTGTGTAAAGGAACCGATCGACTTGGCACTTGAACATCGCTGCTGAGAATCGAATCCACAACATCGCCGATCTCTAGGGATCTTTGAAAACGGAAATGGTGACAGGCTACGCCCGACGGAAATGGCGGGTGCGAGCTTATATATATATATATATTACATAAAATTTAGTGTGTAGTGCCGGTGAACACATCACACGGCAGCATACGTTCTCATTATTCCTTAATGAGAAATCTATGTGTTATACGAAGTACGTAATGCGTTCAAGAAATCCAACTCGCCAAATCAATTCTAATTGAACAATTAGAAGATTTGCCTTCCAGCCATCCCAAAACGCTTCCAGGGTGAACGAATCCGACAAGCGGATACCGTAGATCGACCACAGAAAATGATACACTGACCTACACTGATCTTTCCCGTGAAAACTCTCCCAGAATATATTATTCGTTGAAGTCGAACGCAAACCATTTTCAAACAAGCCCGCCGCTTCATGCACCCCGGTGTTTAGTCTCATTAAAAGCTCACCTATATCCAGCTCTCAGATAATTAAAACTATTATACATATGTATAATAGTTAACGTTAATTCACGTTTCCTTGAACTATACACGAGATAGCATCTATAAAGAAAAAATCATTTTGTTCTCAAGATAATGTTACAAATCACGCTATGGAGTATGATACTATATATGTCTATGAATGGGTGGAAACAAGCATTCTATGGGGAGTGAGAGAAACATGTCCAGAGCACTGTTGCTGTTGTTGTTGTTTCGGTGTGAGTAGTTTATGTAGATCACTTTTTCTCCCATGGCGTCGGTTTCGTTCCAATGCAGAATTTCCTGTTGTTCGCCCAAGATTAGAATTCACCCAGTTCTCAGGCGCGGTCGGTTAATCTCCGTCCTCTGCCTGTCGAGCTGTGTAACTGTCGTTGTCTACGAATACATATGGTTTTGCGAACGTGCGTCGCTGCAACAAGCGTGGGAAGTCTGAATAATCATAATTATTAGCGGCGGAGGCGTTGTTGTTGTTGCTGTTGCTGGTTCCGCTCAGGCTGATAGAATCGAGGATGATTACATCGAGACGTCACTGTGAGCGCTGCAGTCAACATCTTGTAGAGAAGACGATATGAGGATATTGACAAGGGCTAACAACAACGACCGCCCCTTGGGTAGTAACTAACGAGGAATGGCGGAGGGACACCGCGCAGGGACGTTGATTTATTTTCATATCGAAATCTAGGTATATATATATATATATATATATATGTGAGGTGTCACGAAATAGGCTTTAGGGATTGAGATGATGTATGTTCCTTGTACAATAACATCAGTATCAACAGCATGTTCGCCATACGGAGTTGGCTGGATTTGAACTAAAATCTTTCAATTAATGTTTATTTAGAAAGGGTAAGGGTAAGGCTTTATTGGTTGATTAAATGAATTGCAATTTCATAATGCTTAAGCTCTCTTATATGTCACGCAGCGGGGTTGGAAAGGATATCTGAAGGAAAAGATATCTTTAGTTGCATACTCACGCGCCACGCGTGATTCGCCAATAGCCATCAGATCAAATAGTTTATTTTTGTTGTTGTTGTTGTTGTTGTCAATATACGCATCGTGAAACAATTTCACGTTCAGGTTCAAATTCAAACAAATGTTTATTGACGGAACTGCTATAGGTTAGGTGCAATGTGTGCCTCGACGGTGCAATGTGTGCCTTGTTTTTCTCCACCTCACTACCACCACCATAAGCAACTTTTCGAGCACGTTATGCATCCGAGTGCACCGCTACAATGTCACCCCACTAAGGTACTAGTGAGCAGCTGCTCGCCAACAAAAAAACCCTCTGTAACTGCGACCCTTAGCTGTCCCTCCCTTCAATGGCAGGCGTCGGTACCACTTTGAAGCAAACGGCATTGCTTCAACGATCTGTGACGAGAGCGGGCTCACGCGAGAGCAATTGTAGTGGTTGCTGGTCAGGAGTAGGGATTATTTATCCTTCCTCCTCCTCTTATTGGCCTTATCCGATAGCGGTCGCTCATTCTGGACTAATCTGGACTTCTTCGAACAAAATGACCTATATAACGGCGGGACAATGTTAACCATATCCCAGCAGAGCACGATCTGGGGATCGAACTAGCGGTCACAACTCAGCTTCGCGCCAGCCCGCAATCGAAAGGGCACGTGGCCTGTGTAATAATACCAACCTCTCTCTCTCGTAGTCTCATCATTCTCTTTGATTAGCGGCAACACCGGACATCTTTGTTTCTTTCACTTCCACGCTACCACACACGTGTGCAGTGTTATTGTACTTCAGTCGACGCGCGAACGGCCGAGCCAAGTAACTGCCTGAGTAGGAATTGTCCAACTTTCATTGGCATTGGCCGAAACGGCAGGAAGAACCGTGAGGCGCAGATGGACGACACCGGACGTTCGTTTTGGGGAGCGGTTCCCGGGCGACAGCGGCGGTGGCGGTCGTGGCCGTCTGGAAGGACTCATTGGAGGCAGGGGAAAGCTTGACTTCGAGGGAAACCCTTGTCATCGTCCATCGAAATCCTTTGACTCGTTGAGTGACGGTTGTAAAGACAACGCGTCCATCTGCTCGGCCGTCGACCAACGAACGGACGAACGAACGAACGCACCACCGTTCGTCTTTGCTCCAACCACGCCAGCTAATCTGGTGCCGCTGGAATCGTTACTATTTGCGCTGTTGCTGTTGTTGTCGTTCCGTCATCTTATTCGCTGTCTGGCTCGCGATGTCCATTTGAGCAGAACCAAGCAGTTGGCACCAGCAGCAGCAACTGCAACCAGCTTTCAGCAGCAGCAGCAGCAGCAACAATTGTGACGGACGAAGGAACAACGAGTACAACAAGAGGCAGGACGACGACAGCAGCTATCACCCCCACAGCCCATATTATTGATGTCCACACCGCGACAGAGCATCCGGCCGGTCGATGGACCCCGAAGTCCGGAGCAGAGTCGATGCGACCGATCGGTTGCCAGTACCGGCCGCTCGGAGGGACTACGGACCAACTAACGATGCCGCAGCGGACGCTGCATCGAATTGAAACTACCCCCTCCCCCCTCTCTCCTCTCTCTCTCTCTCTAACACTAAGTAGCAACTACCCTTCTTGTAGTTTCGCTTTCATTCACGCGTCTAACAGCACTAACAGCGACGCCATCAGTAGAACCGATAGCGAGGCAGACTTTAGCAGCAGCAGCAGAAGAAGAAGAAGAGTTTATTCTCCCTTTTTTTTCCTTTTTACATCAAATCCACAGACATAGAAGCGTATGTGCGTTTTCGTTACGCACACAACGGCAGACCGATGTAGCGCCAGACGAATGACGGCGGGACGGGCGCGCGCGCGCGGGTGGGGGGGATCGAGCACACAGCTACTGGCGGAATCGCTCCGCGTGTTGCTTATGCTGCTACTTGTTAGCTGCAGCCGTCAGCTTACGTTCCATGGCAGGTCTCGGTAAGGTTATACTGCCACTGCTAGTAGGACATATAGACTGCGTGCCCATATATATATATATATATATATATATATATAGAAGCGAAGAGACCTGCGGATATTTCCAACTACCCCTGAGCGTTGGCCATTGCAAACTAGGAACAAGTGATGAAGACGTCAGCAGCGCTTGTCTGGCTGCGCGGAAACGCGCATGGAACACACGCAGAACATCAAGCACATACTCTCACGAATATGTGCAAACAATCAGACAATCAGAGCTAAAAGCGGTAATAGAGCAGACAAAGATTTTTCGTCATTGCCGTCTATTTATCATGGTGGTAGGGTATAGGCGCGCTGGTGATAGTTAGTTACGACGGTTGCTGCTGCAGCACAGCAGGCAGCTGCTGCTGCTGCTGGAGAGCTGCTGGCTGAACGAAGACACAGCGCTCACAAACGAGCTGAGGTCCGGTGAGCGATTCAGCTTGAGCAAGTTGGCAACAGCAACATCGGCCGACCCTGCAGGGGAAGATTGAGAATTGTCTAGTAAAACGCAGGCAGAACCCTTCGAAGTCGTACTGCCTTCGTCGTATCTTAGGCCGGCCGGAGACAGCAAGGCGAAGAGATGGTGAGCGTCAGGCGTCAATCGAGAACCTCGTGGATGCTGGCACGAGAGAACACGAAGTGTGGATGCCCATGTTGTTGTACGGATCGGACGACGGACGATGGTAGCCATCCCCGAGGTCTGTGTTACGCCAAAGCCGAAGTAGGAACAGAAGGCGAAGACTCGAAGCGAGAAGACACGCAAAAGCAGAGCAAACGCACCAGCAGGAGGAGGAATCACTACGAGGGGTATTACCACAACTCCTATCCCGGCGACGATTACTCCGACTGCTTCTACTATACAGCAAGCTCTGCAACGCGAAAACGAAGATGGAACTCGCGCACTGCATCGTGTCGGCGAGGGAACACATCCGTACCACCGCTGTGTCCCGATACGAAATTACAGCGATCACAGGGACGAGCAGGAGGAAGGGCTGTCATGGCCGTAGTGCGGCGGGGAATTGGGGGACACTCCGCGGGGTACGGAGTACCGCTTGAAGACGTCGAGCCGACAGCAGCAGCGTCGTCACAGTGAGGACAACAGCGGCCACCGAAGTCGCGCGGGGACTAAGTGAGTCTGGTAGACAAGATCGGGAGGAGACTCACGGTCCCGAGCAGGGTTCGGACGCCCTTTAACGTTTTTCGTTCAAGCGTGACGAGGCGGACGGACATGCAGATTGAAACGAAGACACACGAGCTAGCGTAGGGGTAGAGGGGGAAACGTAAGGGTGAGCCAGCCTGTTGCGCCAACACTTATCAATCTGATGAGAGCAACGAAACTATTCAAAACAATGTTGCTGTTCTTCGAGCGATGAGCTCTAAACCCAGTGCTATTATACGACATGAGGTAAGTGACGATACGATGTAGGTAATCTATTGTCAGCGCGCAAGTACACCTCAACACGCACCAATCCTGTTCGAGTGAATCAAGCCTCATGCGAGATTGTGTGGAAATAATGAACGAAACAAGCCGGGAAGCTCTGATTCGGTCTTAAGCAGGCAACAGCAGCCCTGTACCTCGAAACAGGTTAGAGGAGCGAGTGTCCACTCTGCTGTTCGACTATTGTCGAAAAAACACAACGTGTCTTGAGCAAACAGCAAAACTGTCTCTCTAACGCCATTCGTAGTTTACGATGACAGATGTGTAGTTTGCAGTCGTTTAACCGTCGCTGCCAGCTTCTTCGACAAAAACGCTACCGATTTCGGTTCGAGCTAATGATTCTGCAACCGTTTCGGCTCCGTATACATGCACCCCACTCATACATAGACTACATAATAGTATCCATTTCCTCGTCTTGGTCAACTAAGAGATACAATGGCGGCTCGCCGTCTGGTGAAGTTACCCTCACCTCCCGGGTCCCTCGCGCTCTGTCCCTGCCATTGTTGTTCTTCGCATGCGACGATGATGAGTTTCCATTCGAGTGAAGGCACTGTCGGCTCACGTGAATGAAGTAGCGGCTTCATCAGTGTCTGACACGTGCTTCGTCAACATAAGCGGTAACAGCAGCAGCAGGAGCAGCCACAGATCCAGCTGGTGCTCAAACTGAAGTGCCCCGTCTCCAGTGGCCGTTTCTGAGCCAGCGGCTAATGCTCAGTATGCCTTCCGGTATTACCGTTCCAGCCCTCTGGACAATTCGCGCATTGGCTCTACTTGCAGCAACAGCGACGCTAATAGTACCCGCACTGGGCACCGAAAGAAATCTCACGGAGATCATGACGGGCGGACGAACGAACAAGAGACGAAGCGCTCCTTTATAGGGCTTCAGTCAGGAGGTGCTTAGATCAGATCGATTCGCTGGATTCGATTGGCTCAATGCACAGAGCCAATGAATCGGTGGATGCATCGATCCATGGATCAACAGCTGAATGGGAGGACACTCGTTCGCCACTAGTATCGGCGACGTGCGATGCCGACCAGAGACCTTCGTCGGCCTGCAGTTGACTCTGGGATTTGATATATAATATAATATATATATATATATATACATTAATATTTATTCAAACATACAATAATTACATATTGTACATGTCAATGTATATACATGTTTCTATAATCTGATAGTATGACGATTAGCTACGTAGGTAGTTAGGCAAACTTAGTAAACAAATTGCGGTCTGACGAAAACGAATGTTTTGGCTGAAATTTTATAACAGAAGTGATCAATTGGCAAATGAAACATTTACAGTACATCGGAATGAAAATCGAGAAAGACACCGACACCATCCTTGTATATCTGATTTTCTATTGAATAGGTAACAGTATTCTCGCACAACAGTCACAAATCCGCGGAGCATGTGTTCCTTCCCAAATTGCGGGGTATATAACTTAAGCACGTCCTTGCAGATGAGCCGCTATTTGAGATTGCAAAGATAAGCAAAAAGTACCAAAAAAAAATTAAAAGTTAATTAAAAACGCATTGCTTATTTGGTTCGTTTGCTGTTGTCTAACAACCAACTGGCTACTTGTGACAGGTTTGCCATCATCGAGAGGACCGTTGACACGTATACACCGATAGTCCTACACTTGTGTTCGATACTAGAACAAATATACTAGCAATTAGCATTTAAATGAGCCTCTCCTCAAAGATCTATAAGCTGTGCCAAATGTTTGTTACACAGTCGGAGGCGAACCTTGTTAGGACGAGTCATCGAACTCACTGGTAGCTACCGGCACGTTCATGTTATCTCTATGATTTATTCATCGTCACGGAATGATACCAAGCCCCGTCCGTCCGCTCGCCCTGATAGACAGCCCATGGACCATTAGGGCAACAGAAACAACGGCAGCGGTAGCCAGGAGTCCCACACCGAACAACAACAACTACCACAGTGGCGGCCACAGGGGTCGCAGCGACAACAAAATCACGGTTTTTCCTATAGTATAATACTAACAGAATGCATGCGCAGTAGTGAGGGCGCGTCAGAAACACGGCCAGTCATTCAGTCAGTGTTGTTCAAGATAGGTCACCAAGGAAGCTGAAGCTTCGATGTGATCATTGGCATCATGGCCTCCGCGAGCGAAAAGCCATAAAAAAAGAAATATATATATATATATATATATATATATATATATATATTATAATGATATTCTACATCGATACATTATGTGGAGTCATACACAAGCAGCACACATGAATGCAGCGTGTTCGTAAGGTTGCACAACACCATGTGAGTTTTTTTACAATAGAGAAACCTTGAAGGTTTCAGGGAATAGCCTTTCAGCAGTTATGCTGGTGAATTGCTACGTTCATTGAAATCAAGTTGGCGGGTTTAGTCCGACGGTTTTCCGTCTAACCTAGAAAACAATGCTATCCCAGTCATAATTATCAAGAATCAGCTTCATCAGGTGAATGTTAAATAAGCGATCGTTCGTCTCTCAATCTGTTGATTTATAAAGCTACTTTATATTGGTTTGATATTCAAGGATGCGCTGAGATTTCCGCCCTGGGTCAGAGTGTCGATCAACAGCTTTCACGTGGCACGTCATGTCCGGATCAGCGGCTCGTCATGTCCAGAAAGATCTGAACTTCCTTAAAAATAGAGGGCCCCCGTTGTGCTGGTCGTTTCTACTGAATCTCAACGAACGCCTTTCACCGGGACCCCGTATTGGCCAAAGATAGCCCTGTGTGTGTGTGTATATATATATGTATATGTATATATACTCTTTTCGTTCCCCAAATTCAAATTACCGCTTCGTGGAAGACGTCTTGTGTGTCCATTGAAGACCGTGCACGAATTCGTTGAAGGAGCTGACCACCACCGCATCGAGTCACACATGTCGATGTGTAAGAATTGGTCCAAGAACTAGATTGCCCACCGACCCATATATGGATGGCAATTCAACCAGGCCCTATTTGCCGAGGTGACAATTCGCTGATGGAGCTAACATGTTTTTACGTTTGACCGAACAATTTGTTTCACCCAATATTTTCTATTGTATACGGTCTGTACATAACGGCATATTAATTGGTCGTGGTAAATGAGAGATCAGCTCTTGTGACTTAGCTCGAACTGCTAATATGACGACTGCTAAATTGAATGTATTTAGATACAAATGTGTCCACGACAATATCTTTGTCGAGTCCCAACGACGTTGTTGTAATGTAGATTTAAATAAGTAATCTAATTAAGATAGATTTTTAAATTAATCTAGAGCAGGCCTCCTTCGAGAATCATCGCTCGCAGTTCTCGTCAGTTCAGCCTGCACAAGGACGAACACCACGCAATCTGTCCTCTTCATGTTTGCCACGTCCTCGCTTGGCAGTCGTTCTACCAAAAGGGGCGACTACGCATTTGTCCAACTCAATAGGTTTCATTTTACCATAGCTCTTCGTCGGACGCAAACCATTTATCTGGGTAAAGGCGTCCCATTCGTGAGAGCTACGCGTTCCGTACTCGTCGTAAAATTCTGCCGTTCGTTTGGCGTCCCGTTGAAGGCAGACGCCTTACAAGGGCAAGGCCAAAATCGGCCCTTTTTTCCAACTGTCTAACCGAGCGGCCGAGACCTCGAATAAAGTGAAGATGAAAAGAAGCCCGCGACGAGGCAGCGGCGACGCCCAACACGACGGGAAATGCAGCCAGTGACTGTCCGAACGGAAGCCTCAAGTCAGAGCCACGAAATCCGTTCGAAGACTGAACATTCGACGTGATCCTCTCCGATGGAATTTTCTCCCTAATTTTCCTTACAACCATTGTACCACCATGCGGTTGAAGTGGGCAGCAAGGTAGGCCGATAAGGTCAGCGCTTGTCACCTTTACGAGAGATGAGAGGCTCCCTTTACAGAGGCTCGACTCGTGGTTTATTTTCGAAACTGCAGTTTCACAATGCTTAAGTTCTTGCACAAAAATATATATGATAAAGGTGTGTATAAAACAAGGTCAGGATAACCTGACTCAGAACACGGTCAGGACAATCTGAAAAAAAAAAAATAAATAAAATAAAACAGTGTTAGCTATCTAGAGAAACTGGAGAAATCCTCGTAAATTGCAACTTCGTACCGATCAAAATGACCAGACTGAATGGATCATTCAGTGAACCTGAAATTTGTCAACAGAGGAATGCTGCTCTACAAAAAAATCGAACATGGATTTCAAAAAATAATATGCGAGACAATGCAGTGAATAGAAGTTAAACGAAAGATCCATTGAAAGGGTACCAACGAAACGGCTTACAGACACACCCACAATGAAGTGGCTCACTGATCGCCAAGCGTTTACAAATGCGCCGTGCATAACGAATATTGTATTATACCCAATACGGTTTTGGCTTTCTTGCGTGTTTTTTCAAACACTAAAACACGTACCGCATACACCATAGTGCGTACAAATTTCATGTGTGGAGGACGTACGGCGGCGGATGAAGGGGAGGCGCTTATACGTATAGTTGAGTAATAAGAATTTGAAGATTCAACCAATTCCAGGTTCAGCTAAATACACTGCTCAATCATTACCCGTTCCACATTTTCCGAGTGAGCTAAAAACGGGTTCAAGAATCTCGTGGAGTTCATTTCGCATCGTTTGCGCCAATGATTCATGAAATCAGAGCAACAACAACAATAGCAACAACATGGCATAAGCGTAATTTACATTCTTCCTTCGAGCAAGGGTTAGAACTCGTGTAGATATCGTCGTATTCGACCGTCCAAATGCTTCATTCCGTTAACACCTCCCTCGTCTGTCTTTAATGTTGCTCATGTTGTTCATTCGTGACAAAGCGTTAGTCTGCTGTTAACCTGACCATCATAGCTAAACAGCCCCGAAGAAGTCGGTACGCAGCGGGACGTCCCAGCTCAGCCGGTCGACTAACGATAATATCAACCTCTTCTATATATATATATATATGTATATATATATATATATATATATATATATATATATATATATATATACTATAACGTGGCCAAATGTTTCTTCCAAAACTAATCGTCGTTGGTCCGCTGCAGCAGCTCTCCCTCTCTCGCTCTCAGCGGATAGCTTTCTGAAGCGCGCAGTACTCATGTAAAGCTGGTAGTTGTTAGCATATTACTATAGGCGTCGAACCGGAGCGGTTAGTGGTTCATGACTAGAATAAAAGTTGCGCTTATAACGACGACAGCTGAACGTTTTCGCGTATTTCGCCCTCACGAAATGCTGCAGTTTTTTGCTGCTGCGGCTGCTACTGCCGTTACAGCAAATCTAGAATGAAGATGGTCGTTGCCCTGTGACCCCTGCAGCGACGGCGGCTGGAAAAATGGATGGACCAACTGAAGACGCAGAGATAACAGCAACAGCAGAGAACACACCGGCCAATGGCGGAGAAAAAAACTACACAACACTTCAGCAGTAGTAATGACGTAATAATAATAATAAAAACAGAAGAAAAGGCAAAACAAAATCTCCTACGGTGTCCCGGTCAGCTACGTAAGCCATGTAATGAGTATGGTGAGTATAGATCGCTATAGTGGTGATAGACAGACATTGGGCTAGAACATGGACGTGTCAGTATTTCACACCGAATGCCCTTCGCATCGCCACTGTAGGTAGATCGAGACGACTATCGAAATTGGTTCAGCACGAGCCGCCGATCCCAGTAAGGAACTGCAGAATTCTCTCAACCGATTTACAGCGTTCCTTTATGAGAGCCATCGCGGGCCTCTCATACCCTTTCCTCGGTCTTCTGCTTGGTTTGCCGAACATTCACAAACAACCACAACAACAACAACCACCACAACAACAGCAACAATATTAATGATATAACGTTATATCAATAATAATAATGCTAATCATAGGAACGGTATCACATCATCTGTGACATCACTAACATAGACCTACAGACACACGCACACGTGCTCGCACGCGAGCGTTATTATGTCGACATTATAGGCATTCATCCTCACAGAAACGCCCATTATGATATAGATATTTGCTGGAGATGTTCGAATTGTTAGGACATCTAAGATACATTGGGACGCTTGAACACAAGCGGACAATAATGAGACATGAGAACCCCAATCGGGTCGGCTGGCAGCGTCGGTGCGATCACTTACTTTCACATTGACTTTGACAAGGCTTGCCTGTCCTTGCTCTCTGACGCTGTCCTAAGCAGGATGGCGAAGGACAGCCCCCTTCGAAGGCTGCTACTGCTACTGCTCGCACAAGAACTCATTCACTGGAGAGGAGAGCCGGCGACAACGAGGAGGAGTTCGCGGATAATAACAATGAACGTAGCGCGCAAGAACGTCCATTGATACAGCGACCATTATATCGGCTTGATTTGACAAAAAAGATGATATATATGAATGCGCCGAAAGCCGACACAATACACAACAGAGTGTGGAAGTATCATATATATGTATATATATATATATATATATATATTGTATTATGTGCATGTTTGAAAACCGCCGACAGACATACATGATATGGTATGAAAATCTCGGTGCTCGCTGTAAACATTATTTCACAGAGCCAAGGCTGACGTTTCCGTCGCAGGATCGTTCCAACACGCCCTTATCATAGATGACCTCGAAACTGTCAATATGTAATGTGGACCGTATGAGGTGGCCTGCCGTACGCCGCAGTTTCTACAGTTGGCCACGAAGAATCATACCCCTGAAGTGAAACCCCTGATCATGCCAGCTCATCCCGTGCGGATGGATGTACCGAGCCGGCTGTCGTCGTATGCAGTAAATAACTTACCATGCATTTACAATCATGTCCGTGGGCATCGTTTAACAACTTGAACTTCGAAGTATCGATAGATGCTTTGATATACTTTGACGTGTCAATTGCCTGACGATTCGATATATATATATATATATATATGCAATGTGTGTACATCTGAGGTCGCCAATGGACGCAAATGTGTGTACGGTTAGGTGTTAAACGAGTACCAATAGATGTAGTTGTGCTCGTGGTCGGTTCCGGTGTATTTTCCATTTTCATTCTTCGATCTCGAAAATGTCCAAGATAGAAAATGACGAGGACCAGGGTGCCGTGGACACAATCAACTAAACCAAAACAAATCTTAATACTGCACCCAATAATGCACAGAGGTGATGTTGTTATAATCAACAGTTATTATTGTTATTATTATTGGTACCAGTAACAACAATTATCTGGTGAACTAATTGGATAAGTATTGCGACTCCAATGTCAATTGTGCCCGAACGACCCGAAACGTATATATTTTAACATAAATGATTACTCTCACGTCTCAGATAAACCCTGCAGATCAACCTCACCGGCCGAACGTAACAACCCGCACACAATGAACACACGTTGATTACACACAATCCCTTTGTTGTTGGATCTTCGAAATAGCTAAAAAATATTTTGCAATATTTTGTTACCATCGACAAATACAGTCAACACACACATACACATACACACACACACACAAGATGCTCGTTCGCGCATCGATGAACACACCGTCTGTCCGTAAACTTAACAATGCGAGGGTTCGCAATGGAATGCGCAATAAATCAACTATTTATTAACACATAGCATAAAAACACAAAGGCTACGAAACGAACAACAAACATTAACTCTCAGCTCAACGGCGAATCAATGGTGACAAACGAGAGATCCGTATGACTGCAAAACAAAGTAAGCAGCCGTAAACACTTTGAACGACGCCGGCACAGACGAGTACAGCGGGTCGTCAAAATCACCGCGTGGCTCTTCGTCGTTTACGCCGCTTTCTCCCTGCCTTTATTTTGGATGTTTTCAAGTCTCGCGATCTTCTGTGCCTCCTCCCTCCGGCATCGCCGCGGACAACTCAGCATGCGATTATGGCCCGTCTACAACGATTACAACTGTCGTTTCCTCGCACTTGTTGCTGGCTGGTTCTGTTGTGTCTGTGGGCTCCGTGGCCGCTCGCCCGCCCGCCCGCCGACCGCCTATGTCACAACATGTTTTTCAGGGCGGCTTACTATGCTTTACCTCGTGTCAGTCAGCCACGAACGACTGCGGCTGCATACCACCGACTAATGTTGCTTGCGTCGAAACGGCAACCCCACGCCCTTCCGCGCCCAAACGACGACGAATGACGGCTAATTCGCGTCGCGCAAATGCTCATTTCCTACGATTTCGATAGACCGAGAAAAACAGTCACATCCGTTCGAATAGCCGAGCCACTGCGCCGGCACAGCCGCACCACCATGTACAAGCAGCAGCAGCAGCCGAAGCAGCAACACAAGCAGAATTATAATAACTGCAGTGGGAGCAATAAAAAGCCTACGAGCGGCAACAGTGCGGCTTCAGCAAGACAGTTAACCCGCAACAACAGCAGCAGCAGCAGCAACAATACGAAAGAAAAGGCCAACAGCTTCAAACAGAATCGAGAAATCATTCGACAAGTTCGACCCCGACCCATCCGATAACAATAACAATAACAACAACAACAGCCACATCCATGGCGGTGGCAGCGGCAGCAGTAGCAGCAATAATAACAACATTTACTCAGCCTGTGGTGGGGGAGATCAGTCTCCGAACGTTCGTCGCTCAGATCAGTTGCGGCTGAACGCGCGAACTTCGGATGTCGTCTCGTCCGCGTCTTCTTCGCGACTCCGCTTTGCCATCTTTGTCCTGTAGCCGGCCACCTCATTCGTAGTGGCATTCTGTGCTCTGCAAATCCTGTTGCTGCCGCCGCCGCCGAAGCTGCCGTCGTCCCGATCAGCTCTACGGCCTTTTGCCGAGTTGGATTCCGTGCAGCATCTTGCTTGTTCCTCGCAACGATCCCTCGTTCAGCGCAATCGCTGTTCGCCGGCATCGACACCATCCATAGCGTCGTTGGCGACGTCGTTGCTGGCAAACAGCACAGGCAATGTTGCCGGATAACAGCAAGCGATACGCGAGCGAGGCTCTGGCGTCTAAGTGCTCTCAGTCTTTGTGAGCGTCTGGCGCGTGCGTATATGCGGAAAAGGATACATGGATATGCATACATATGTGCACGCACACATATACACGCGAAGATACAACAGAAGATTCTAGCTGCGGCTACTGCTGCTGTTATTGGATGTCACGGCTCCTGCAGCAGCAGCAACAGCGTTCCATCGAGTGTCGCCTGTGTACGACGAATTGAAGCGGCGAATTGACTTCAATCTTTGTCGCAGCTTCCCCCAAATCCCCAACAAATTCTTCGTCGCCTGCAAACCATTGCTTGCTTGGTCAGTCGGTCGGTCGATTGCTTCGTTGGTATTTGACAAATGTCCGCACAACAGCAGACAGAACGGTATCGAGACAGGAACACATGGACACAGATACAGAGACAACAGGTAACTGGTCAAGAACCAGCTGAAGAACTAACGAAAAGCACAGCCCGTTCCTGCAGCCGCCACGGCAACAGCAGCAGCATTGGAAGTGTTCGGCAGCGCGGCTCAAACGGTGGGATGCATTTCCAGAGGGATTTGACAAATGGCGGCCTCCTGGCCGTCTTGATCTTCCCGATCGACGAGCGTGTCGCTCGTGACGACAGCCCGGCCACGCGTGCGCCACATTACGGCAAGTTACCACAATGTCGTAATTCTCGCAATGATATACTTTCGGTTGCTTTAAGTTGCTGTCGTTCCCGTTAGAAAAACAGCCTCAGCAGTTATTTGGCAACTTGTCATGCAGACGACAAATGTAGGACAAAATTAATTTGCACTTCTGCAATTTTCAGCAGGAAAGCACGCCGAGTCTACGCGTGTGCATGCGAAGCTTGCAGCGTACGCGCTTCGCCTGCCCTGTGTTGTCCCGCGAAATCGAAAAAAATATGGAAAATTAGTATGTGGCCCACTTCCTCCGTCGGGCGGCGTTTCGCCGGGCAGCAAAATTGAAGGAGAAAGCCTCACGCCAGGAGGAAGCGATTTCAAGTTCTCGCTCGTTGTCTCGGCGGACCATCGCGAACCTCGTCTATCTGAACCTTGACAACACACTCAAGGTTCAGGTGTTGCGTCCGTCGTCGCGCGAGGTGCCTCTCTCTCTTCAGTTTGGTGCACGGGGTTCGTTGGGGAATATGTTACAACTGTCTTCCCAAAGGGAGAACGCTGGTGGAATTGAGACACACCATTGTGAGAATGTTCAAGCGATACGTGCTGTTTTATAGCGGTAATTCTCATCAATCACAGTAGTAATGGAGGTTAGCCATCCTGTTGGATGGCTTGAAGGAAAGCTTAAAAATTCACCGTCATACATGCGTAGCGCTCTTACGATAGCGATCGATAGATTCTTTTTCTTCGAATTTTTACCCAAGTCTCGAGAAGCTAAAATGACTGTCTCCGTGTGGGTGAGAATAACTGTGAAATGCGATGGCAGAAGTCTGCGACCAATTTATCTCCCCATGGTGAAGTTGGCCCGCAACGGAGGCCCCACTAAGAACGAGCTGTGTAGATGTCTCATACGATAACAAAGTTCATTTAATAATTATTATATAAGTCACCACTCTCAGTTCTGTAGTAATTGATAAAGCAGCGCCACATCGGGATCTTCCAACTATTTTGTGATGACCACAAACGTGGCTTTTCTTATATTTTATGAGCCGACCAGCGACGATTCGACGATTTTAGCCCAGTGCGTGAGAATGAGTTTAACCGCAAGGTATTAACTAACGCAAACAGCCCACAAGCGCGAAACGAGCATCGATATTAGGTGACTATTCATAATCGACTGCACGAACGCCCCGAATTTGTCACTGATAGGCGCATTTTTGCCGTCGAATTTAGTGCAGCCAGTCGGGATGGCCATTGCTTATATAGTAGTATCAAATTGGCCAATTCAAAGCTCACAGAAGCGAACTAATTCTCTAATGCTTGATGGTGGTACCTAACCATCACTCGACGACAGATGATAACAGAGTCCAGTGGATGGTGAGCAGTGCACACGTGTTACCCCCGGGGGGGGGGGGTGTCGGGCTATGATAGCCATTATCAGGTCGGATACACATACGATAAATTGAAGCGAAAATAGGACATATATTTGAATGCGTCGGGATTGCCAGCACACGATTTGACCACTTACCAATCAGGTGGCAAAAATGAACTACATTATCAACGGTGTAGTCTTGAACATTTCGGTTTGGAGAGACCCGATCAAGCAGTTCGATAAGTTTTGCATATTAGTTGTTTGTCGAATCTAGCTTCATATCGATATCTCAAACAATGCAGAGCAAGCTGCAGTAGCTATTGACACGGGCTTGATCCCAACGATACCGGTGGCACCTCGAAGGGGGTAGGAGGAGAGAAACAATCAAATAAATTGGCGATTAGCTTGGGCAAGACGTTTTCGGCCGGCCTACACGAGGCTAACGACTAGCAACCGAAAAAGGGCTTACAACACACCGAGCTGAGCATCGAGTGAAATTCGGTGTTGTATCGTGGCACTATCCAAAGCCTGGCAGACTGTTTCACATTTTTTATATTATAGTAATTCGTGGTAGATCAATGATCGACATGTTCAATTCAAGCTTGAAGCCGCATATGATTCAATGCCACGCCATCAGTAACGTTCGAAATAGTTCACTATAATTCCGAATACAAATGGTACAGTCGACCACCAACGGAGGTTGTTGGTCCTCGGCTCTTATCGTGGCAATATGCACATCGGGTGAGGTTCTTGCTTCAATCATAATAATATTCCGATATACGTTAACCACCGCTTTATATATATATATATATATATATAACGAGCTTCGTTCAAAATGGCCAAATGTAATTTTCATGTTCTTGTATCATGCTGACACTTCTATCGTGGCCAATCACGGCCAAAATCGGCGTTCACTTCAACGCCCCGATCACGATCATGTGATATGGTCCGCCTTTCTCTTTCAATCGATCAATTTCAGCTTGCGGGGTAATACTCCGCCCGTGATGCTGTGAGCGGTTGGCGTCGGCCTCAAACCCCTGACAAAAACCTGAATATTACGCACATACTACAACCGTTCTAAGCAAAACTTTTCCTGGTCGAACTACTCCGACAAACCAGTAACGTTCAGACGGGAAAACCTCATGGGCACATGCAGAGTAAATGGACACTATGATATAATAGGTCTATAAAACCTATCTAGGGTTTCGAGTATCTATTCTAAGTATTAGTTATTCTTCTAACATCGTATTTCCTTAATCATTTTACAATAACGACAACTGGTTGTGCCAATTATAGCAATTCACATTTCGATCAAACCCTAACCTGTTGACCTACCTTAGGCTGCACCTTAGGGTTCGATTTATATCAATTTGTAGAAAATACGGAGAAAAAACCAGAGTTGAAATCGTATACGCACACGGGACGAGTAAACGCCAGAGGTAACCCTTTCAGAAGAACATTGAAAAATAATTGTTGTACATGTAGTAACATGTAACAAAGCAAATCTCCAACCAATCGTCTAGACCAGCATATAGCAATGATTTTGCCGTAAGCAATAAATATATGAATGGGTTTAACTAGGTACCGCTGGTCAGCAGCGGCAGCACCACTACCGTTGTAGCCTTCTGTGTAAACACTGCACCGTATCAAGCAATTAACCGACTTAAAGAAGGGCCATATCACTGGCGCAGTTCAATTCTATCCGATAACAACAGATCAGACAATCCGTAGCAGGGGCGATATTGGGACGCGCTGATCATTCCTGTCGATACTATTAGTGATGTTGTCATTACTATGTTCGTTAATATCTCTTTTACATAGCTGACCCTCAGCTGTCTAATTTCAACGGTAGGCCTCGGTTACATTTTTTGTGTCGTTGTTAATACTTCGACTATCATACTAGGGTGATACGATACCCGACAATTGGCTACTGCCTGATATTGACAGGCGCCTATAAAATGCATCTAATATTAACAGCATTCGACCGCCATCGAAAGTGATTGCTCCTGTTCTGCAACAGCTTGTCCCGAGACCGACGGTGTATGCTGCGAATTAGCGGTATTGACAGCACCAGTATATCTGGCGTTCGTCGAAAAAAAAATCCACCGTCGAAAATAACGAAAGAGGCAACATAAACCGTCATAAACAATAGCCATGAGTGTGACACCAACGGCGACGTCAATGGCCGCCACCGGACCAATGATGAACGCTAACGAAAGCTGACGAAGTACACGAGACGTTTCGTTCTACAAAGCGTCGCCCGCGTCGGAGGTGACAACTCGATAGCGGAATAGGTTTTGTTCGTCAGCGATCGCCTGCGCGAGTGAATTCGCCATCGATGTTGTCGGCGGCCACCAACGGTGTGCACCAATTATCTTCTTGTTCGCGTGCATACAACGGCGTAATTACAACTACTGCAAGACCGTCAGGGAAGCCACACCGAACTGGGATAACATTACGTTTAGCGCAGTGCGTTACGGTGACCGCAGCCGCAGCAGCCTCCGCTCACCGCCGGTTCGTCCAGAGGCACACCGCACCCAATGGCGCCGTTGGCAGGCACGATTTGACAATTTTGACCACAGGGGTGGCAGAGTCAGTTGGGCCGAGCGGTTTTCGACCCGGTTCGATGTCGCCGCTGCTGAGGTGAAGTAATGTCTCGCGGGGGATTTGCCGATCGACGGCCACTCGGCCGTTCGCTGGCTAGGACGAATGGTGTAATATGCAAAAGAAGAACGATCGAGATAGCGTTTGAAGTGGACGGCATGTTTCGCCACTGAATCGACCTCGTCAGTAGTAACTTGCAGTAGTAACTTGACGGATAACTTGACGAGACCTTCACAAAATCGATACCACACCGTATTACCCACCCGACGGAACGCCGGTTCTTACTTAGACGCCGATATCGTCTGTGAGTGCTCAGCCATCAATGACCACACATGGGTCAACTATAGTGTTTATATAGTGCCTCCCCGAGTCTTCCCCAAGCGTCGAGGAACTTCACGAGGTGATGCGATTGGTGATCGTTATGATTCGGGGCCGGGCGACGGAGAGGGTTTCCTTAATGAAAATTGATTGCTTTAAAAAATAAACAAAAAGGACTTCCATTCGGACACGTGCCATATCGCCGTCGTACCACCGCATACGCGTGGATTAATATTGCAACAGTTACGGGTTGCCCTGGGGAACAGAGCAACAATCGAACAGCCTTCCCTCTATAGCTGATACGGACCACGACCCAGTTGAGTATCTATTATCTATAGTCTGTCCATCAGTCTGCGTGTGACGCGGATCGACGAGCAATTGAGCGATTGTGTTCGCTCCAAATCAAACTCTGTGTTTGCATGATGACTCTAGACTCATTGAACGAAATCATACATGAGTGAATTTACGCTCCGCAAGAAAGCTGTCTTCGTCTGTTCGGCGGTAAAGCGCCATCTTTTTCATCTGCATTCATTCTCAAAAATTGATAAATCGTCAACGGAAATAACCGCGCGATTTTTCGCTCCGGACACGACACGCACACTAAAGGGTTGTCATTGCGTCACGATTATTCTACAGTTCACAACAGCAGCCGCCGTAGCAGCCGCCGCAGCAGACAGATAGCAGAACAATAACAATAATAACAACCCCAACAATCGACGATTTCTTTGTCTCATCTACTCCGGCGGTTTGTTTCAGTTTACGACGGATTTATTTATTTATTTAAATGGAAAACAGCTGCTGCTTCTGTCTGAGGAAGAGAGGCGTCATCTTCA
The DNA here is from genome assembly GCA_019614645.1 of Stratiolaelaps scimitus. Classification (NCBI taxonomy): domain Eukaryota; kingdom Metazoa; phylum Arthropoda; class Arachnida; order Mesostigmata; family Laelapidae; genus Stratiolaelaps; species Stratiolaelaps scimitus. The sequence continues at coordinate 3,227,998 of JABWDB010000036.1, forward strand.
GAATTGAAACGGTGAAACTGATGCAAGAATGACGCGGCGTTCGAATTGACGCGTTCCGCGTTGACGTTCCAGAGCGTCAGGTCCACGCCACGAAAATACAAAAACAGCAACGATGAGAATACCTCTAAAGTTGCGATCGGAATGCACAACGAAGGTTGATATGAACCTGTGTATTATACGGGCATCGAGCAGGCGAGGTATACAATGGTGTATATAGCTGTTGATGTCACGCTGACTTGATCTTTGCGAAAATTTGCGCGGTCTTTCTATATGGCTACACCGTACTTCGGGTGTGTGTTTATCAAAAACATTCTGTTATTATTATTATTGTTGATATGTAGCGAATTGACAACAACACACATGTCGCAGGGTCGATTGCTCGTACCGTGCCACTTGTATTATGTCCAACAACAACCCGAGGGATGGCGAGCAACAGTTGTACTTTTTATTTATTTAATTATTTGCAAATAAATAAATAAATACGCATGCCTTATCGTGTACCATTAGAGCGAAACAGGCAGCCACAAAGAACAATGTCATGTCGTCCAAAACGGTTATCAATTCTCGTTTACCTAATTCAGCGGTGTCAATCACCGATCGAGTAGTTGTTGATTACACCCATTAACCTTCGATGTAACGCACTGTGTGCGCGGACGTGCAGAGGGAACATCATGCTTCGCATTAAGGCTGGATTAGTTGTCGTCCAGCATCAATCAACTCGGAGAGAATGATTCCGATTAGACAACCTGATTGTCGATAACCAAAGCCGAGCTGGTGAGCACATTAACGCACGAGACAATGTAAATCCAACACGACATCGAGTATACGACAATGGGATGGCAAACTGTTCGTACGTGTAAGGCGATCTCGTCCACTTGGCTGGATAATGTGTAGGATAGGTGAAAGTTTAGGCGCCATTACATTCGTCCTTTACGAAACACATACGACTACTTATAAATGTGATATATTATACATAAATACACACACACACATATATATATATATATATATATATATATATATATATGTGTGTCCATTGTTCGTTACGTCCCCTCGTTTCTAAAACCCAGCTATACCTAAAGCAAGAATTGTTCTACGCAACTGAGCAGAACACGACGATAAGCTCACTAGCATAGTAACTGCTGCATATAATAACAAGGTAACTACTACTGAGTGACTCATAGCGCACGTTTTTACAGCTTGAGTAATAGGCTGCACCGTGCGGCTGTATTCTCACGATTTCTAAAATCGATGAAATTTACGAAATTGTCCACCGTTGTTTGCTATTCAATATCAAATATGATCATCCTTCATCTTCGGGATTAGTCTCCCACGACAATGACTCAAATGTTAATGCGTGACCATAATAAAAAATATAGAATAATTACAATCTACAACAAATTGATATATATATATATATATATATATATAGATAGATATATACATACATATATATGTTTGCGTGGGACATGTTGCTTTCTCGTCCCATGCCATAGGTGGCTGAAAGGTCACAGTGTCGGGGGCGTCCAGCGCGGGGGCTCTCACCCAGCCTCTATACATTTGTATGACTCTGTAGACCAAGGAGCGGTGATCCCGCAGTCCATCAAAGAATTACTTGCTCTTTGCTGCATTCACCGTTATCATTGCAACAACAGAAGCAGTAACAGCAGCAGCAGCCGCAGCCACCACCGCCACCGCAGCAATCGTTCAATGGCGCTCGGTTCGACCAATATTCCGTTGAGCAGACCCCCCCCTGACGACGTGCGGGCGCAGGCGGTGACCAACCGTCGAGACGACCACGATCGTCGATGATGGGAATGATGATAACCGCTGCGGGCGACATCGCGTCGCATCCCGTTTGCCATAGATGACTACATATACAGCTGCTGGGGGTTGTTGTTGTTCAGCTGGATGGCTGACGTTGCCGACTGGACGCTTCGTTGCCCGCTTCGCTGCTGCTATTGAGAGAAGCGAACATCGGCCACATCGGTGACAATCGACTGCCCACTGATTCACAGCAGAGCACCACGGCGGCTCGCGGCTCGTTCTCGAGTCCGTCATCAGACGAACGGGGAAATTGGGCTCCTATGACGTTCTACTTAGATCGTGTTTTGAATCTTCTGTCGTTTCTGCCACTGCTGTCGCTGCTGCTGCTGCTGCTGCTGATATCGATAGATTATTCAATTTTCGAAGGAACTGACGGCTATCTGAGACTCGATAAGAGTTGCCGGACTGCGATGGCCCGAAAGTTGAAATTGGCAGAAATTGCGTTGTTCACGCACACGCGTGTCATCGCCAATGCTGTGTTAGTGATGGCGGCGGTTGCGGTGTGGCTGATACTGGCATTGCTGCTGCTGCTGCGGCGTCTGCTTCTCCTGGTGGAGGTAACGGCGTCTCCTATGCTGAAAGGAACTGAGTCGTGCAAGCTCGTAACGCCAGTTCGCAACGCTTACATGCACTGATTGTACCACGTTATTGCAGGGCATCCCGCGCTCAAATCGTAGACGTTCATACGGTGTATGAATGAGGCAAAAAGAATTTACGGGTATACGAACAGCGAGTGTATTATGTATATTCGGCTAGATATACACGTGCGTTGCCCATCGACACGTCATCAAAAATGCACATGAACATGTTGCACAAAATCAAACGGCCAGTAATTTTGTTTCGTAGTACGAAAAAAGAACCTCTAATGATTACGCTAAACATGAACGACATGTGCATGAGCCATCTCCAGCTCGAATGAAACTCGAAAGAAAAAAGATATCAACAGTAACAATCGTTTGAATTCGTGAAAGACAGGTCACTCGGCAATATAGTGGCTAATATAATTCATCCCAAGTCTCTCTCTCTCTCTCTCTCTCGCCTCGTCCTCTCTCTCTGTCTTCAAGCGATCGATATGTTGGAGTTGGAAACAAATGCATTCTACCGTGAATAATGTCACAACCGCACCTACAAATAGTATGTATGGGTTGTTTCACTTAAAAAAAATACAACATTGTTGCCGGCGCTAGAAAAAAGTGCATTGTGGGACGCATTCGACGAAGAGATATCAGATGGTCGAGGCATGATACAATGTCCAGCGATCAAATCGTGTGTGATTGGAGCCCGGTTTGTGTGCATGTGATGAAATAATTAGATATTTTTTGATTTTTCCCATTATCGGAACACTAAATCGTTCATCTCGCAGGTCAGCCTAAATGTGATGAGAAGCTCGTCGATCAATTTGGCATCGTCTGCAGATAATTGTCAATAATTTGAGGGTGACAGTCGACGGCCTGGACATTCCCCCATTCCTTGACCCAATCCACTAAGACGCCTGTAATATCGCAACCCCCGGGGTTCGATACAAACAACAGCAATAATAGTAATGATAATTATAAGAGAGGGCTCGTCAATCAATACATCATCGTATCTGCTACGTGAGCATATATCTATATATATATATATATATGTATATACCATTGGGCACATTGGGTCCATTGAGCACATACAAATCGAAACTATACGTATATATATATAATCACCTATGAGAATATCCGTTGATATCGTGATAGGATGATAGCTGTGATTTCTCAGCATATATATCCATTTATCACTGCACATGTGCACATTATACGGAATACAAACATCCCCAAATTATGTTCGTTCCTTAAATTTTAGGTCGGTTCTTCGGTGTTTTTTTTTCCCTGTCATCATTATCAGGTTTTCTTTCTTTGTTATATGAAACAGTTCACATCTGATGCGTGCAATGACAAGTAGTTCTATGCTCGCCTGCCTCACGGTGACTCTATCTCATCCCTTTCAAATGGTTAGTATACAAAGCAAACTGCTTATGAGATGGTGATGATATACAGGGTAGCTGTATTTTTTTTTAGGAGGTAGCTGTATTGATTCATGAACAGTGTCCCGACTTGTGGCTACCTCACCTGCGAATCGCTGTAGCAGAATCGCTGCGGTGGTCAGCAGTACGCCGAGGAGGGCGAACGCCCGACAGACCAATTGGAAACTATCGTCCTAAACGTCGCGCGGATACGAGCAGATGACAGCGAAATTTATCGATTTTATTAGTTGTGATCTAGTTTGTGAAGTTAGTTTGTGCCCTTTTTCTTTTGTGTGTAAATGTAAACACCTCAGGCATTTGAGTCACGACATGATGTCACTTCGGGTTATCCACAACGATTTCAGTAGCCACATAAGCCATAATTAGTCATTTGTGTTTTATCATCAAGTATTGCGAGGTACCTCGAGTCCCGGATGGTACGCTATCCACAACGTGTAGAAAGTGTTCACAATCGGGATCCGCTGCAGCCAGTTCCTACTATTGTCCATTACGATCAGATTGGGATGCGCCGCTCACTCGAGGTTTGATCTACTCTGTATTAGTGAACTGTGGTATCTAACGAGTTTACCACCGGAACTGGACTTTAAGCATATGATTCAATAGTTCGCAAATGGATAGGATATAGATTTTGAATGAACTCTATCGACTGCCAGCTTGAGCAGTTCATGCATAATGCCCTCTTCAGAATTGGCGGAGCACAATGTGGCTATTGGTGTCGTTTAACTTTGATCTGACTTTTATGATGGTATCATATAATAATCATCACTCTCAGTCCTCGCTTCGAAAAGTCCACTGTGACAGGCTATCAGTAACCGAACCTGATCTCTCATATGATATTTCTATCAGTGTGAACAGCTGTTGTGCTCGTCGCCATTAACGTCACTGGGGAAGCGTTCGTCGCGTTGGTGTGCAAACGCGCACTGATCTCACTCGTTAGCGAACGTCGAACATCGACGAGGATCTGTCTGCACACTCGCCTCTCTCTTCTCTACGGGGGCATACAGAGGGTCTACAGAGCTATATATATTATATATATATATCTGTATACATCCTTGCTTTGGATCAATTTCTGCCATAAATATTAGGTCATATTAATGGGCTCCTCATGATCGCAATCCTCAGGTGGGCTCCCAGCAAAAAGCCTAAACGTGTTAACTTCTCCAATTCAACATCAAACACTCCCAGTTAGTTCGCTCAACAGTTCGTACATTGTTCAGCGGCGAAGGCTAACCTCAGTGGTCATCTTCTATTGTCTGATTCGAGTCAATACACGTAGAGATCGACCAGGAACATAAACCCATATTCACTCCATACCATTTGCCGTCTTTTTTTTTGTTCACTCAACATTTCGAATTGCCCGCCGCTCGACGAGTTGCCGAATTGGATTTTGGTCATGGTATTCGTCAAAGCACCCGTTTGTTATGGCGTGTCATTAGAAAGAGGCCAATCGGTAGAGTTTCACATTGGTCGAATACATCTGCATTACGACAACGAAATGTCTGAGATACTTACTACGCATGCTGGCTAGTGGAATTGATGTCTCGCAAGCATATATATATATATATATATATATATATTATTACAATCGATACCGTCCGATAAAAAGATTCGCGTTCAATTCTCCGTTCGGCGCTCCCGCCACTCGGCCCGAGGAGGTATTTTCTGTTCGCCTCCAACAGTAGTCGTTATGTCACAGTGATGTATATATACATACATATATATATATAATAGTCCCAACTGAAATTGTCTTCCGCATTGCTGTTGTGAGTGTTTCACAGATACACGCGGCAGTTTGCCTCTAATGACGCAGGGTGGAGAGAAAGCGAGAGAGAGAGAGAGAACTTAGTTGCGATCGTAAACAGCTCATTGTTTCGTTGAGTAGTGGCGTTGTACTCGTAGAAAATTGTGAGATTGTAAATAGTAATCCACGTGTAGTTTTGTGTACGGCCAGATGACCATGAACAAGTGTATGTAACGTTGGAAGATCCGAATTGGCATCGTTGGATATCGTCGCATTGTTTCTTGACGGAAGATGACTCATTAGTCGTCTTCATCATTAGACTGATTGTAACAATGCTACATTTGAGCAAGTATTCCCCTTACACCTGGCGTAGATTCAATTGGCCCCCTCACACCGTTAACGAATAGATAATTCGCAAATGCTATGATTGATCATTGCAACTTTTCCTGAAGACGTTTTTCGTGTGAACGTAACATCGAACATGCTATGACGCCCAATGTTACAGCGTAGAGAGGCTAGTGCCGATGTTCGTATTTTAGCATGAGCGAAGCTGGGTGGGCATCGACTCTCGAAAACGATACGCAGCACGTCTTAGGTATAAGAATTAAGAAAATACAATTAATTAACGAAAAATGAAATCTGTCTTACGGCAAGTGCCGGATCCACCCGAGGCAAACAAAGACAACGCCCAACCCGCTGCCGTACTCCTCCCTCGATTTACGACGTTGGTCGAACGGCAACAGAATAACACAAGTGGACAATGACGATACGTTTATACATGTAACAGCACAGAACTATAATATAAATACAATAAACAACGCGACGAACTGTCACATCAGCGAGATGTGCATAGTTCAATAGTAATAATAGCAGTAGCAGCAGCAGCAGCAACAACAATAGCTCAGACGAGTATAAGAAATATATGACAAATAAAACGACTGTGGGTGAATATAATATATACTCTGAATACAAACGAAGTGAGCTACTTATTTTTATCATGATAATAATAATAATAATAATAATAATTATTATTATTATTGTTAACCTGTTGCCTATTATTATTACTATTATTATCTGGTCGTCATCGATTTATGGCAAGGCCACGAACGCCGATATGGTGGGACAAGCCAACGTACACAGAAATCATCTACGAAGCCTATGTACACGATTCAATGCGGCGGTGGAAGACCACTCGTGCACTTTGCACGAGGGTGACCAACGCGGATTTTACCATTTTACCAAAGGGGTTGCCTGGCTACGCTTTGCCTGACTACGCGATCGATCGACGGATCGAAGTGTTTCTTGTATATCGTTTGCTAGGAAGCGGTTCACGCGTTTCTTTTTGATTAGTTCACAATGTTATTATTAAATGTTTTCAACAGCACACGCTCGCTTCGCGCAATGCCTACACCACGCCAGACTATGGCAGAGCCGATATCGTGTTGGTGTGTGTGTGTGTGCTTTTTTTAAATTTTATCATCGAAGCAACGATGCTGTGACGCCGGGGGCGTCACAGCCGATTTGATTACGCAGAGAAAAACTTTGCCGGGCTTTGTTTGGCATAGCGCAGTAACTTCAGTGATAATAATAATAATAATAATAATCATTATGTACACCGACTACAATACGCCGTAGCGTGCACAGTGCATGAAATAGATGACAGGACGCGACAGAAAGGCAGAGCGTCGAAATGAAAAATCGATACAACCGCCAACGTATTAAGATTTGTCGGTATTGGGACAAGCTTCTTCAACCACGCCCGGTCATCGACGAACGAACACCGGGCCAACTGAGTGCGGATAGATTTGGCAGGGGCGTCCACGGAGCGACACTCAACTATACGAGAGGAAGCGGTCCTTAGCTTTTTACTGTTACCGTGTTGGATGTCGACTTGTTTACATTTATTGTGGACGAGGGGCTGGGGAGCCTGCAGTAACGAAATATCATCAATGATGAGCCTGTACTCGAAATTAAACTCGATATTGCATATATAATATCTATATATTATATATGCAATATATATATATATCTATCTGCTGATATGCTTAGCGATTATTAATATTATCTACAAATGAAATCGCTCAGATATCCGCACAGGTATCAGTGATTTCGCATCGATGGTCACAGTGGCATAGCAATGGAAGCTTACGCGTTCCGAACAGTTACAGGCCACCTTACCGACTCGTACGGCCAGCTCAAACATGTGGGCAATTCCACTCAAGGGCGTATACAGCAGTTCGTCATTGATACACTGTGCTCCTCAAGCGATATCCACCTGTATATTTTGCTTGTATAAACACAATTGTTATTATTATTATTATTATTATTATTACTGCTACATCCTCTTCTCACGTTTGAAAATTGTCAATTTCGCTCCTGATGACAATACTGTTACAATGCTTCCTGTGCCCACTGTCCTTCGCGACGAACAGCTAACGTTGGCGACATTCAGCCAGCATCATTTACACGGCTGTAATTCCATTTGACGTTTCAGATGCACGGAATGAACGCAGTTCCCCAATAGACTAATTGCTAGCCTAAGTGCGTAGACAACGCGCGCATGCGGCGGCGACGGCAATGAAGGGGCTGGCCCTCTCGCATGGGTCCAATCTCCCGTCTATCCATACAGGATGTACGCATGCTCGCAGCAAGCACGAAACCACGTACACGCGTGCGCGTTCCTTTCCATAATACTGTTATTATTATTATCATCAGACGGATAAATGGTTAATGGCCCAATACGTGGTAGAACGTCCGCAGTAAACATGGTGGTTTTCCCTCGATATTTTCAACAACTTTCCGTTTGGCGAATGCGGCTTGCTTTTCGTCGACGCGTCAAATCGCACGAATGAACGGACGTACAACCCGACGCGTTAATGAGCGCCCAAAGCAGCGGCGCGCGTACAGTTGCTGCTCAATAGGCGTGCGTGTAGCGTTTAACTGTACGACAGATTGCACGGGTTGGTCAGTGCATGCGCGCGCGAGCACGTGGGCATGTGGGCGCCGCTCCGCGCCATCCAGGCCATCTTGCCGCCTAGAGCTGACCCGTTTGTTGGTTTGCACTGAGCAATCGTGCACACCGGACATCCGACGGTGACTGCTCGTCTGATCGCGGCGCCATATAATAACACATCTCATAACGCGTTGACGCTACGGACACGAGAGGCGCCTCGAAAGACTGTTTCCGACGAAGAAGCCATGAGACGGATGCTTGCTTGCTCGCGAATTGATCGCGCCGTTATGATCGTACGCACTGATAAGTGCTGATCGATTGTGGACAACTCCTTGCTCAGCGCCGGGTGCTTGATGAGGAGCAGCCGATTGGGCGCTCACTAGCTGGCAAGATACGTGTCTCGAACGTGTTTTTGAGAACGGTACGTGTGTGTGTGTAAATGCCATTAAGTTGCTGTTCGCGTAGTTGCATCGCTCATTAACGATTATATTAGATATTGGAAAGCATATGGCCTAAATGAAACGAAATTGCCTAAAAGAATAATACTTTGTATGAGTTGTTTCTTGAAAGGAAGAAATATTCACACAAACAGACTGCGCACACACGCACACACACAGTGCTGTACAAGCGGTCTCATAGCGCAGAGGAGCGTAATTACAAATACAGCATGTCGTACACAATACTGATTTAATCAGTCATCATAATTGTTTATTCAGGGTGTGCCGCCCGGAGTTGCGGAAGCCCTTCACGGAAGCCCTGCAAAATGGTAAGCAAATGGTAGCAACATCGATTTCCGACCAGGGGAATTGGACAAGTGCTTTGTCGTGGATGCAAGGTCCAGTGTACCGTAACAAAATACGTGAAAAAAACCGCGAATCCCGGTAGCGACACAGGCCCGCGAGCGTTTACATTCAACTTCTTGTTTTAGGAGAGACTTCCCCGAGTCTCTAGGGGTAAGCTATGCTTCAGAATGCCTTGTTCGTTTTCACATTGAACAAGGCGAATACTAATTTTCCCGTGTGTAATTGATTGGAAATCACCATCTTCGGCGATAGAACCCGTTCGGCGGTGTCGATTAATGTCAGAATCACCCACACGAGGCATATTGTCACGACCGCGTTCTCACCGCAGCTTCGAGAGTAAGGAATTGAGCATCGAAGCAATTAATAATTGAATTAATTAGTAACTGAACAATGCAGTAACCCTCGAGTATGACAGGAGCCGACACAGAACGACTTCTACACAAGTACAATCACGACATATGACTGGGTGAACCCGCGCACGGTTACAGAAACTGCCGAGGAATCTCAGCGGCAGCAGTGGCAGAGGCCTCAAATTCACAGCGGATTTGCGCGATTTTCTATTTGGGGCCGTCAGGGTTCTGGGTTCGTCGCACTCAAACCAAACCCGAATACCACATCACTCGTTTCGTTCGGCGGCTCAGAGCGGAGATTTCAGCGGATTTCCCTTCGGAATGACTTCAGTTTTCGTCTCCCCCGGGCACAGCATGTTGATGAGCGCAACGGCATCCTATGAAACAGTGTTTCTGCACATAGCACAAACGCGACGCGATAGGTTCCTCCTTCACCAGAAGCAACAGCAGCAGCAGCAGCAGCAGCAGAAGAACATTTCGTGAACTTCTCGCTGAGATGGCGGAGATGAGGACATAGATGATGTCGACGTGGATGATACCCGTCTCGTATGAAGATGTTAATGTATTCGAATTATATTCGCCGATTCAACTGGCGACCCCAGTTGAATTATTGCCAACGAAGCGCGTCCATGCTCGAGACACCGAGCCAATCGTCAGGCAGGTTATCGGCTCAGAACCAATGAACGAGAGAGAGAGGCCTGTCCAATCAAGCAGGCAACCGACCAACCAACCAACGAATTCACGGCTACTAATAAATGTAATAAGCTAGTAAGCGGTAGGCCGCATGAGGGTGGCGCGCCAACAGTGATCGGCTGTACGCAATAACAGTATCGCAGAGAGACTTGTATTTCACTTTATTTGCAATTATACGATCGTGAACCTTGGCCGTGTGCCCGCACTTCGTCGTGCGATTATCTGTCTAATGTTGATAGCTGTTTACATCGCTGGCACCCTATGGCGATATTCGTACCATCTCCGTAAGCTTGTCATATATCATACGATGTATATGCATGCATGCACACCTCAAAGGTCAGTTCACTGTTTTGAAGTACGCTCCTCTATTCTAATAGAAAATTGGATCTTCACTATATGCCTCTTCGATCGGACATGTTCTGCAATAAGTATCAACGGAAGCCCAAACATTCACGTTAAATCGATATGATTCGACACAATGGTGAAACAGTATCAATATCGATACTGAGAGCGGCATCACCAAAAAAACCTAATCGCCGTGACCAACAACGGTTTCGGCGACCCCATGTTACTCAAGCAGTGGGCGCACGCAAAGCGTTTCAGCTCGTTATTATTTATTATTTATTTTTTGCGGCATTTATCACCAGCAATCAATATGACTCAAAGCGCAATCCAACAACCGATATCAGACGCCGCTGCCAGATCAGCGGATCATGTCAACGTTAATTACGTCTACTATCGTGGACCAATCACTCGCCGGTCGCGTTCGCCCGCGAAGGCAAATCAGCGTTGTGTGAGCGTCATGCAAGCCAACTATTGTATAATAGCTACAGCACCCCTTTCGATTAGGACGAGCACGTCCGATACGCCTCGCCCGCGTACCTAATCGTTTTTACGTTAACCTCAACTCAAATCTTTCAGCAGTTACGGGTCTCACAAGCAAAAAAATTCTCTCATTCAAACAACAGAGTAATTAGAAATTCAGCAACTCATCCCTCGTTCTAGCGACCGCGCTCGTAACCCACTACGAGATGGGGCCTTAAATCGTTTCAACGAAAATGAACTTGTGACACACGTCCTGTCTACGGTGTCCGGCATCAACGGGTGGCATTAGCAATTGTGGCTGTCTCACATTTTCGTTCATCTGAGGGAAGACTCAGAAAAGTAGCAGCACCAACAACAACAACAACAACAACAACCTGGAAGATGGTGGAGTCGCCACCGCCAGTGACGAAATGAGCGAGCACGCTACGGTGATCGCCGGAATGATGACAACTCTCCTGCAAACTGTCGAAACGAGCTGACAAAGTCGACGAGAACAGCCCAAAGCGGTTGGTGGGCGCGAGCCGAGGAGCGACGACCACCACAGGGCGACGTGCGCGCCGCGCGAATGAGTTGCGCGAATGTTCGTCTGCTCGAGGTGCCGGATTCGTCTGTCCGTCCGTTCGGTCGGCCGGGTGGTCGACGGCTCTCAGCCGCCTCCCGTTGGCTGAGATTCGCCTCGTCCGAGGTAGCCCGACGTAAGCTGGCCGTCAGTGGCCGCGGCCGAAATCGCTGTTGTGTGAGTGAATGCTGGAGCACTCTAATGCGAAATGCAATGCGGCAGGATTGCCGAGAACGGGACGAACCCATCGGATCGCGTCCCGCGGTATAATACAATCGAGCTGTCGAGCTGAACGCAAGGCAAACAGCAAAGCATCACATCGTTTCTACTTATTTTTCTTAAGCAGCCACGGCAGCCGCCGCAGACAAGTACCACCCCTGCCAACACCAGCGATTTCCCTGGCCATCCAGCGTTCGCAGCAACCGCCGGAATCCCCGGTCATCACCAGCAGCAACCGCAGCAGCTACACGAGGACCGACTGAGTAAGCGCCGAAGCAGCTTCTTTTCGTCGTCCTTTTGCTGGCCGCCGCCGCCGCCGCCGCCGCCGCCCCCCTTTTGCTTCTAGCGGTGGGTGCTTCGATGGCATCGTCTCGTTCTGACATTACCGAGCTGTCGTGAAGCGAACCGGGCCGGGGCCGCGCCGGACTCGGCACTTGAGCCGGTGGCTTCAGCTGGTAACGCTGAAGCTGCTGGGTCGTTGAACCAAGCGATGGCGGCGGCGGCGCTAGTGGTGGTGGTGGTGGCGGTGGTGGTGGTGGTCATAGCACACAACAAACACCGCTGCTCCAGCCGCGGTTGTTAAGCCAGCTGCTGGCGTCGCCGGTAAAAACACGCGAGGCACAGCCGTAGCCGCCGCAGCAGCAGCAGTCGCATCGTCGAAGAACCCCGAAAACGACGAATACCAGATGAAAAAATGAAGTAGAATAGAGGAGGGGTGTAACAGTAGCAGCAGCAGCAGCAAATGTGCGATATTTCTAACAGGCAGAACAGCGGCCACCACCACCACCGCCTCAAAAAATTCGCTTTGCCACCAAACTCGTTAGACCCACCTTCCAGAGACGTTTCTCTCGTTCGGCGTTTTCGCATCGTCATTTGCAATTCGCCGATCACCCCTCCAAAGCGGAACGTTAGGACAGAGGTAGTGAGCAGACGCTGCCGTAGATGGACAACGGCGGCGAACGAGGGGTTGTAACGACTGTGACATTATTCGCGCGGGCAGATCGAGAAAGTGGGGAAAAAAATTGCGACGGGTAAAAATATATTTTCTAACCAGCGAAGCATTGGAAGAAAGAGAGATGGAGAGAGAGAGAGTTGACGAAGACTTAGAGTGAAGCCTGGGACATGCTGGTGAATACTGAACGGGCTAGCTTAGCGCCGAAAAAGGAAAGTAGACATTTTTGTGTCTAATAAGCACATGATATTATTATTATTATTATTATTATTATTATCACTATTATGATTATTAGTGAAATAATAGGATTCGTATACTTTTTCGATGTGACGCGAGGAATACGTGTCTATGTATACTCTTATAGGCGTTCTTCTATATTGGGCTAACGCGTGAGTGCGGTGGGAAAAATCGGGGAAAATTCAAAACGGAGATGATTTATAAGAATAATGTCGGCAGTTTTATCAGCTAAATATCACTTCAACTCTGCTCAATGAGAGTTGTACCATCTCTCGACGAGCTTCACCATTATCACTCCTTCATAGAAGTCTTACTCCGAGATCTATGGGATCACCCGAAGTGCCCTTGAGGTGAATGTTTATGGGATTGAAGGTTTGCTTCTTCAAACTGTTCTGTGGCGCCCCGAACAAGTAATTAGCCTGAAAAGCGCTACAGATTAAGGCATTCTACCCAAACCGCAATAATTCTTTACCCGGTTATCAAAGGTAGTCGGTCCAGTGTTGTCCTGGTTGAACAAATATCGCCCTTTTGCTACCGGCCAGTGCAGGCCCGCTTCAGGCCGATTGTCCGCAAAAATTTGCTGGCCAATTGTGACACGGCAGTACTTGGTCGTCAAATGCCGTCCGGAGCTAATTCAAACCTGAATTCAATCGACATCCGTGGTGACGGGCCGAAGCGAGGAGCACATCAGATATGAAAATATCCGCATCGGAACTTCACAAACGTTTCGCTTCCGGCACTCTCTCCGTACTCCTCTCATAGATTCATATGAGCTTGTGACCCGATTTTTTTTTAGCCGTTTTTACAAGTAAACAAGCGAAATACGACAAGGAACAACACATGCTTTTTTTGGCCATGTTGAAAATACCACTGAGCCTCGTCACGGACCCAGTCGCCTTATTGAATACCAGGTGTTACCTAATTGTTAAAACACTCTAAAGCGTTCGTTGCCTATTCTCCGTGATCTTCTTCAGGGGACCGCGGCAATCGCGCGGATCGCCACGTTTAACTTAATAGACATATTGAAACACTTGACAAGATTGTCGGGCGCTTATACATGCACACCTCTATGATAACAAAAACCGATTTGTATCGATCTGGACACACACACACACACCCATCAAAGGCCAGCCAAGAACACGCCCTAATTCATATTGGCACCACCATTGGATACATGAAACTGGCATAGTTGCAAAGCAATGTTAACGCCATTAGAATATTGTCTTCTGTGAGTGTTAGTACGCGGTGTGTGTGTGTGTATGTAATTCTAGACGTGTATTCATGCAAATACGATGGTATACACACAGAGCAGCACACGCATCTCAAACCGAAAGCCTTGAAAATAAGTTCCGGGGCGTAGCCTTTCCTTGTTACTTCATCGAGCATTGTGTAAGATTACGGCTCCTAATGCTGCTGCTGCTGCCGCTGAGAATTTACACAAAGCGTTCTGAACGCGCTACGAAACGTCTCCGTGGAGCGGCGCAACAGCTAAATGTTTCTGTGCATTTGTTATGCGCGTGAGTGTTCACGCAGATTGACCGAACAGCGAACGGGGTGGCTGTACGAGCCGATTTTCATTCCCGACAGCCAGGTAATCATAATATCCTCATGAGCGCCGTCGACATTCGTCGGGTGCCGACAGAAACGGTGTTGTTTGTGTGCAAACAATCCGTTATCAGGGTGCGAATATCGTGACAACCATGAATGGCGAAACAGCAAATTTCGCCTCAACGACGAATGACAAGAGCGAGCTGACACAAGGGGTCATGCATATATCGATGGACCGCCATGACATAGGTGTCAATACACTTGGGTATAATTATGGTGATTGGAGAAAATAATAAGACAGACGTGTCTAATTAGTCGGTGAAATGTGAAATACTACAGCTGCGCTAGTCGCGTTGAGTAGGCTAGGAAAGGACGGCTGTAGGCTAAGCGGACAGCTATTTAAATTCAGAATGATCCGTGAAATCTGTATAGATGTATGAATACACATGTGCATAGGACACGATGGCAGATTAACAATAATAATAATAATAATTGCTATAGTACTGGTTCTCTAGAATCAGCAAACTTCGACGAAGTTGCCTAGAAGGGAAGATGGTGTGGAGGTCCCCATAGGATCTATATATAGATTGCAACAGATTGCAACAATTCTCAAACGTGTAACTTATGAAGAAATTCACTTGGCCGGTTGTCGGAAGGATTTTGGCGCTTGACAAACAAGCCAAGCTGTTACTTAATCGCTTAACCGTTCGTGTGCACTTTCGCTACAAATACTTGAAGCTAAAAAAACTCTCAGCGCAGTTATGGGACGGGCATCAAGATCAAGACATCACGCATGGATAGGATGACCCGAATGAACGCATATATATATATATATATATATATATACATATATTTTATAGCACAGATATATTCGTTGCAGAGGCTTGCATTACGATCAAGAAATGATAGTAATTTTATATAACAGATGAGATTAGATGAGATATGATATACATATCTGATGCCAGCTGTATTCTACAAATAAATACTTTATTTTCGCCAGCCTTAACACCAAGAACAACAGTCGCCCTATAAGATAGTTAAAAGGTAGAAAAAAATCTCTCCTTTTTTACCTTAGCGCGATACCCTCCTCTATATAATATTTGCATGGCGAGGGAGTGTTACACATTCGCCTTTCGACGGTATCACAAACGACGTCAGCCACCGCCTTGACGTCCCATTAAGATATACATAAATTAGTGTGATCTTTCATAACTCGCGTCACCCATCATCACAATTGAAACCGTTGAAGAGTAGACGAGTATATGCGCTTATAGATTAAATGTGCTAGATTTCATTGTTCATGTACACCCGTATATATATATATATATCGAAGCGTATTGCAGGTTTTAGCACAGACAGAAGGGTAGGTTACCATAAGCAGATGAATGATTGTACGTTTTCACATGTTCCTATAACTATCGGACTTAAAAGTGTCAGGGAGACACACTGCGGAGCTTATTTAATTGCATTGCCTATCAGAAAACATGGGTCACACCTTCACCATTTCGCTGTAGCTTCGAGATTTGGGTAACTTCGGCAAAATGGTCTGAACCGAACAGAATGTAGCTCCTTTTTGTTTGCATGTTCCTCAATTGCATGATACATATTCCGAAACACAGCAAAACAACCAAAGCGTATGCACGCACACATCTACTTGTTGCTGTTCGGGATTATGCGAATATTCTGCTACACGAATATGTTGCCGGAAAATAAAGGATTTTACTAAGACTTGCTCCTGCTACGTCGACCCTCTTGATGAAGGCCTGTTCTGTCCCTAACAAAATACGCGCTATGCATGAATAGGCACCGCTTCGAATGCTCCAGCCCACAAGGAGGCGGCCTCTGAAATGATGACTTCGTTTTTTTCTATTCAAATAAATCACTCCATGGAACGGTTGACGTTCTTGCAAACGGGAATAATTGCCGTGATTTATTCGATCAGTGGTATCATATCGTAACCTTAACACTGACACAAGCGGCTAAGTCGCGCACGTGTTATGCTTACTGGGTGCAGATCGACAGATATCAATTTACCCATTGTATCGATTGAACGAATCGTCGAAAATGATGCAATCATGAATCTGGTTAGTTCGACTCTCCCAGGCGACGATTTGCGACCGTTCACGCTATCAGCTTGTTTTTTCTCCAACAGCTTTCGCCAGTATGACTACGAGCAAATGCTGGCAGGAGGTGTGCGCGCGTTAAACGGCACAGCTGCCTCCGTCCCCATGGCGGACAACGAAATGCAACATTGTTTTTTTTTGTGCTGATACCGCTATTATCATTGTTTTGTTCTGTTTGGCTCCAGCTATGATAGCGAATGTCACGGCTATTACTATGATCATTATGATGATGATTATAATTACTGTTGAAACCTCAGAGCGCGATTGCTAATCGCATGAGACGCTAGTCATATTCATATTTCGACAGCTCTAACGATTAGTTTACTGGCAAGATAGTTGGGACGTTTCTCGCCGATGAGAAGATCATTTAGTGTTACAATGCGATGGGTGGCTGTGTGTGATTGTGAGTTATGCGATATTTCAATCTGTTCTTTGTTGCTGGCTCATCGCGAGTCTGATCGCCACTGCGAGCTGTGCACACGGGTGTTTTGAATCACTCACCGATATTCACAAGCTTGACGTTGTCGGCTGCGATGGCGTTCAACGCAAGCTGGACGTTCTCGAGACACTGGTGCTGATTCACTGGATTTCGTATGCGACGCAGCCGCCTTGAGGGTCCAGAACTTCCCGCTTTATTTTGAAGAACCTCCACCAGCGAGATCAGCCTTAGGCCATCGCACAGGTCTGTGCGAAGGTCGTGAACCTGACAAAATGAAATGAACATGAGAACAAAAAAGCAGCGAATTTTGGTAAGCACAACGATGAACATAGTGCCTAAATATGAACTTGTTTAGTCTAATTAATAACAATAATGATGCTAGTGGCGTCCAGTACTAAATTCCCCTTTTAAACCTATTGTTACCATAAAAGCACAATTAGGGTGTGGAAAGCAAGTGTCGTTCTCTTAAAAGATTATTAGCTCTCACCTGCTCTCCAGTGGGTCTTAGCTGTTCATTGACCCAGTTGGTGAAGGTCTTCTGCTGGATGTCCACCCACTTCGCTGGCGGTGGTGGGTCTGCCCGGCCATCGCTAGCAGAGAGGGTTTCCATGGTAAACACGACTCACTTACTCCACAGTGTGAAGAAGATCCGCACAACCTGGTCCAACCTTCACTTGCACTACGAAAGCACTAAGCACTTCACTGTTGCACGGCGAAACACACCATCTGCATTCGATCACACCACTCAGAGTGAGCCAGTTCAGTAGCTCACCGCTATCCGAATATCGGAGGGCAGTTCCACAACGTCATGGAAGCACTAGCACACTTGTCGATGGCGATTTCCTCTAAGGATGATGCTCGTTCCGATTGAAGCCCAGAGTCGGCAAGGTTGAAGCGTTCTAAACGCGGACAGGTCGCGATGGCCCCGCGCAACTAACCTACTCACTGACTACAACACACAGCACGGCACTGCACCGGGGCATCACGGCTAGGCTAGTCCTCCATCTCCACCTCGATGAGCCCGGCCCGCTCCCTGGGGCGTGCACTCAATCAGCGGTCCTCACGGTCGGATGGTACCATTCTCCACAATGAACAGATTTCATCACTACACATTGCCGTCGATCAGCTGCTCGCGTCGGGGCTATCGTACTGCTGCAAAAATGAAACGGCAACAAATCAAGCAGTATATTCTAGATTATTTGACTTTCGACCACTACGATGGCTCCTTCGTCAGACTTGGATTGTGCGAGTAACTGGTGTTGGCACAGATAGCTATATTTTGTTTACGGGTAGGTGCCCGAGTAACAAACGTTCGAACGCTTCCTGGCCTTGACCATAAGGCAAATACAGCCAATAAAGGCGGGTGTGTCTATTTCGATCTGCGGCTGTCACTTCTGCCTGTTTGGCTCGCGCAAGCTACACGTTCATGGGGATTGACATTTGTATTAGTCCACGCTCACCTGTACCGGCCTGCAACGATAGATTGACGTGCCGGCCGACACTGTATCAAAGCTCTTACCCCTGCAAAGCGCCTAGCGCCCTACCACAAGTTATTGTCCTGTAACCACTTAGAGCTGAGGTTTCTTTATTTTTGATACACGTCAATTTGAGAAGTCCTTTGAATCAATCAAATCGTTTATTTTAACAGCTCATATTCCTATATCTAACATAATCACTCTTCCGTCGTGCTTCACATTGACAACAAACAGGTCATTCCATTCATCCATCCATGGAGAGTCAGCTGAGAGTCTACCGACAGAGAAAAAAATAACATTCGGTGATGTAACGCGGTGCAGAATAACGGAACACGGGTACAGCAGTGTACACATCAACAAATAGATAGACTACGCACGTTGAAGTGCATACATGTTTATATATATATATACAGATATGTTTGTGTGGGGTGTCCATATCGACACACGATGTGCTAATATATATAGTATGCTATAATATATATATATATATATATATAAATTTTATTGGATCAGCCGATCATATTTCTTCTCTCCAGCTTCCCCGCGCACCCCCCCGCTCCTGCTCCTACCGTCACTGGTTCGTTTTGTCGTTACTCCACCACTCCTCCGTCTTCGGTCTCTACAGGAGAAGTTGACTCGCTTCTCGTGGAAAGGTGACGATCCAGCCGTGCACGTCACCCACTTGCCGTTGAGATACCACTCGCACATCTTCGTTGGCTGGTAGGCAAGAAACACTATTATATCTGTATGGGAACACGGAGACGAAACGAGATGATGATGAAGAGAAACAGGTGGAACGGCGATGATTCGCGAGAGACACGGGGGTTGGTGGTAGCGGCGGCGGCGGCTGCGGCGCGCTGAGTCGCTGCCGCTGCATATTGCATGCTGCATCGTACCAGGTAGTTCAGGCTTAACATGAGAACGGCGGCAACCAGCTACTAACAAATACAGGAGGTAACGATGCTGTCTTGCCCGGTACGACGCGACACCGCGGGATGGTAGAACAAATCGACGGCGGCTTCGGCGGCGGCTTCGGCGGCGTCGGTGTCGTCGTCGACGATAACGCAATTGCAACGACTAGCGCGCGAGTGTACCCGACGGCATTGACCAGACCGGGGGAAGACGGCGACGCAATGAACAACAAACAACGCCGGATGTCGGCTCAACGAAAACATTGCTTTCCACTGTCATCGTTGCGGAGCGGCCACTCGAGTTGCGCCAGCAGAAGCCGCTCGTGACGTTGGTAAAAGAACGAACACGATTTGGAAATACCCTCCAATGTATATCTATGTATGTATCATGCATAATATGGATGTGTGTGTGTCCCTATATATATATATATATATATATATCTGCACATATGTCCCGTATATTGCTCTGTGTGTGTGTTGTGTGCGTTTCTTCGGCGCGTCCAGCAAGGTAGAAGACAAGAATGAACAAAAAGCTTAGGGATTTCACCGAGTGAGTGTAGCTGCTTTCGTTGTAAAACCGCCTAACGCAAACGGTGGCCACGACGACAGCCTCGTGGCTCTCTTCTCGTCGATGTTCTGCCGCCACCACCGCCGCCGCCGCCTGAGAAGTCGGGGTTCACCATCGACGCCGATGTCGACGAAGCTGACGGAACCCTCTGTACCACGGTCAAGACATCTCTGTGTGTGGATTGTCTTTTCAGAGTTCGATGTTTGTTGTTTGCGCACGCGTCAGCGCGTCTGTGCGTGGTTTTTTCATTTCTTTTTTTTTCTTCCTCTGACATCTGTCACGCTGCCCTGGATGCTCGTTAACATTAGCGGTTGCTGCTCCGGGAGGCTGCATCTGAGTTTCTACAGGGTAATGCATTTTTCTACACATGCGATTCAATGAAACACACAGACACGAAGAGAGAGAGAGAGAGAGACCGAAGTAACAACTGCGAGTGAATTCTATTTGTAGCATATCTCCTCAACTTCGTTGACAACATATTCTTGGAACCTGATTGACATTATGGACGATGAACGCATGTTGTAGCAGGTCAAATCGTGGTTGATTTAAGACGCTGCGCCCAATGTGACTACATCTGTCCTCGTCAGGTGAAGACACCCAACGAATGATGGGAACGAGACAATGAACTAAATTGACTAAAAAAAAAAGCCTTCCTCATCAAGATATTGTTCCCGCTGCCAAGTTCGATTTCAACCCATACCGCAACACTGACCTATACGAAGGTTGTTTCTTCTACAAGAAACAAATGGTTACGCTCTTCCTTATTACATTTGACCTTCACCGCATCATGTCATGTTACGAAAATACAAATGAATCGTTGAACAGCGCCCAGCAGCGGCTCACAGACGAGGCATTGGATGCCTATGGGCATTGAGCGTTATCTTAAGACGACTATCGACCTGTTTTGATGCATGCTCGATATCTAGTCTTCTCTGCTGGTTTATCGGCTTCTCGATGGCAGTGACGATTTTGAAAAGACATTTGTGATGAGACCCTTCGCAAATCGTGTAGGTGCAATTCGAATTTTGACAGAAAAATAACTATTTTAGATTAGGTAGCTCTATGTTGAAGCACGTTGTTTAAGAGGAAAAATAACTATCCACATGCCGCTAGTCATTGTTGGCTTCTGGAACAAAACTGGTACCAAGCAAATGACACTCGGCTGGCTCAGTAAGACTAGCATTGTAACAAGTGCAGCGACAATGTCGACGATTATGTCAACAACAAGAATAACAACAATAGCAACAGCAGCATCAGCAGTAGTAGCAGCGACATTGACCAGACAAGTTGAATTGGACACGTGCGGGGTGAGGCTGCTCGACGCCTCAGCGCCGCTCCATGTGATCAGGCTACCACCGGCTTCTTCTTCCTGCTGCCAAATCTCAATGGCGTCCGCCGTCAGCCGTCCACCGACGACGCACTGCTCCAAAGGAACGAACCGCGAATGCGAGCGAGTAGCAGCACCAGCAGCAGCAACCGCTGACCGACAGGTCCGCCATCGATTCGACAGCTTCGGTGGCGAAGAACAGAGAGCATACAACGAAAACAAGTTTCTCAAGAACAATGAGAAGCTTCTTCGCCAACAACAAACATCCGATAGAGAGAGAGACAGATGTTAGCGACATGGACAATCTGGACCTTGAACAGCTACAGGATCAGAAAGGAAGCTCGAACGGCTGAGTCTGCGGAGGTGGCGGCAACGGAAGTCGAGACCGAGTCGGCGGCGGGGGCGACCTCATCTCGGCGGACAGAACTGCTCTAGCGGAGGATATATCGCTGCTGCTGATTTGAGTTGAATCAATTGTGGATTGCGTTCGACAGCAGCACACAGATGCACAGCTTCACTTCGACGTCGGTGGACGACCACGTGTTTGACTTCGTTCGTGTGAGTGGACTCGTTAAATGTGCTCGAGCAGCCGAGAAGACGCTACCTTCCCGAAGTGTTTCACCTGAACAATTAAGGTAAAGATATAGAAGAGGGTAATATGGCAGCGAGCCAGTTAGACCGATTCATGGTTTTGGTATTTGGTTGCAGCCGTTATTTTCGCTGGAGGAATTAGCTGGCCATCGTTGTTATGGCTATTGCTGAATTACGTTGAATCAGCGCGCTGATGAAGACGCAACACAGTGAGGTTCGAAACGTTGGAACGTTTGAAGGCGAAGGTGCCAGAAAGGCAAGGTAGCGTGTTTCCGAAAGAGTCTTCACACCTTCTCGGGAAGTCTGGCCATGCGAAATAAATAATACTGGTAACAGTATGCTACATATACAGTCTAAACTGTATGTGCATCATGCATTTCCGTAATCCACCCTCCCCCCCCAATTAGTATGCCATATACATGTAATAATATTCTATATAAGAAACGCATTAAATTCAAGGGAAGAATTAGATTCTAGTAAGTTGACGAACACATCTTGCCAAATGGTTGTCTTCATCACTGACCAGGATCAGGAGCAATAACCAACGAAGATATTGATGAATAACTGCCACCAGTGAGTGGCCGGGCAGCTTTGTGCGTACACGGTACAAATAGATCACGAATCCGATGATTCATGAGTAATTTAGTTAGTGTATACAACTTCAAATATACAATAATTAGATAATGAATCAACGTCCCTACTAAAAAACTAGTAATGCTTTCCGTGTGCATCAATGGCCGGTAGTTCAAGTAAAGTACAGCTCGGATTCGTCGGATTTTATAGGTAACTAATCAGGACGAATACAACACCAGGTGTAATTAATCGCCACTATGTAGAACATTTATTCAAATGTACAATAATTAGAAACCCCTGGAAAACAAGGTGTATCAGTGCATATAACGAACAGCACAGTTTAATACAACTAGCCGGTAGCTGCGTGGCGCAAGTTGTTTTGCGACTGGCGAAATAACCTTGTCTCCATATGTCCCACAGTTGGACTTGAGGATATATCAGTCACCAGATCAACGTAATTTTGGTATAAGCAATTAAGGAAGAAATGGATTGCATGTGCAATCTGTTGATCGCGCTGTCAATTAGTCAAGTGACGAAAGGCGGCCATATTGCATAGACTTGCAAAGGTCTAAAGTAAAAACAGGTAATCCATAAAAGCGATTAATGCAAATAACAATCAAATAAGAAAATCGAAAGCCAAACAAAAAAGACCCTGCCTGTCGCATTCTGCTTATGTCTCGTAACTCCGAAACAGTGAGAGGGGTTTAATGGGTGATTGTTGATGATAATGATACTCTTGGATCGATGGATGAGGGCTAGATGAAGAAATCTGAACGGCGTAAAGCGGATCGGTGTATTAGGTGTTTTCTATATAATGCTGAGGTTTTTTTTTATAGAGTTTTAAGGTAAATCCTGCATGGATTATCTCTTTTTATGTTATACCTTTGCAAGCCTTTGAACTATGGCCGGCTTTCGTCACGTGACTAATTGAGAGTGCGATCAACAGATTGTACGCCGAACGAAGTTGAGGTTGTGTTACTTAGGTCTACACCTTGTTTATGAGGACAGCAACCTATCGACAGAAATAGACCCAAGGGGGATGGTGATGTTTCGTGACAAGGTGAGCATCTGTTTCCAATGGAATTGCGGTTTACGGTCCACGCCTCACTGCGTGACGACAGGAACGGGGTATCGACCGTAAATCGCAATGCCTTCAAGAAGCTCTCGCCAAAAGTCGTTGCCATCTGAGTGCATGCCAACTCGTCTTGAACGACTCCCAACTTTACAGGTAGTGACTGTGAAGTTGCTCATTAGTGACTTAGCTCAATGATGCCTTTTTGGGATTTTTTAGCAATTTTCTATTGTGGAACTGGTGAAACCTCTTAACACCCCAGCCTCCGCGATGGGCAGTGAGGTGCCTGCAGGGCGGTGGGAACCAATTTTGACTGTATTACCATTATTATTATTATTAGAGAAAGGGAGACAGGCGGATGGGTGATTACATGTTGTAATCTAATTGGAATTAGGTGCACAAATAGACTTTTTGCCATTGTGATTAATGTTCAAATTCTCTAAATCAGTCCCGAGACTTCGGTTGTTGAGGTAAATACTCTCTTTCGATTATAGTTCTTCGTAAGCTATTAGGAAGCCGCCACCTCCCCTCCCGCTGTGATAATTGTGGCTGCTTTGAGTCCAAATAGTCAGGGACACATTCACTGGCCTCTTTAGCGTCCATGAAACGTTACCCTAGTCCATAGGGTGTTTGCCTTAATGTCAACAAACGCTAACCAGGAGGGGCCAAGCCTTGCGGATGAGCCGCATCGGGAAGGTCGTCGTCTGGAAGATGTTCTTCCGTTTCAGCTCGCGCTCTCAAGGCCGTAATGGGGCGAGCGCAGTCATGATTAAAAAAAGAAACACCTTTAGACCTTCCTCAGCAAGTGAAGTGCATTCTTCTTTAGTTGAACTTTGCTCAAAACAATTTGACGCTCATATAGCGTATATACATAACATTACATCGGCATCAATTGTTTCAAAAGAATCTACACGCTGATAACATGCACCAACGCACAGCTGTTTCTCAAACAGTCACACCAACATACAAACACGCACTCACACTCGGCTGCTTGTGCGCGATCAACCCGTTGATATTTTGAGCTTGATAGGGTTATGAAGACCTATGGCCTATTTCTTGTCACGCGAAACCGTCCAGCATATCCCTATGAAATAATACAAACAGCAGATTGTTGTTGAGTTCAATCTTTACTGCATAATCGGGCACATGTCTTTGGTACCCTCTCGACCCAGTCGTGGGGTCATGGCCCAAAGCAAAATTCCCTCCTAGAAATGTAATCAGTCATCATCATTACCATGAACAATTCAGACACTCATTGAGTTATTAGCCGGAGCTGAATTTTTATCGCCCTGTACCACCTTTGCAAATCGTTTTCGTGTGCATTGTAAATAGAGAATAATGCATAGCGAGCTACGTTTTACTATGCAAGCTCCGTATAGATGACTGTCTCCCAAGAGCTCTCCACACGATATGAACAGTATATGCGTTGTTCATTATACGCTTCTGAATGTGTCGGGCGATCTCAGCGCGCGAAGCGGGCCAACTTTTCAATTTCACCGCTCTTCAAAGCCCAGAGCTCCTCCGAGTAGCAATGCACGTTCGCGAGCATGCTGACAGCTGATCTGCTGGATCCCTTCACCTGTTGCATTACACCGTGTATAATCAATACTCATCGTATGATAAACGTATCTAACACCAACACTCGTGCAATGCTCACCGCCTCTCTGACGTTACAGGAACAAAAGGAGGCGGAACCTCGAACAGGTTTCTCTCGACGGTGAGCTCAACAGAGGTGAGGGCTCGTATTGTGACCATTCAGCAGCTCACCCCTCCTCTCTCTCTCTCTCTCTCTCTTGTCGACAACTGCCGATCGTCAACGATCACCGCTTGTTCCTGTTTGTCTCATACCACCCACCACCGTACTATTCCTGCTGCTATCGTGACGTACAGCGCTTGTTGTTATAGTACACGAGGACTGCCGTTGGCTGGTGGCCGCGGTCGACGCGGCCCCTGCTGGCGTCAGCAGCACAACAGCAGACAGCCAGAGCGAATGAGGGTCAGTGAGGAAGAAGATATGATGGTCGAGCCGGTTCAATTAATAGTAGAATAAATACGTCGTACACCAAGATGCCCTTGTGCCCAAGACGAACGTGCGGCACAACTCATTTCGAGTACACGACCACTATCGCTTGCACTGCTGATACAAATTACGACAAACAACTGGCGCCTTTGCATGCAGCAGCGCGTGTCCAGAAAGCAGTCGGGACTGGGCGGTCGCTAGGCGGTCGACTAGCGAGAAAAGCTCACCGAGCGGCTAACTACGAGTGACACACGTGCGCTCGTTAACTGGCTCGCTCTCTCGCCCTCGGCCGGCCGTTCAAACACACTTGACACACAGATCCATGTGCTATGACAACTGTCACCGTCACTGCCACAATTATAACAGCAACTACTACCACTAGTGCTACTACTAGTACGCGTTGTTATTGGTGTTGATGCTGTTACTGATAATGATGGTGATGTGTTATGTCATGCATCACTAAGCTGACTCAACCGATGACGAGAAGAACCAATAGCCAACAGAACGAACGCCCACCCACCCACAGCTGACGTTTTGTAGCGATGGCAACAGTGGTAGCGGTAGTTTTAGCTGGCACGTACAATAAGTACTACGATAATATGTCAACCTATCGGTGGACGATGGGCCAGCTGATGGGAGAGATGGGAGATATCGCCCGCCCCCCTTCCCCCCATCCCATCCCACCCCAAACAATGAGTCTAACGCAACAGTAAACATTGCAATAGCAATGCATGGGCCCATCAAATGTATCGTACGAACGAAAGCGGTGCAGATCTGCGCGTGAGTTGCGAATTCGCACTTCGGCGGATTCAGTCGGCCGATATGAAAATTCGCTATGCGAATGACTGGCTTCCTGAACGACGATCATCTGTCCTTGTGGTCTCCACCGGCAGCACGATCGTCATCGATGTGATGGTAGTCACAGCTATCCACGATGCATCAGTGGAATCGTAAACGCCGATGTCCAATGTCTCTCTCTCTCTGTCTCTCCCTGTCTCTTATGTCCGCCTACACTAGAGTGAGCATGCATATTGTCGCGTGTGACTAAAGCGGTTCTTCTAACTCGGGACGCATTTGAATTCACTGAACCTTGAATGGCGGCACAGCCAGCCGTCGGGGTAGGGAGGAGCGATACTTTACAAGCGCCTTGTACGTCGGCTAGACAGTACGCATCCGATATCGGTTGTTCATATGTACATCACGTTCATATGTAGACACAAATCTAAGCGGAGCCGCGCGTACGCATGGCAAGAAATTCGTCCCAGGTCTTAGAAACTCGAGAGCTGGTCACCGCGTGTCCTGGGACAGACATTCTCCTTGGGACAGAACTTCTTGTTTTCCAACATTGAATGAGACGAACGTCAAACAGTTCGATTCGGTCACCCATGAACGAACGGCAGTCAGCGACAGCCAATGTTTCACTTGCCCACACAAAGCGAGTACACCCTGTACGCTACCTGTGCATAAAGTATCTGAGTATACGAGAAGCCGCGCAACACAGCTGATCAAGATGCGGCATCCCTCTAACTAGATTGCTGCGTTCGCAATTGGAACACGACGTCAGAGGATGTAGTTGCATTTGAGTGAGAGAGTTTCAGAGATCAGATCCGTGTATTGTACACGACTGATCGAGTTGCTTTGCAGGTCGTGGCCGAGTGAACTACACAATGATGTCAAACATGGCTAATATTGCGATAGAACTAATATTTCTCGTTGTATTTGCCCTCGAAGCACAACAGTGTTTTTTCGGGGTCTTAATCACTGTGGGGGTTCTCTCTGTTGTTTTCTAGCGATTGTTAGCAACGCGGCCGAGCAAAAGTCGCAATATGCCAACCCGCTAACACATGCACAGCAACAAGAAAAAACTTAAAGATAACTCCGTCAAAATAAGTACGGTATTCACCATTACGTTCATTCACCATTGGACGTCTACGATCCACCGGCCGTTTTGAACACCTGTCCTCATCGAATCGTGTCAATGTGATCATTGATCCCTAGATAGATGCTAATATTATAGATACCAGATACACACATACATACATATCTGTATATACCCGACTCACCACAGTCGCTTTGATACGCGACGTCTTGGCGACACGTCAATTCTATCCAATTGCGGCACATAATCCTTCACATAATCCTCTATCGGACAGATCGTGTGTCCGTAACATCATCACGCACATGACACATCACACGTGCACATACAGGGCGCACATCCACAAATGATCAACTCACACTCGAAGCCATTTTCGCCCGACGCCTTTATTTACCCTCTGCCTGTGAACGACAGGCACGTCTACATGTCGATCGTGCGAGATCGCCAATGGAGATGAAGGACTCTTATGCCAACCTGCGCTTTGTCGTCAAGCTCAGATACACAGATTTCCACGTGTATGTGTGTGCATATACGTATATATATATATATATATATATATATATATGCTATTAGTCAAGACAGTCAATTACGTACACATCTAGTCAAACTACGCATGTAAGTGCAGCTGTGATCATTAGAATATTAATAATAATTATTATTATTACATTAACAGTATTACTACGTTCTTCTTGCTTTCATTCTTGGCTTGGTCCGTTCTTTCGTTCGAATCAAGATATCACCGCACCTCAACGTCTATCGGCCGCAGAACAACAGGTGGCGCCCCACCAGAGCGGCGCTGGCTAGCCAGCACACAGGCAACCGCTGTCAGAGTCGCTGAGACAACTTCACCGAACTGCACCGAACGCTGACTCCTCGGCGCTCCTGGATGTTGCGCCAACCGCACCGATTCAACTGCTGCCGCCAACGGCTGAACGGCGAACTGCGGCGGACGATGGTAGACGACTTCGGGCTCAGCTCATTCGAAGCGAGGAAGAATCGGTATGACAACGACGACAACGCCAATGAGACGTTGGCGCCACCGCTCACGCTGCGGCAGCAGCCGTAGCCGAATAGTTAGACGACTCCCGAAGGCTCCCCCCCCCCCTTCATAGCTGCGACGAACGACGGATAGGGTGATGGCCGGTGGCAGGGGCAGGAGGCGCCACCAGGTGGACGTTACTGAAAACTGGCGCGTAAGCGAAAACCGCTCTGGGCGACGTCTATCGGCCGCCTGACGCAACTGGCGCGCCGACCGAAAAAAGGCAACATGGTGAGCACGACATGGACGTAGACATGTGATGGGATGCGTTTTCAACGTATGCATATAGAAAAAGAATATATATATATATATATGTGATATAGTTTCTTTGCAAGGGCTGAAACCTTTCAACGCCCATACCCCCTATAGATGTAAACTTCTCGCGCGGTGAGGCGGATTCTCGAATGGCTATTATCGTAGTAAATGCACGGTGAGGTGACATTACGAAGTGAAGTGATTTCAAATAATCACTGAGTCTCAGCTAGGGAGTGAAGCCGTAGTGTGTCGTGGTCGGTTGCGACTCCAGCGACCTGTCCACCGGCCTGCCGACCTGCAACGCTACAGAATCATATCTGTACCTTTGTAAGCCTAGGAGTGTCTCACACGTTGACAGAGTAGTAACGGCTAGATTATACCACTCTCAAACATGTACGATATAACTGTCTAATCCAATGAGTCGCTGGGCGACTTTCGGGCAAACTATTATAGCAGCGGCATCCCCAAATCTCGAGAACCTGTTGAAGCATCCATTCTTCACATAAGATTTGTCTACACATTTCATTTTCGTATAATCCGAGAGGTCCAGGTGACGAAAAGTGGTTTTATCCGCGACAGACGTGACACAGCAGCAGTCACAATGAAATTATCTCTATATTCCAATGTTCGCCATTTTCATATTAAGCGTGTTTATGACAGATACTCAATCTGGTTAGAGGGTTCTGGCAATGCCCGATAGAGTACTCAGAAGCTTAAGCCCATTCTACATATAAGTTCATTGAAATAATTCCCGCTGCTCACAACCGAATAAACGATGCCGCGAACCGATTCCGCCACTACCAATGATGATTTTGCTGTTTGAAAAATCGTCAATCTCTACCGAGCTGAGCTGAGTTGAATCGACGTATTCAATATTTCAGGAAAATTTCGCATCGTTCTTTTGCAAATTTTAACCTTTCGAGACGGTCAAAAATTTGCAAGTGTGTGTGTGTGTGCTTTTTTGTAGTTTTATGACTGTTCTTGAGTCATAGTTGCATGGGGGTTGTCTCCGTCTGCGGAGTGGCTTACCAATCATTCGTCGGTGCAATTGTTGCTCTTTGTGGAATATGATTAATAATGCCACTGCCTGCTTTCGCATTATGGGGATCAGCGCGGACGCGAGTGCGATCTCCCAGTATAGTTTGGTATCAGCTATATTCGGCGATTCGGCAGTTGCTCTCGTTGTGGGATATATATATATATATATATATATGGGCCTCTACTACGCAGCATATATTTTTAGTTAATCTTGACGATGTTGAGTACTTCTTTAGTCTCGGTGTCGAAAAACAACAAGGAAAGCGAAATCAGATCGAATAGCAGAAAATGAAAGCTTCCAATTGATACATTTAGCTTTCCCGTGCGTGATGTTGTAAAATAGTATCGGAGCCTAGTCGTGTTTCACGCCGAGAGCCGATTGGGTAGAGGGTGCTTGAATCATAATAGTTGCGGTTCATTTTCGGCAATTCCCATCTTTATTGGTGGCTATACCTGATCTGTCTGGAGCGTAAAGGGTATTATAGTTTCTCAGGGATCGAGTGCAGCCGACTTATGAATTAAAGAAGAAAAACGAAATGTTCACGTGCGAATACTATGGACTCAATAATGAAAGGATTTTCATTTCTTTTGCATCGGTTTCAACGTATCACATATTGCGAGTTGCAACAGTGGCAATTGGAAGTGAACGCAGGATTCTATCCGAATTTTTTTACGATCACTAAAACGAATTCGATAATAACACGTGCTAGTGACGAATCCCCAAATATACGAATTATTTCCATTTTTTTCTGCCTCACGCTCAAGTATCTGCAAGTATCGGAAGTATCGGTTGTATACTAACATATACTTAACACGTTGGAGAAATGGTGCGTCCACATCAGTGATTCTAGCTAGAGGTCAATATCTCTAGCTAGAACGGTAATGCCCATCTTTGACATCGGTTCACTGAAGACGAATCAATAGCGTAGTATTTGACGATGGCCTGGTCAATAGGAGTGGAGTATACATCGTTCTAGCGGAAGTGGATCGATCTCCCGAAGCCAATAATGCCTCGTGTACCCTACTTACTTCTTACGTGATTGAAAACGTCACCGTAGCTGAACGCTTCTCTAACCCCCGCTTCGATGACATCTCGTCAGGAGTACGGAAAATAACGGATTGCAAACGTGTTTCGTTGCGGCCATTGCTGCTGGAGCAATGACAGAACACAGGAACAATGACAGTAGACAGTCAAAGGCATTGTGTGGATATGCGCGCAATGAAAACGATAATCATTTGGTTAATATTCGATTACCAAACACCAACGAACGCTCTAACTAATTTCTCATTGCGTTGTGGTAACATCTATACCATAAAATTAGCTCTGTGAGCCCATAAACGCCAAACTGACACCATATATGATGTGTCATCATCTACGCATTTGCCGAAAACGTAATCCGGACGCAATTTTCAAGGAAGTGCTCGTTAAACGACAGATTTACAATTGAGGATAACGCAAGTCGCATTGAATCCACGTTGAATCCACGACAATCCACGTTGAAGGATAACGCAAGTCGCAATCCAATGCCACGTGGAGAATGACATAACAACATCGAGACCGGGCGACGACGACCGTCTATCGATCTATGCTACAAGAAACAGCGTCACGCAAGCCTACCGTTGTTTTGTGGACGTCAATATCACACGCTTTCCAGCTCCTTGAACTGGAACTGATACTGACCATGACCCGTTGGAACCTGGGTGGTCCCGTAGCTAAGCTCCCCAACGTCCGCCTCATACCATACACGAAGGTTCGGAGTGAGCTGCTTCGTCCAGACACGCTTGTTCTTTGAGATCATCTGTGCCCCCAAGAGACACAGATGATCTCAAAGAAGATGGAGGTTTGTACCGAGGTGCCGGCTATGCCCCGAAGGGGCCTGACAGGCTTCCACCGGACTACTCCTCCAGTGCCGGTTACTGAGAATAGCCCTTCGCGCCACGGTGAGATCCAGCTCGTCCTGGGGGACGCCTGCTGTCACTTCGTATAAGCCATCCCCAATGTTCAAGTCTCGAGGCGATCAGCCGACGGAGTCTGTACGAGAAGTCCTTCTTCGAGAAAACACTCGACAAACGATATCTGGGGAAATCTTGTACTTGGCCGTTTTGAGAGTTGACGAACTCCCGAAATTGGGGCCATTTCAAAAAGATATCCGGATGGCTAAGCTCTGCAACTACAGTCACAGCTTCTCGGTATCGTTGAGTGAGAAGATATAGTGTAGCAGTATAAAATCACGTGCTCATTTTCCTCGAAAATTGTGACGGATTCAATACTTTCACTGTCGTTTTAAACATTTTCGTTTTTTTGAAGTCTGGTCGCAGAATATTCAGTCGCGTCACTTTCCAGATAGATACCGTCATTGTTGCTTCGTCAGTCCTTTCAGGAATACGTTCATCGAAAGTTGTTGTGTTCTGGTTTTCTTCAGTATCACGTTGTTACAAATTGATAAACACCCATTGGCACATGTTCGTTGCTGCAAATGTGGTATTAGTGTTTTTGCAAGATGCCGAACTCGCGCTCACTGCAAATATTGCAGCTTGTCAGTTAGGTCCGTGGCGGAAGTCCGTTGTGATCGATATAGTCTTGCGAGTCAAGTATCGAGAATCGAGTTCCGGGCCAATTGAATTCGTGCATGCATTCATTGAAGGTAAATACACAATATGGAGTACGTAGTATTGCCAGTTGACATTGGTTCAAGAATTTGTCTTGCAATGAAATGTTCCCGCCAGCTTGGTTCAAATGTCTCTATCGGCGAATGATCCGTCACGAAACTACAGCGCAACTGATATGTTGCTTAAAGACACACCTTCCTTGAATATCGGCCATACGCGTGATGGCGTGGATTGCACTCGGAAGCAATTCTGCATTATTGATAATACATATGTCGTCCACCGAGAGATAGTTCATTTCAAAACGTCCCTTTCGTTCTTGAGCACATTGTTTCAAAGCGCGTCAGCTAACAGTATACACATGGTCGCCAATTCTATGATCAAATACATAGATAGAACAACAATTACAATTATCATTAGATGGAAATACTCATTAGTAGTAAATGGGAGTAATAATTTGGTGACGATAAATGCGAACATCGTAATAAACGTAGTGCTATTTGGGGGGGTTAGTTGGGGATCGGGGCCGAGGCCGACATTGTCCTGAGGAAGACAATGGCATTGCCTCTCTGCACAGCGAGGGACAGGCGTTGCAGAAGGAAAGATCCTGCGCGCTTGTCCCCAGTGGCGCGGATCAGCCTATGGTAGACCTCTTCGAGGAAGTTCGCAGTGAGGAGGCCGTGCTCGACTAAGGTTTCAAAAGCAAGGGGGGAAAAGAGGTGGGTTGTCTGTATTTCCGCAACTTGGCCCGCTCCGCACGCGCTCCCGCGTAACCGGGGGGTCCCAAACTAATCACCCCCAAATGATCCCTAGAACTAATTCCTAATTATTGTATGTTTGAATAAATCAACGACTATTATTATTATTGGCATACGTTTAATAATAATGATACATAAGTGAACATATTATATATATATATATATATATATATATAGATATATATATAGATAGATAGATAGATAGATAAAGAAGTATGAGTAAGCTAGATTAAGATGTTGTTCAGTGATTCGGCTGTTAGAACGGTAATGGACGAAACGATACGCATTGAAACATATCACTATCGCTGTGCACCGACTTTCACGGGAATAATCACTAAACATCACTTTGAGATTTGACGCTAATTTAACTACCATCTGGGATGTAATTGCTGTTATAGAAATTTATGAGTAATAATAATGCTTAAGAAATCAACAAAACGCGTCGCAAGATTCTATTGCGGTATACGAAGAGCAGAGCAGACGAAAATGATCTGTTGGCCTGTTGA
This sequence comes from Stratiolaelaps scimitus, assembly GCA_019614645.1. NCBI lineage: Eukaryota > Metazoa > Arthropoda > Arachnida > Mesostigmata > Laelapidae > Stratiolaelaps > Stratiolaelaps scimitus. The sequence goes on from JABWDB010000036.1 coordinate 3,261,900, forward strand.
AGAACAAGTGACGATTTTCATGTTGAGTATTGTAATAGGTTGATTAAAAGGTTCCCGCTGTTTTTTGTACCAACGTTGTGTCGTTGTGAGTTTCTCTGGGCGCTTCTCCTATTAACTGAAATAGTCCCCACGGTTTGCGACGGTCTTCCTCCGGCGTTCCACCAAATCGGTAATGCCTTTTTTGCAAAAGTACTCTTTTTTTTAGAGAAATAGTCGCACAACCCTTTTTCGACATCTTCTTTTGAGTTGAACTTTTTCGTACTAAGATAGTTCACGAGCCCTAAGAAAAGGTGGTAGTCTGAAGGGGCGAGGTCGGGGGTATACGGAGGATGTGGAACGGTTTCCCAGCCAAGCTCGTCACATCGTCGTCGATCAAGTAGGCCTCCCGGACCTCGGTGCATCTATCAGACTGAAGCCACCAGAACGAAATATTTTGAACCAATTACTACAGGTTCTTTCAGTCATACAGCCCTGTGCGAACCGCGCGGTAACTTTTCTGTACGCCTGCGGTTTCGCCTTTTTTGAACTCATGAACAAGACAAAAAATGGCGCATTTTTTTATTTGTCTCTCCTCATGTTCACAGCCAATTTACTACCACAAGGAGCAATCTGAGCGCGCGAATTGCGTCACCATCGGGTTCAGCGGGTCCGAAGTAGATGAAAACATACCACCTCCCCCACTCAGCCCTCGCGCGGACACGGCAGAACGAGTAGGCAACGACTCCACCCTCTAGCCAGCGGTAACTATTTAATCAACCTAATCCCACACGGAATCTGCATCCAGAGGATTTATTGTTGCTATCTGATTCTGATTATTTTTAGCATATGCACTGGAATCACTGCATTTCACAGTTCGGAATAGTCGTGGTAAAAAAAACCATATGACCGCATGTACGCCGGCCTAATTCTTATCAGGCGAAAAATGAGCGAAAGAAGTTTCCAAGGGGCGTGTTCGGCCCCCGGAAATTGTTCACCTCATCTAAATATAAAGACAACTTCGTACATACAGCGCCATGTTAAGAAACTCCCGCCGCACCTCCGGAACGAAAACAAAACCCAATATTCTTAGACGAAGACCACCAGCGGGAATAAATACTATCTACTAATGTAATTGTAAATATATATATAATAACACGAGTAGAGCATTTATGAGCTATGTTTATTTTATAGTAAGTAAAAAATTATATTAAAAAGAACCAACTGACTTTTCAATACCTATTTGCAGCGATAAAGGGCTGTATCGTAGCGCTCCATGGGTATTCTCACATATTTGAGATACTATTAAAAAAACTTATTCGAAACATTTTGATATAGAAAACTAATATAACAGCTTATACAATCAAACAGATAGGTATTTTTAAATGAACATTAATTACTAGTCGATTACAAAAGCGGGCGACAATTGCACCCACTGAATGTGAAATAGATCCAAGACCTTCCCCTAACAGGATGTCTAGAACAAGGAGACCCCACTTCCCCAGTACCTAAGCGTGCCTTAGAAATTGCGTTGCCTTTTGGGTATCTAAAAAAAATATTTGCACTAGAAATTCTGTTGCACGTGGTTTACCTGTAACGGGTGCTAACCTTACTCCTAATATCTGAAAAATCCTGAAAGTCAAGATTTTAGGTGGAAGTCCGACCAGAATTTTACCTCTGGGGATTAGCGACACACCATCAAGACGCTTCATATCAGAGCGACAAATATATTATAGCTGCCGGTTCACCAATGCAAGGAAGAGATGTGGAGCGAAGAGCTGTGGACAAGGTCTTATTTAATAGAGAGTGTCACTCCGCAGGGTGTACACGCGCGTCTAAGGTTCTGCTTACAATTAGCAGCACAGCTTGATGAGTGATGAAGATGAGCTATGTACAGCCCTCGTGTCATCGAAGACAGTCGCAAGATGTTCCGGATCATGCGAGCACCATCGTCGCGCTCCAACATACGGCCGTCGATCGGCCCTCTTTGCTACAGTGCTAACGTGGCAATGCCAGCGCGGTGGCTTGGACGGCAAGTCCCTGGCTATCGGAAGTCGCAGGTTCGAGCCCCGCGGAGTGACATAAGAGAACTTTAGCATTGTAAAATAGCAGCCAACAAGCCAATAAACTTTTACCTTACCTACGATAACACAAACACGATGGAGCCATGCAACAGCACCTCCAATGTGAGGTGAACTGGTCTATGCAAGCCGCACGAGACGTCCATATTAAATGACACCTTCCACCAAAGAAACTCATTCTTCATCGCGAATTAATAATAATTCGAATGGAGAGCTTGATGTGAACGTGAAAGAATACAACGCTGACAAAGATTACTACAATATTTTAGTAAACTCATTTATCCGAGAATTTAGAGATCCAATTTATAATCTGATTACTAAACCAGTTCTTGACACTCAAGAGAAGATTCGAACAATCTATACGTTGTAAAAAAAAGTGGGTTGTCAACAACAGGCACACTTTCCCACCTCTCTCACTAATCAGAAAAAGAGCAATAAAATAATATTTTCGAAAATTATATTCCATTCGCGCTGTGATTAAGCTGATTAAGAAGAAACTAAAATTCACTGTACCACCGACAGCATACATAAGCATACATAAATTTTTTATTCTTTAGCAAGAACAGAATACATAGGGTGGACAAATAGAGCTGGTTAGCCACTACATTAGAACCCTATGATAATGCCCCCAAACCATGCCTCAAACTGCACACCAGCCTTTGCTGACAATTGTGCTTTTATGTGTTGAAGCATTTGAGGTCATTATTTACATTTACGTGGCCTAATCGATTTCGATAATATTGTATTTCGTTCTTGTTTTGGCTTATCGTATTCCAGTCAGACTTCATGAACGTGTGAATCCTTGGGTCACTTCAGATGTCCCCAATATTCTTTGAATCCAATCTCGTCCCGGCATTTCTCCCGAATTCTGCGCATGTCAGTCGGCACAACTCTTTGATTTGATGAATTGAAGAAGTTGACTATTTCATTTATTTTGGGGTCGGGTCTCACACCGGACGACTGTCTCGGATTGAATACGTAGAATGTATCGACAGACTTGGTAAATTATCAAGACTTATTTTCCAAGAAATTTAACCACGATCCTCTTGGGACGATATCAACAAATCACTGACTCCTGCCCTCATGGCCTGCATTTAAATGACAACGTTCTATTAATGACTTATTATTATTAATGAGTTATTCCAGGAGGTCCAAACATCCCTGAGTAATGTAATGATAGTATTTCCCGTAATCGAGCAATGTGGAGAGCATTATTCTTGACGGATATTATATTATTCGCAATTGTAGTAACTGCATTTGTTAAATTGACCAATTCTCATAATGACTAGGGCACATGTGCAACGGAATATTTAAGAAAAAAGGTAGCCATATTTCAAAAACGATGAATAAAACCATGGGAATACCTAATATGGGCGTTTCTATTTTTCCAAGCTTTCATTGCGTTTTTCTGAAATCAGCGTATGGCTAGATATCTATAATATTGCTTAGGTCATATTCCGCACACACGTTAATATGAACACAATTGACAGTAATCCATCCATATTATATATGACATATCACCAAAATGCTACAAAGTAACCTATATTATACTGCACTGTCAATAATCCCGGCCAAGAATTCCTCCAGCGAATAATCGCCTATTCGACTTTCTCATCATTTTAACATTTAAGATGCCCACGAATCTGTTAACCCACATGCTTGTGTATAGAAGCTTAAATCCACGTCTCGTCATTATCATACATCAACTGTGTTCATGTAAACGTGTTTACATCATATAACAATTTACCAGTATTAGATACCCAGCCCTGAGACACATGCTGGGTAAATTTCCTGACGGTTAACATCAAAGAATCAAATATTACGTCCCAGTAGCTGCGGTAGCCAAACGCTATAGCCCAGTAGCGCTGCGATAGTGAGCTTCAATTGGGGATCCTTCCAAGGCACTGGTTGACGAGTTGTGCTGCTGCTTCGGCAATATGCTTCGAGTTGACGGGAAATGTTTGGTTCTTATTGATATGGGGATTCTCTGATCCTCGTGAAAGTTGACGACGCATAGCAGCTCGCACAGTAAAATACACCATAGCCTTGTCACCATTGGCAACTAAGGCTTTTTCTTCTTTAGAAGGCTCAGGAAGAAATGAGAGGAACGCCAAATATAGACGAAGTCTGAAATAACAGCATTAAGCCATTAATAGAACGCCGTCATTTAAATGCAGGCCATAACAACAGGGATCAGTGAACGGGTGTAGACAAATAGGAAGATAAACATGGCACAACCTTGACACCAGTGTCCAATCATTTGGGACCTCAATAGTTACTTAACTAACCGCACATATTTAGAATTGCTTTAAGTTATATCTTGGGTCAAAGAAGGAGTCGCAATCGTCATCCGTTAAATTCATCCGCTTTCTTTGCCTACCACTGGCTACCCATTGAACAAATTGAATCTTCAATGCGCATTTGTCAGTGTCCACTTACTCGCAATCGACGCTTGGAACGCGGTCCTCCTCGTTACAGATCGCCTTTTTAACAGATACAGCGTTGGCCAGTACTATGGCAAAGCCGCTAATTCTTTTAGGCTTCGTTCCCTCGTTGTTCACCCATCCGAGAACGTGGGAGAGTGCCATCGGTATCATTGTTTCGTTACTCGAGGTCTGGTGCTTTTCTTCAATGTCACAAAGAGCTCGACTTCGCTTGAAGACGGCGTCATCGAGTTTCATCGCGTCATTTATATACTTCGTCTGCGAGATGAGATTCGATACGAAAGAGGGCGAATATATGAAGCTGACAGACTTCGTTGAGAGTTGAACCGCCGCTTGGAGGCTACCTATGGACTCGCACCATGTTGCATTGACAGCCAGATTCATGCTGAATAAGGCCTTCGAGAGTGAACAATATGGTGTGCCTCCTTCAGCCCAGATAACTACATTTTGGCTTCCTAGACTACCAGTGATATTTGGGCATTCGTTGAATGTCTTGCAGTCACCGTTGATGACCAAGTACGCGGCTCGTAATTTCCGGTCTTGATAGATATACGAATTTGCCGCCTTTTGTTCAACAATCTCCAGGAGTTCTCTTACGATGTTTAGGTCAGCTTTATACAACGATGTCAACAGCTGTTGAACGTCATCTTTTTTTAATACCCCGGCGAACCATGATACTCTTTGGGGAGCGTCACTTTTTATGGAAACTTTGTCCTCATCTCCCAACACCCCGTAAGCGAGCATCAGCGGATAGAGTAGCCTCGACAAATTTGGGGACCTGTTTATATTACTTGCTACCCAAGAAAGATATTTACTAAAGTCATCTGTAGTGTACGGGTAGCCGATCTCACTCCCGCTAAGCAATTGCATCAGCTTCGTCATAGAGGCACCACAGTTTGCTGAAATCAAAATAAAAGTAATAATATGTGGTTAGAGAATCTCTTCATTCATGATATCAGGAGAACAGGGACAGCGTGTCCTGATAAAAACCTCGGCGTTAATTTTTTTTCACTGTTCATTTTTCTACTATGTGAATGGAATACCCTCGATATTTGTTCATCCCACCGCGCCACAGGCAAAAGTCTGCCACAACCATTGTTTTCGAAGAGATTCACTTCTATTAAGTAACTAATAGCTAAAGATAGCAGCAATTCTTTGACAGATCGCGGTCACGCTCAAGGGGATACTCGAACGGAGGAGAAATTAAAACCATATCCCTAATTACCTCGTGGAACAGGAGGGGATTCAAGGCTTTATGGTTGTGCTGTACGTTGGAAATATGCAGAATATACTAAGAGGCCATCAGCGGTATCAAGCTGGCCCTACACGAATGCTAACAACAATATCAAAACCAGAGTCACAAGAAAGACATTCAAAGTCCTGTTTTGTTCACTCATCAGCCTCGTAGCGGATTTTGACGCCCCCGTTGATGTCTCTCCCGTTTCCAATGGTGCTCGTCTTGCTGGGAGCGGGGTCGATTTTTCCATGGCAATCCGAATCAGGTCGTCGTCAATGTCTTCTTATCGAGTTCGTCCCAGTTGTTCCACTTGCTGATGTGGATTAGCGTGCGAAGGTTTTTGTACGCGGCATTCTTCATCCAATTCCCCTAATTGTTGATTTTAATTGAATTGAATTCATAATAAATCAATTGGAACTGTTATCGATTTCTGCCCTGAGATACATTTTCCTCATTTGCCAGTTGTAAGTATCTCTGGCTGGTGTTTGCCTTGTCCTATTGCTTTCGCCCATTGTATTATGTATGTGATGTACCTATGATAGCTTCTGCTCAGTTCTTCTTGACATGGCTACGGAGTTATTGTCAGATCGATGGAAGATTCTCGATTAAGTGGGGACATTCCTCTCGTTTATGACGTACCAGTCTTATTCTGCAATGACTTCTTTGCAGCGTCGTTCCTCTTGCAAGTCTGTGACGACTCCCCCACTGGGTGGCTGAAGCGTTGTATGATGACGCCTGTCCGTGGGTCATGAGATACGATGTTCTATGTAAGCTCCTCTGGGTAAAAAGATATATAAAAATAACTTGGTAGTATAGCATTGCGTAGTATACTACTACGCAATGCTCATCTATTTTCACCCAGCAGAAGCTCACGCGCCCAAGGACGCGTACGACGTGCTGCTTGGGACAGTCAGACGGATGGGCACGACTTAGTTCTGCTAAGCGAACCCAATAACACTAAAGCAAACAGGGCGCCTCAATGGACCGTTGGGAACCGCATGGACAATGCCAGTATGGTAGACTGGCCGAAACATGGGCATTGCGCGATAAGGGGGGCATTTGCGCTGACGTTGGTTGACGCTCTTGTTTCCACTTGTCACCTCCACCAAGACACTCGTCGTCGGAATGGCAGCACCAGAAGATGACACAACCAAACCTAGTTCTTGGAATTACTCGTCCAAGGTGGTTGGCAGGACAAGCGCACTTGAGGACGAAACGCCAGCAATTCATATCGAAGAGGAAATCAGGCCCCATCAGCTACAACCTTAAGAATCAAAGCAGCTCAAAGAAGAACAATGGAATAGATACTGCAGGACGTGACGCAATACATGCAGTCGACGGAGGCCGGAGTGACGGTTGGGAGAATAAGCAGGTCAGCCAAAGATGACCTTTGCGGACATACTGAGAGCAGCCACAGGCGCTGCTTTGGGTAGCAGTCAGCTACTTAATCGTGTAGTATTAGTTTGTGCTACTGGTTCTTCTCTTCTGAAAGGGTTGAGTCTTGCTCGTCCCCTGTTGTTCAATCACCGACGAGTCACTCTTATTCTTTTACCTCTTTATCATAGCCAATTGTGCACAAAATTTCCACTAGGCACATCTATGTTTTCTGTAATTCATCTGTCGTTGATTACAGTGGGCGTTGTTCGTTTGGTTACGATTGTCTTGGGCATTTAGAATGCTACAATGATGCTTCATTGACAAGTGAGTCATTGATCTGCCTAACCTGCAAGATAAGACCTCCTCTGGTTCTTATGCTCTTAGGCGCACTGCTGACTTAATCAATCTTGTTGCGGGTCGGCGGAGTGAACTCTCATCGCTAAAGTAGAATTATCCGGCTAAGTGAACTTGTTTGTCCTCGGGCGGACATCGCTGAGCTGCTGAGGGTCAGCGATGGGTCAGCTGGAGGGTCAGCTGGGGGGGACCCCCAGCTGACCTTCCAGCTGATCGCTGTCCTCAAATCTGAACTTCGATGAGATTCGAATCTGGTTCCAGTGGAGCAGTCTTCCCCCGAACTGCATCCTTATCGAGCGCTCCGCACACTATTAACCAACAGCATCGGTTCCGCTCGCTGCAGCTTAGACGGGACGAGGGACGACACGACAGTTGCCCTCCTGGTACTGTCCCTGTAGCAAGTACTGCTACCCCTGTGGTTGCTCACACATTTAGGAACGGGTGCTCGTGACAAGATTAGCCCGCGGGAAATTCAGTCACAGCAATGTACTCTGTGAGGCAACTGAAAACTTGGATGGCCCTCGTTGTTTTGCCTCTTCGTCAGTGGAGAGGATGAAACAGCACTGCTCGATCCTTCATTCTGGGGTGCGAGCATCATCGTGAAATCCTTCATGGGTCGCCTTCCGAACGAGAACTCACTCCGAATTCGATGGGCCACCTAATCAGCTGTGGTCGAATTCTCGGCTCGCCAAATCCCATGACCATCCCAAAAACGGTCCGAGTTTGTGGAAAATCACTTCCACTCGCTGAGGTGTACGTCCCTTAAAGAAAGCTATGCTGCCAAGTGTTATCGACGCTCTTCTATAATACTGTGTCACGCAAAATCTAGATCTTCTCTTCATTCGCGAAGCCTTGGTTTGACCGTTCAATCTCTAATGACGAATCATAAATTCTATACAATTTCAAATATATATATATATATATATACTGATATATATTTATATTATTCGATACATCTTCTGTCGTCGGAGTATAGTAGCGGTCGGCGGTAGATCTGTGGCCTCTACTTCCAAGTAAACACCTCCAGCCATATTCAACCACTGTTTTTATGGAGCTTCCATATAGTTGAACAAAACGTTTTGACCTACAACCGCTTTGTACAACCGCGTGTACACATCAGGATTTTATAAGAATAAGGCAACGGATATCTGAAAACGATTTGGACCTTCTTTGAAGTACAATTACAGACGATAAGATACGAGATCATCCGTCGCGGCCTTCCGGTTCGCATCGATCACCCCTACCAGGTCCCATCGGTTCCGCGGCTGGTTTTCGTCACGTACGATGCACACGTAACCCACCCTGATAAGTTGCGGCCGGCCGGCCGGACGCGTCCAGGTTAGCCGTCCGCAGCTGCAGCATGTAGTCCGTGTACCAGCGACTCGACAGTGTCCGGAAGTAATTTGTTCGGATGGCCACAGTCCGGCGTACGTCCTCGCCTGAGGGGCCGTTGGTGGGGATTTGGCCATTTGAACCCAGCTCAACCAACGGAAATCGCGCAGAGCGCGTCGTCGCGCGGTCCACTGCGGAGGAAACCCGCTGGTGTAATGGGTGTTGGCTCGTTTGCGTCAGGGTCCATGTAACTAACGGGCCGCCCGTTGATTACGGCCGCGAGCTCGCACATAATGGTACACAACACTATCGCGCCGACCAGGCTTCGCCCGAAGGTTCGAGGTCGAAAGCCGCTCGCACGAAGGTCCGGGCGGTATCGGAAACGATCTTCCTGCACGCCGGGTACGTAGCCAGGAAGCGCCGCAACGCGAGATGCGTTTGCGGGGCGGCCATCGACAGCCAAGCGAGAGCCGCCCGGAGTACAATTGGGTGGCGCTCATTGTAGCAAAATGTGGGCCCTGGGTCAACCGAGTGGTCGCTCGCAAGAGACCGCTGTCGCCCAGGAAAAGCGAGAACGACGCTTTCTTCACCAACTTCGACTTTCACCAACTTCGACTGACGTGCTGGGCGCTCGCCGGCGACGGAGGCGGCAAGTTCTGCTGCGTGAGTGTGCTGGGTCCACTTCATGAGATGCCGCTCGGCTTGTAGGCGGAGGTCGGCCACGCTGGGCTGTGCATGGCGCCGACGGCGAATATATTTTTATATATTTATATATATATTTATTTTTATATAAATATATATATATATATATATATATATATAATATAATAAAATAATAATAATAATAATATAAACAAATCTGACTCAGTCCCTTAAGCTACAGATTAAACTAAGCCCATCAATATTGTATATTCTCCTCGCGCATATCTAAACTGCTTCACTGCAAGGATGTGTCCCCTACAGAACTGAGCGTTTCTCAAGCTTCGCGATTCCTCCACTGCCATTTTATGAAAAGAAACAAGACTATTATTCTGGGAACCATCGAACCAAGCTAACCACATAAACCGACCGAATATACACCGGTGCACTGCAGACAAAATTGAACATCAGAGACACAATCTCGCTAGGTATATGTAAAGATCGTCATCGACATGAGACGAGGAAGAGAAGATCTACAGCAACCATCGAGTGTATACTGCACACTAACCAATACCGGTAACTAAAGCAGGTATTCAAATCGACTGTGTCAAATATTTAACTAGAGGCAGCGCGTATAGGTTAGAACTTACTGTGCTTCGTCCGTAGACAAGTGACAGGTAAACATGTTTGCTCTTACCGGTTTTAACAAAGCAGTGCCCACTAAGGAACAGAGGTTCTCCATCGCTGTTCTTGGGTACAACGCATTTCTTTGAGCAGAAGACGCTTCCGTGGTCTACATAACCCGCAAGGCAGGGATACAGAGCCATTATGCTTTTGCAATGGTCACTCCTCAAGCATTCCTTCTCTTTGTCTGACGGCAACGCGACGAATCCCTTCGATACGTTACCACCTGCAGGTTAAATTGAAGTAATGATGGATGCAATTACACACAAAGCCACAAGCAAACATTAGACCTTACCACCTCACCGAGGTTCAACCAGAGCAAATAGCTTCGGCAATCAATAGCGTTAGACGTCTTACAACGTGCACCATGATCAAAAGTAAAGAGGAACCTCGACATGTGGTTCTTGTTTGTGATTATGTCTCACCGATGAATCAGACGACAATGTTTGTCGTTGTTCGTATGCAGCCGCCAGTCGAGTGATTTCTTCTCGAACTGGTAACAGCGGCATTTGATTCTTCATTGACTTGACGATGCATTTCCGTCCACTCCAGCGAAATGATGTTCGTGGCTTGTTTCATGTTCGTCGCCATCGTCGCCGCAAGTCTGATGTTCCCGTTCTGAGAATGGGTCGTTTATTACCAGCCTCCTCGTTTGTTTCGTGGTGCCTTGGTCAGTGTTCTATCTTGCTCAGCGGCGTGAGCTGTGTCATTTGGTACGTCGTCATCATCCGGGATATGCCCTACTCAAGCAATAGCAGTTTGGTTCACTGCCGTTGGCTTGGTGAGAACCACGAGCATAGCTGCTGATCTAGCGGTCCTTCCAGTGGAGGTCCGAGCATCCAAACACGGTGCTGTAGCCCAAGTACCTTTCTTGGGGCTAAAGGGTTAGCGATCGCCAAGTTCAAAACGAACTCCCAAAAGATCATTCAGAGCCTAGGGTTGCCATCTCTCGGCACCTGCGAAATGGAGGGCGGGGTGCTAGGCGTGGCGTGGAGTCCTTCAGAGGATCTGTTCAGATTTCAATTCGCATCACTGGAGTCATGAGCAGGGCATTCCACGACCGGTCGGTCAGTTGAAGGGTCAGCTGAAGGTATCATACTGCCGTCAGCGATGCATCAGATCTCATAAGCGGCTGCTGTTCATTATTATCACTCGCGTGATCATACACAATTTATACCATTGCATCTCAGCAATAGTAACTACTTATTGTAATGATTTATAGACAAACAAATGTAGCATAGATACAAATGCATCCATGCCGAAATTTTCATTCAAAAACACAATTTGTTCCCAAGCTTCCCACGCGGATGGGTCGTTAATATGCTCGTTAATAATGGCCAAATGTTCGGTTGACGCCTCTCCCACGCCTGGAATTGATGGCTGCGCTTATGTCCGTTCCGAGTGTGCGCGTTCGTTACTGATTCGCTCCGCAAATGGCCATGTGTTGTGCCGAGTTGCGCAGCCGGCCCACTAGAGGTAGTATAGCCGTACCACCTGTAGTAAGCCGGCCCCGTATACAATGTTCTACATTTAGCTAGCATGCTTCTACTCGGTAGATTTCAGTATAAGCATGCTGGCTATATGTATGTATGTCTTTGAATATGATTGTGTAAAAATTAGATAATTTTTGCACAATCAATATTTAAATTTGATCGTCCACTGACCAATCTCACCACCGGATAACGAAATTGTCGATCGTAAAAAATCTGTAAAAAATAGTGGGGTATTCTCTGATCTCACACTCAGGTAGACTTCGCGAACTATTTGTTCGGGTTGCTGAAATGCTGCCCAGTTCGGTCCAAAAAAATAAACCAGAATCCGTCTTGGCTGTAGAATGAATGTTTCAGTAGCGTAGTACAACGGATCCTGCCTCTTATTGTCATACGGATGCACTTATGATTATGGCGTATTTAGATAGTAGATTATGGCGTATTTTTCTTTTATCCAGTTCGAACCATTAGACAATTTACTCACAATTGATTCATTGACAAGGTATGACACCAAGGGTAAATATACTGAGATGTGACGTCGGTAAAGATACAGCTCAACGGTGCAACTCCACAAGATATCTATATTTAATTAAAATTTAACAACTCAGATCCATTATTAAGAAATTGCAGGTCGAGTGTTGCCTTCTTACGTTGGCATGAGAAGTCCTTGAGAATAGTTGGTTTTGAATCGTCGCAGAAGAGTGGGCTCGATGAGTTATCGGCACAGACGTGCTTTACGATTTCGGCACAGGACACGGTGCAAATTGGGTCTGCCTTCTGCGAATCCGTTGCTTCTAAACATAGAAGATGTTGGTTAAAATGATGGAGTTAATGCTCAATAAGCAACAAATCCAAAATTCGAGAACAGCACTATACACAATCCATTAAACACGCAGGTATAGACCCTGAAGTATTATAATATCTAAAGGACACATCCCGAATCAGGGGACATGTGTCGGAAGACCGGGCCTTTCGCCGACTAGATCTTCACACTACTGTGGCGACTGCGGGAATCGCTTAACCCCACCGGGCTGTACAATGTGGCTCAAGCATCAGTCTCGCTCTACGATTGGTACTGTCTTAGCGAGCCGTGGCTGACGCGTCGCCTAACTCGGCCCATGGCTGGACCAAGGCTAACGGGCGTTCAGGACCAGCATGGACCAGGTATTCGGCATATGGACTTGGTCGGTAATTCACTCTCCTTTTGGTCCCGGCCCGAAGAGTTGGTCTCTCAGATAAGCAACAAAAATGATGCTTCAATACTGAAGTCCAAGGAGCATCGAGATTAATCCTCATCGAGCACAACACAGGAGGAGGAGATCCTACCAATATTTATTTTGATTTTTTAACTGTACCCAGAGGAAATGTCGTCCATGTCGCACGGCTTATGCCACTCGTTCCACTACAAACAACATCGCCTGCGCGTGATACATATACACAACAAGGTAGATAAAGTAATATATATCCTTACGGTTATATGCGAAGCTCCGGGGGGCTACTCGGTATTAGCATATGATATCTACGAAGTATGTGACGTTCAGCAAGGTATACCATGCTATATGTATATATGCTTCGTCAAATTAATGCTTTACTAAATAGTAGACCACTAATTCTTAGTAAATGAATGTTTTTACTTACTGCATCTTTCATCGTGGATAAACGTCACGAACGCGAACACATCCCGAAAACAACGCGCCCGGTAACATATTCCATTGGGGCAAAATCCTCGGGGATCATAGTGGCATCTGTATTGACAGGTGCTCATGTGGAACTCTTGTCCGACTATTTTGCATTTGCATTGCGGTTTATACCACGTTTTGGAGCAGGTTGCATTGTTCTGAGTGCAAAACGCTTCCTCAGAGGTGTTACAGCCTCCCGTGAGTCCCACTAAGAGAGCTAGAAGAAACCACGTACAGGTGTAGAAAAGTAGATAGGTTGTCAATATTCAAAGAGCCCACTAGCGAAGCCGCGGAGAAATGAAGCTTAAATCAGGAATAGAAAATACAATACTCAACACTCTTCGTCAGAAGTCAAGTCTATCGACCGACTTCAATACAAGCAGATACCAATACATAGATCAGATAAACATTGAGTACATCAATACAATGAGCGCCGTAGGTGCCACAAGAAAAATATGACGCAGTCCTCAGGATCTGACAAGTAACCGCTCTCGAAAACTATTAGGTAAAAGTTAAAGGTCCATTGAAGAAGAGCGAGTTCAAGGAACCGCGGGTAGAAACAGCACTCTAAGTCGCGACGAACAATCTGATATTCTTAGCCTAATGGTAAATGGTACAGGTAAAGGTTTTATTGGTTTATTAAAGGAGCTGCAATTTTACAATGCTTAAGCTCTCTTATATGTCACGCAGCGGGGCTCGAACCTGCGGCCTCTGGCTTCCGATAGCCAGAGGCTTGGAGAACAATCTATCACGAACAATAAAACACCCTCAATCGGGGAAAAGCATTGGAACCAGTGGATTTCTAATAACAGCCCAATGACGAATTATCGGAACGATACAAGTGTTACTGCAATGTCATTCGTGTACGCCAGAAGGACACACAGGAAGACACCCACACGGCCATAGTTTTTCGAGAAGGTATGAGTCGTGAAGTGTGAAACGTTTGTAGTTCGAGGAAGGGATATGTTCTGAGATGAGTTGGTGCTCGGAAACTGCTCAGCGTAATGGCAATGCCCCTTCCGAGAGGATGTTCACTAAAAACGAGCAAGCGATCCGTGCCCTGTACACGTACGGAGACAATAAATGTGCAAAGGCGTCCTCCGCACCAAGGAGGAACTGTACGACGTATCCATCGTGAGGTTCGGCCGAACACGGGCGATGAAATCACGAACGCGGAGCAGGATGGAACATTTAAGAAACAAGTAGACACAACACACGAAGGGGAGAGCGCAAGTACACACAGTGAAGATTGTGCAAAACGATAACGCACCCTCAGTCATGGCTGAATTAATCCAGTTTGTGTCGAGCGCATTAAAGCTGTACTGTAGTCATGGAACACGCTTCGAGCCTTACTGATGCAGAGAAAGCACTCATTACTGCTTTACACCAAGCAGTAAAGACCCAGGCTGCAATTGCCAGAGAAATTGAGAGAAGACGTCGCGTAGTGCAAAATTATTTACGCAGTCCGTCGACGTATGGTACTAATAACCTATAGATCAAACTTGATCATTTAAAGGAAGTAAAAGTCGTAACAAGGTTTCCGTAGGTGAACCTGCGAAAGGATAATTACTGATTCAAAATAAATTCACTCTGTCACGAATCCATTCACGTCCACGAAACATCAGCTAGCCAACTGTCAGCCTTATCTGCATATCATACGGGCGCAAGTGAAAACAATACCGCGTCTTCAATAACCGTGACAGCCCGACTAAATTGGCCCGTTGGCCCGATGGCCAGAGGCCGGAAATTGGTGAGTATTGGGGCAACGTTTTTTAACGAGGATTTTTGGGAAATTGAACTTTATTTTCGTCACCGAGGATGCTCTGAAACAACAAAATACCTTTTAGATGATGTGCACCCACAAGGTACTTCAGATCATCCTCGGTGACGAAAATAAAGTTCCAATTTGGACGGGCCAGATGGATTCAACAGTTATTCGCATGACGTACGTAAAGAGCCGAGGTATTTATCAACGCGTAACCAGCGGGGACCGTTATGGTTTAGGAAGCTTTCACCTCTCTTGGCGGACTCCCACTCGCTTCCATCTCATCTCGAATGAATAGCGAGGACTATCAGCAGATGGCTGTGTATAACGACCTACTACCGTTTAGGAGTATATTTCATCGACTTTCATCGACTGCCAATTGTTTTCCAACAAGATAACGCTATCTTGTTGGAAAACAATTGGCAGTCAATACACGGCTACACAGTACTTTAGCACAAGAAAACGAGAATTAATTCAGCGAGAATAACGTGCATTATCATTTTGCACAACCGAAACACGAGACATTTTATTGTAGCAGGCTGCATGTGACGACATATGCGCTATTCTGTGTGGTGTGTATGTTATCCGACGCCTACATTAATCTGATACAGCATAAATAACAATAACTCATTTGAGTGTATTCTTTGTAATAGGAGAAGAGACTGAGTAGAGGCAGTCAACCAAAGAACTGAGTAGAGGCAGTCAACCTAGTCATGGAACCAGTATCATTTGGATCATCTCAAGAGAAGAGTGGAATGGCAGCCGTGGCAGATCCCGGCCCAGCCTGCACATGTAGATTCTGTGGGGATGCGTGCCCCAGGTACCCTCTGCAAAGGGAGCATCCGACATTCGGCCTACAATAGTTTCCGTTTGCACCAGTAGTTCTGGGTGAAGGCCTCCCTGTAATGTCGTGGTAGTGCAGGTTCCCTGTATCTATCCGGTCCCGATAATCACGTCCGGCCTTCTCTATACGACCAGGCACCCACATGTTTTCCACGTGGTGCATATTCGGTCCACTTCCCAGGATTATCTAAATTTGTATTATATATCGATGATACCCTTGCGTAACGGCATCTTGTGCAAAATAACCCAAGAATTCCAAGAAATATTTGAATACCAAGCTGATCAAATTTATCGTGAAGCTAAGTCCAATAGCACCAAACTGGTGTAGTAGACACATGTGTATCACATACAACACACTGTGTCCATATTAATTAAATGTAAAGTAAACTAATGTAGAGTAAACTAATGCACTAACAGTATGGAAAGGACACATAATGGACATGTGTCCATTATGCATGCTCCTTGTTCAGTTAAGCATTCACACAACGATCGAATAAACAATATACATTCCAGACACAAATGTTATGGACTCTGGATTGGATTAAGACTTAGAGACTTAGTTCAGTCATAATCCATTAGATATCATGTTCACCGTCGTCTATGAATTGGTGTTCGGCGGCCATGGTGTTGGCATGCTAATGCATGCCAACACCCCCCAACATGTTAATATTTATGTCCCCTTATGTTAATATTTATGTCCCCATATGCACTTACCCCAAAAGACCGCCATGATCACGAGGAGGCCGCACACCGCTCCTATACTCAAAATTATAACCTTCCTGTACGAACGTTTGGGCTTGTCGAGGCCGCGTATAATCGCATCCCTTTGCTGTCGTAGGTTTTTGTTTTCATTCCGTATGAAGGTATTCATCTCGACCATCCGCAAGAAGTCGCTCTCCTCGACGCAATCTACGTCTTGAGAGTAGAAAGAAGGCTCCCTTTTGTCTCCCCCTAGATAAGGGGTAGATGCCGACCTCCGCATCGTCTTTACCCTCCTGTCATCTCCTTGGTTGGCTCCTTCATCCGCCTTTGGAGTCTCTGCCCTCCTTTGACCTTCAGGGAACGCAGACTTCCTTTGACCTTCAGGGAACGCATCTTCGCCTCCTCGAGAGAGGCTTGGCTTCCTGTCAACTGTTGCGGCCGTTTCACCTTCTGACGTCTCTGAATCGAAGTCGCTTAAGTCGTCCATTCTTCTAGAAGATACCTTGGTCGCTTGGTTGAATCGTTGGTGTCGCCACCCGGCCACACGCGCCGATCTGAACTGGGCGTCACGAAGCAAGACGATATCGCACTAGGGGCTAGAGCAGCAAATTTCGGTCCGCCAAACTGGGTAGAGTCGTGAAGCATGCTTAGGGTTAGCTACGTTGTCATCCTTGGAGAACGAGATGTGGCCCTACAGACCATGAGCGGGCTGTTCGACAAATCCGTAAGGTACCAACAGCAGAATGGAGTGTATACCGATATTGATATGTACTGTTGCATTTTTCTTTAGGATTATGTTTATGGTAAGTGGTTAGCGGAAGCTATAGTAAGCTCACGTAAGTCTTCCACTCACTCTTGGTGAGAATAATCACAACAGAATCTCAAATCTGGCGTATGTTTGAACTCAGCCCCTTTAAGGTATCACACAGCCTTGTGGCAAATTCACGAGCATTTGACATGCGGTACTACACTGTGTATGTGGGGGTGTGGGCAGTACTACATAATCCGTATCTTATTTTCTTCGCGGAATATGTCAATATAGAAAAGAAAAGAACGATTTGTATGAGACTAAATGTGGATGAGGCCAACGTATTTCAGGTTTATACCTAACACGTGTGTCGTCCGTGTTAAACACCCACATGTCTCCGGTTTAGAGATCCAATAGGTTAGGTTGGTCTTTGATAACTAACCCAGTCTCCTTGACCGTCAAGAGACGGTTTATACAATCTGTACTGTATAAAAAAAATGTTTGTCAGGGATAGGCACACGTCTGACTCTCTCACAGACATGCAATAACATTTTTTTCAATAATTGTATTCAATTAATGATTAATGCTATGAGTGAATCATTTCGAATACAAATGTTTTTTCTATATTTCGGATTCCATTTTGAAGGAAATGCTAATTACAGAATAACGTGAGGCAACTGTAACGCCGCAAGTGAGTGTTTTTTGCTTATTCCAGCATTCTATGGTATAATCACTGTGCCAGAAACACCAGAACATTCTACCTGTACATTGCATCTGAACGTAGAGTTTTTATTACGGATAATACTCACCTAGCAAGAAAGGGACACATAGACAAATAGAGCTGGTTACCATTACAACAGAACACCAGGATGCCTACGAACTCTGCACCCTGTAATTAAGGGGTTTCGTAACCGGCTTAGTACAAGAATTTGTCATTGCCGGATAATCGAGTACTTAATAATAATAATAATAATGGGCAGATCGTTATAGATCGGATAGATTGAGCAATTAGAAGGATCAGAAGACTCTTTTGCGTCGGATATATATATATATATATATATATATATATCTCGAATCCTTTGTCATCTCAATCATCATGTAGATACAATGATTTTTTTAGTATCAAGCCCAGACTTATTTATTGATCAACATTTCACAACATTCCTTCCCTTCTTAGTATTGAGGTATTTCGTCAATCATAAGTGTTATTCTTGAGTCTGACATTCAGACGAAGTGGTGGGTGACGATTCCGTTCTGGATATCGAAATCGGATTGGAGAACATTCAGAAAGTAGTTGTGAAGGTGTCCGTTCTACATTACAATACTTTTGATTGTTGAGATAGCATAATGAGAAAGCCGACTTTGGAGGGGTTTCTGGTATAGACTTATGACCTAATTAATTAATATGACTTCTCCAGGTCAGTACTCCGACCTACACTTCAAATAGCACTTTACCAATCCTGCGATTCATAGTTCCAATCGTTCAAGTTGGTTTTCGAGGATTGCGATAATCATTAACGAGCACCATATGGCCAGGTAGCCATTGTGTTTTTAGGCTATTTGTGTCAATTGTTCGTTGTTTTATGTCATCTTCTCTCTTCTCTTCCCGGATTCAATCCCGACTCACACGAATTTCTCGATGTAACAAAAGCTTGGCCGGCGTTGAGCCTTCCGCGTTTGGTGACGCTCGATATGACAGTTAGATAGATATACGTAGTAGTTCAGCAATGGTGAATGTTTCGCTTAGTGCTGTATAGGTACGTTCCAATGTATCCACGAAACATTCTGTCAACCCATCGATTGTGAATGCAAGGGCGGTGTTCGTATGTGTTTAGTCGCAATGGATTTGCAGAAGCCTTCGAATGCTTGTGATGTGAATTGTGTGCCGTTGTCCGTTCTAAGTGCAAGTGGATTGCCGAAGAGAGCGAATACTTCTCGTAATTTGTTAATTTTCGTAGAAGATCTGGCCGAGTGTAAATTTCTGGCCAATTTGAGAATGCGTCAACCATTACTAGGAACATTCGACCATATATAGGACCTTGGCAAAGTCTATGTGAATTCGTTCCATAAATTTGCTCGCTTTAGGCCATGCTTGTATTGGGATACGATGGGAATGTTTTGAAGCTATTTTGTCAAGTTCAGTTGTGTACAAAATTACTGATGTTGGTATCGATTCCGGGCCAGTAGATGTGGGCTCGTTCGGTTCTTTTCATGCGGGTCATGCCAGGAGAACCCTTATGCAAGCTTGTTTTGTTTGAGGATCTGCTGAGTGTAATACATCATTGTGTATGAAAATCCGGGTCTTTACAAATAAAGATGATAGAATGGGTAATACTGTGAAAGAACGTCACCGTCAAGGACTGATGTTTGTCTTGATGGCTCGTCTTGATGGCTTGTGTGTGCGAGCGAATGTGATCGCTTATTGTAGTACTAATGAACTTGGTCATGACAGGTAAATTATCACTTCGTTGGCCATATTTTGAACAATATCACATGGAATAATTTCCAGGGATTATTGGGGGGGGTAAGGGAATTAGATGGGACCGGGTCTGAGGCCGACAATGTCCCGAGGGGGGCGATGGCATTGCCCCTCTGCAAAGCGAGGGATAGGCGAGGGATAGGCGAGGGATAGGTGTCCCCGTTGGCGCAGATTCTATGGCTTCGAGGAAGTTCGCAGTGAGGGGGCCGTGTCTACGCTAGTAGGGCTGTCAGTAAAAACACGTCCGGCAAATACGAGAAATACGGCGGCTGCGGGCAGCTGAGGAACAGCCCTCAGCCCTCAACAGAGTAATTCAGTAATAGGGCAAAACAAATTTCTTCACCAATGATGACCAGAAATCAGGGAAATTCAGGGAAGTTTTATTTGTGGCCATCTATTTGGGTTCACGCCGAGTGTCTTAGTGGGATGTGGTGGTGGCTTCGTCCCGATTGCGTAGTTTCCGATACACATGAAGGACCTACAAGATGATCTCGTCGTAATCAGAGTTCTTCCGAGCGAGATCATGAAGTTATGTTCTTGCGAACAGTGCCCACTGTTGAGAACAGCTACCAGGACTTCAGCTCTACTGTAGCCATAGCAAGCAAACGAAACTCGTTGTTTTCACAGCAGCGACACTGCTGCTGTGAACACTCGCTTAGGACAGTGCTTCATCGTGCTACAAGAAGTCTCCTTTATATATAATTACAGAAACTATATTATACAAATATTTCTGTCCATTTTTTAATGTTCAACCGGTGAATTGCTGGAACAGATATGGCAACGTAGTGAAGATCATGATTCCTGTTGAGGAAAATTTATTTCTTTCGCGTTTTGATGAACGAAAGAGTTCGGCAATAGAAACATTATTCTTTCAAATGGGACAATATGGCGCTGAGGCATCATTAATTATTAATTTATATTTATTATTAATCTACAATTTATTTTTTCTCTAAACAAATGGTACTAAACTCTTACATATTTATTAGAAAGTATTGTTAGCCCTATTCATTTTAACGTATAACCTAGTATTACTATTATTTGTGGGCCTTTTCATACAACGCGTATCCCGATCACATCGTTTTTGTATATGAAATAAATTTCAATTTCTGAGTGAAAACAGATCAAAAGCGATATTCATTCAACCCTCGCGAGTAGTTGGGTTCTCGTTACCCCTGCATGAATAGTCGTCAGGTAATGTGCCTTGAGAACAACAAATCTGAAGAATATCGTAGAAGAGTTTGAGATGATGTTATACGCATTGCAACTGAATAATGTTGTATGTCAATATCCAATCTGACAGCCGTAATGGCACAAATGATAATGTTGGTGTGACCAGTGAGTATGTTGATTAGATATCAGCGAGATGTTTATTAGATATTCGAAGGGAGACGACCCACATCCTCCCTCCCTCCACGACGGGACAACAGAACCGACGCAAGTGCCACCATTCGAAACTCACGAGCTACAGGAGGAACTCGCACCACGTGCGTGCGTGGTATTTTTCTCTCGATATAGGGTTTAGTGCCAGGTATCGCCGCAGCCTTGAGGTCCCTCACTGAAGTCTTGGCCCCTCTCCTTCAGCTTCAGCTCCAGCTCGCCACCCTCCTAGCCGCCCTCAAACCCCGCCCCTCTTCATGAACCCAGATCCCATCACCCAGCCCGAGACGCCACAGACCCCCCCCTTGTCCCGTGCCCGCATTGCGAGGGCAGATTCATCCGGCGCGGCCTTAATAGGCACATAACGGTGCGGCACCCGGAGGTCGGTTCGGTGCCTCAGCAAAGTCTACCACCTCAACCGCTCGAGCTGCGGCTACAGGCGTCACAAAAGCATTGCCCCAAAGGCTACGCGTTCCCTAGTCGCCGTGGCCCTCACAGACGTGCTCCGGGACGTTCATACCAATTAGTGACAGTATTATTGCGGTCTTGGGACTTACGTCGAGATAGAGTACATCGGCTTGTCCAAAATCAGTAGTTTTTTTATGTGTGAATTTTTATGTGTGAAATTGAATTTGTCAATAAAAAAGTTGCTCATCGTTGTAAGGGTTATGCAGGGTATCTAGATACAGCTTTGGTTGTTTCAAAAAAGTGCCAAAATCTGCTTGTGATCTGTGAGCAATGTGAATCGTCTGCCTTGACTGTTCTGTAATTATATACTAAATATATAAGCCTTTGTTAACAGAAAAGTGAACATTGTTGTCGACGGACTATTTCTGTAATTATAAACCGTGCACCCATAATTATATACCGTGCAGCCATAATTACCCCAGGTGACCGAAAGGGTTTTTTGGGCTGACGGTAGATGAAAAGAAGGGATTCACTGACACTGTATCCATGCCCTGCAGGCTGCTATGCAAACAGAGGACCCGAGTTTAGCTCAAAGAGATATATGGGTTGTCCGATTGGGAGAGCCTCTGTTCTTTTACTCTAATGGATACTGTTTTCTCAAAAATGGTTACGCAAGAACCTATGAGCTGACTAGCTGAAGACTACATTTGAGAGTCGAGTCTCATGAATACAGTCTTTGGTCACCAGAATTGTTTAGTGTGCAGCATTCTCGCACTGCCAGTGCTAGAACTAGGGTTCCTCGGTTGTTGCTGAAGGTGCACTCCCCGTATTTCTTGATATTCTTTCTAATAGTTTGTCTGTACTGCACCGCTTTATTCGGCCTCGTCCGACGGTTCTTGGAATTAGAGGACTTTCATAAAAGGGCAGTGGGGGCCGATGATGAAACGCTAGACCAGATCACCGACTTTCAAAAAGGCTCAGCACATCCTTGCCGTGGAACCATTTGGGCATGCGCCAGAAGAATACAACATTGATGATCCCTGTTCGAGCTTCCGGACTGGTAGCATTAACAAAAATTGTTTTGAGTTGCACCAACGTAGTGATCGTTCTGGTTTATAAGTGTTGATTTATTTCACTGCAGCAATATCCTGTCGTCGGAATATATATAAGATCACCACCACCTCATGAGTCTATTTTGAGCACCGACAATCATATTCAACCACTTGGTCAATAATATTTAAACAAAAATCACGAGAAACAAGTGGCTTATGGCGGCCGATCATCGCTACTTTTTCATCCTTCGGCTCTTCCTATCATTGCGACGCAATGACAGGAAGGATGATGCAGTTACGATGATATCGGCTACGATGCGGAGAGATATATCGTAACCGACGTATTTAATGGTGAATACGTAATACGGTTAGCGTATTATTATTATACGATAATACGCTTACCGGGTAACCGTATTACCGACGTACTACCGATCATTCTAAAACTCAGCACTCGCAAAAGGTGATGCATTAGCATAAAATCAAGTGCTAATTTTCTTCGAAACTTGTGACGGATTCAACACCTTTATTGAAAAACATGCAAACACACTTTTAGTTGATCAATAGTATTTTATTGATCAATAGTATTTTGATCAGGGTCCCACACAGGCGAACATTACACATTTTTGATAACACCATCGCTTTGTACATCTTATATTAGGTTGACCCGTAAGTTCCCGCGGTTTCATGAACAATGGAAAAATGACGCGATGAATGGGGCGGTTAGACCACGTCGAAAGCCGAAGAAAAGCAGGTATCGGAAATGCACTTGTTTATTCAATGGAATCTACATCTTTCGAGCCTGATTTAGAGTTGAAATCCAGTTCACAGCGAAAATCTAACTCCGCAGGCATGTGGAGCGGGGAAAAAAGGCTTCGAAGCCAGTCGGGTTCAAAATAAGTGGAGAGTGCCTTTGTGAACGGGGCAGCACGTTCAAACGAACTGCGGGTCAACCTAATATACGCCAGGATCTTTAACAATAAGGCAGATCATATGTACAAGAATGTTGGCAAACTTAACTAAGCCTGTAATGTGATGACTGAAATCATTTACTCCGTATACAGCAAAGTGTTCAGTTGTCCACGTTAAAGTTATATAAGGTAGGATCACTCTTCAACGACACATTTTTTATGTTGACAGCAATATCTCACACCCCTTACACCATCTGGCGACTCTATCAGTAGCCTTTTGGAGGAGATCATACGAGTTGAAGGATTTTATAGGATAATACATTTTCCAAGTCATCAGCATATTTCAGGTATTTACACCAGAATGCAAATAACGATTAATCAAAGAAAGCCGTGCGGCTATCGAATATTGACGGTTTCCCACAGAGCAGAGTTGTGCAGCAAGTAGTTTCGCGTTTCCATCCGTAGTGGACACCTTGACTGAGTCATATTGAAGGACTGAGAGGGGCTCAGATTCTTGGAGCTCGTTGGCTTAACGATTGAAGGGTATGACGACCCTTGACATCCAACATAGATTCGAGCAGTACTCTTCGACGCCTTCGTAACTTTCATGATCTTGTGTACCAAGCTTGGGTTAGAAGATTTTTTAAACGAGCGATGCGAGTCTCGGATTTTGCGTATGCGCCCACACGAGTCGAACCTGGATGTGAACTGATATGATAGCGGCGAATTTAGTGTACATGACGTTTTGCGTTGAGGTCACGACAGTCGAGAACGAACGCAACCCAATCAATGGCATCAAGGTGAACGGCGATGCCAAACGTGTTCAATTTGTTGTATATTTTCTTGGTGGTCAAGTAATACATATATCGGCCCCTTTGTGATCAATAACAATAGGGTAGGCCAGTATGCCTAATATTGCGCCACCTAAGCTTTGGCGAGTGGACCCGATGCTTTTGGTAACAGTGTGGATAACTCGATAGATTTAGTCCGCGGGACGATGGGAGCAGCCGCACGGTCCAACGCGCTGCTTGCTGATAGCGACCGCGCAGTGGAACGAAGATTCGAACATCTAATTATGATGACCAATTATGGAATGCTTCGTGACGATAGATAAATACGATGCCGGCATTTGCCTTCTTCGGGGACTACAACCCACCAAAACCTCACACAGAAGCAACAGCTAATTAAATCCTTAACTATAATAAATATTAACTTTAAAGTTAAATTGAGATAAACGTTTACCAGCAATTAATTTGCCGAATCTCCAATTTGTTTGGAAGAGGAGCTTCAGCTAATGTCGGCGCATTCTGCGCTTTCCTGAATACGTTTTGTTTATGTCGTCAGCATAAACAAAACAATTGGCTGCTTTTTTGAGGTTACTGTTTATTCATGAACGGTTGTGTCTTCGTCAGCTTTGTTTGTGTGAGGTCACGCGAGTACCTTTTAAACTTCATCGACAACTCCCATCTACACACATCTCCCTTTTTCCACCAGTACTTTCAAATCATGTGAACAAGACTTCGCTTGTAAAAACATACTAAATGACTGAAGGATATCACCTCTCTCTCTCCAACACATGGTACCTTCCCTGAAGCTATGAGAATGTATGATAAATTGAACTTGCTTTGGTGTACGTTATCATGGGGTTGGCGTACATTTCATTTCTCTCTCTCTCTTTCTCTGCCTATCATACGGCTGCCTGCTATGCGTTGTTTGAATTTCACTTCAGCTTGTGTACTGCAGATTATCCGTGCAGTTCGTTGTAATGGTGTTGTGGCCCTAGTGAGAGTAACAAGTATTCCTCTCACTGGCGTAACAGTCATTTTCAAGGCACGGAAATCTTTAAGCGCTTTCGCAGTGTTTTTCCTGCTGTTGTACCCTGGTGAATCGGTAAGTGTAGCTGGTGGTGCTGTTGTGCTTGCACGGGTACCCTATGCTCTATTTGAGCGTCGTCGCTTAAAGCAGTTTAACGGTGTGAATCGTGTTCGCCTGCCTTTAAGGTAGCGTAGGCAGGCCCTAACACTTTGCCTTCTAGTGCGCTGGTTGGTTCCACGAACTGATTTCTCGCAGTTGGATTTTGCGCAGGTACGTTCTGTAAATGAAACACCACCAAATTAGATTGTTTCTCAGTTATGCCACTAGAGGTAGGGAAAATAGGTTTCCTATTCCTAACAAGCTCGCCTCCAGCGGTAGACATTATTCCGTAGGTGCGTGGCCTGATCATGTCAATGCAGCGGCCTACCACCCACTCGTGTGATAGGATCGACGGTCAAATCCTTACCCACTGGCCCGGCTGTATTGGGTCTGCTGTTTGTCGTCTTGAGATGTCAGTTGCCCATCTGTGACTTCCCGTTACTAACTTACCATGACTGGCAGCATTGTGGCTAATCTACTACCGAATATTTTCATTGTGAATATTTTCCGTATTACACTCGGCATATTCTCTTGACAACACGTTTAACTATCCTGACCGCGCCCTTGGCCTTGCCATATGACTGGTGTACGTGCCCGACCTTCCATGACCTGTAATTCTTGTGACACGTTCGCTGGGCCTGCCATGTCAGCCAAAATGAGCGCTCGCCTTCCTTATCATTTGGCTCGTTGTTGTGTTGTTCAACTTAAAATAGTCGCGTTAACTATCGACTGTCACCGCAACAACCGGATAAACGGTCCTTTAAGGTCGGGGGAACGACTACTGAATCCTCCTCTGTAAAATTGTTCTTCGAGCTGACCCTCAGCTGTTCGTTCCCCTATCTGACAGGCCTCAGCTCTTAACCTTTTAGGTATTACTATGAGGACCTGTCGGGGCCACCTTTATGTATACCAATATTTCATACCTTTGCTCCGTGATCGCGAGGTTTCACTTCGTTTTTGTCAGACTACGCCTCGTTTATGTTGCTGGCGATATTGACTACGCGAGAGCAGCCGGGCGAATGACTGCTATATCGGTTGCTGTTTATTGATGAACGGTTGTGCCTTCGTCTGCTAGTGCATGAGCTCACGCGAGTACGTTTGAAACTTCATCCATACAAACACTTTTGCTGCACATATATATGGTAGACTTAACTGCCTCATCCAGAGTATCCAAGATCTTCTCCTGAAGTCATTCATTGCTGACTCAGTTTGAAGATCCATGATATGCTTTCGATGATCACCCACGATCAATAATCACACACCCACACAAACAAATCACATACCACCGCACATTGCAGTTGGCGCTCCCCTGCAGACCACACCCTTCAACAGCGCATCCGTGCAGACGACAGGCAACACAGATGTGCCATCGCTCACCACCCTCCCAAGGCCAGTTGCCGGCGACCTGACCGGTGCCATCGACACAGCTCATCAGAACACTGCCCTGCCGCCGATTGTGGCCGCACCCCCATGTTTCCACATTTATTGTTGTACCCGTTATAGGGCTATTTCTCTAGGGAGACTCAATATGCCTCTCCCAAAGAGAGAGCTTGAGCTTGTGTTAAGGGAAGCTGCTTTGGGCTGTAGAATCTTTAACACGAAGGAGTTCCTGACGTATGAGACACACCCGCCCAAATCCTGAACCTGGAAAATATTAAGAAACTTCCCGGATACCCTATCTTCTGGAACTGGAAGATTCAACTGGGCCTCCGGCTTGAAGCCCGGATAGTGTCTCTCCGAAATGAGAAATTCAGGCGCACTATTCTGAAGTGATGAATCGTTCATTTGAATATCTCTCTTGATTGAAAATAAGGTTGAGAAACAGTTTCAACACACTTTAGCTTCGATTATCTTTAGCATCCTATCATTCATCGTTAGGCTTCTGTCGAGTCATGATGACCTGAACCAACGAAACACGTGTTTTGTTTTCTACAACTTTGTGCCTTCTAATTTGATGATGTATATTAGCAACATGCGATTGCTGCTCATTTCTTGGACCATTTTAGCAACACGAGGTCCCTCATCCTTCAATGCGAGAGACTTTTGCATTTGCTTGACTGTTATCTCGTTATCGACAAAGTGACGCAATATCTGAAACTGAGTCAAACAATTTTCTGCGAGATTCCAGATTCAAATTGACATATTCATTTGCCCACCTTGCTCTTCGTTGTAAGAAGATGAGCCTGTCAGCCCGGCCGGGTAGCGACTGCACCAAGGAGACTGTCGGAGCGCAAGCGACAGAAGCCGTCACGCTGTGGCTAAGTAGACTAGTATAATAGTACGAAAAGTAGGGACACTAATTGAAGACACCTAAGAATTTTAGAAGCCGCTTTAAGAAGAGCCGAATGTAAGCGGTCCGTTGATGCGCTAGTCACTGTGAATGCGGTATGGACGTTCACTACACAGTTATCTTTCTTTTTGACTCCTATCAGTAGTACGCACAGTCTCTCTCTCACAGTCCTCCCTGACCGGTATCGCTTAGCGCATTCCTTCAGTTCAGATCTGTACTCGTTGCCCAGCCACGAGCATCATGGAGGATGCGTCTTCCTTGCCCGTACGGACATGACGCGTTTGGCTGACTCTCAGCTCCTTCCCTTCTCACGCACCAAGTTCCTCTTTCAGAACTCTGTCCGCTTTCCGTCTTATAAACGACTACTGTCAATAGTGTCTGTAGAAAACACTGTGCCGCTGACCACGTTAGACAGAGATACTGCCCATAAAAGTAAATATGGTTCCACTCATATCTGAACCAAAAGTAAATATGGTTCCACTCATATCTGAACCTCGGACTTCATAGGTAATAGCAAAACCTAAAACAGTAAATTGAACATCCTTAAGCATTATATATGGATCATATTCCTCATCATCTATAAAATATTTAACTTTATTTAATTTACCATATTTAATAGACTTTGAAAGCAATTGCTTACCATCAATAAATTTGTTGTTCGTCCACAAAACTAT
Organism: Stratiolaelaps scimitus; assembly: GCA_019614645.1. Taxonomy (NCBI): domain Eukaryota; kingdom Metazoa; phylum Arthropoda; class Arachnida; order Mesostigmata; family Laelapidae; genus Stratiolaelaps; species Stratiolaelaps scimitus. Next base: position 3,290,353 of record JABWDB010000036.1, read on the forward strand.
GCGCATGCTGCTCATTTGGATTTACTTTTATTTGGACTTCAGTTTGTGTACTGCGGATTCTCCGTGCAATCCATCGTAGTGGTGTCGTTTCCCTACGCTTACATATTCCTAGTGTAACGGTCATTTTCACGGCACGGATATCTTTCCGACTGCTTTCGCCGTGCTCGCCATAGTGTTGTACCCTGGTGAATCGTGAAGTATCCCTGGTGGTGCTGTTGTGCTTGCATTGAGACTCTGCGCTGTGCTTAATGCTGTGAATCGTGTTATCCTGCCGCTAACGTATCGTGGGCAGGCTTTAACACCTTCTAGTGCGTTGGTATGGTCTCGAGTGAGCGCATCGTCCGTTCCATTAATTCGCTTGTACGATGCTCCCGTCGCTCGGTTGATTCTACGAACAGACTTCTCAGTTTTGCACAGTAAGTTCTGTAAATGAAACACCAAATTCTCATTTGTGCCACTAGGAGTTTTGTGCAACTGGAGGCGAACTCGTTAGGAACGGGAATATCCCATTCCTCCAGTCTTCCTGAGTTCGCCTCCAGTGGTAGACCTTATTCTGTAGGTTCGTGGCCTGATCATATCACCTTATTCTGTAGGTTCGTGGCCTGATCATATCACCTTATTCTGTAGGTTCGTGGCCTGATCATATCTTCCTTATTTCAGACTGATGGTACAATTTACCACGATCATTGTGGTATGGCCCCGTTGATTAACGATTCGATCTGCCTAACTTCCTGAAGTCTTCCTTGACATTTAGCCAAAACATGGTGTGTTTTATGTCGGCACCTGACGTCATACGCCAAATGAGATTTGCGGACTCGTCACTGAAATACAGCTCTTACGGTTAAGCGGTTAATGACAAAATGCATTATGCAGAACCGAGTATGGTATTCGTCTAGTACAATGAGACTGAAAACCCTGAGAACCTTGGACACACTCGACATCTCATGAGGTCTAGGCTCATTCGTTGAAGTTCTTCCGTGCGCTTGTTTAGTGGTTTCGGGAGAAATACTCTCTCGTGGTTTATGTTCCTTCTGTATGGTTACGTTATTGATTGCATTGGTGCAATTTCTTAGTAATAGAATGTTTCGGCCAAACATTCTTTTACTGCGTATTTTTTCGATCCCGTTTACGAAGTGAGGTGTGTATGCCACCTGTTCCCACTGGGTAGCACCACCATCTGTTCCACAATCGCTTGCATCTGTCGGGATTGATCATTTGTTCGTTTTGATCGAAGCTAACGTGGGAGAAACAGGCTCCCCGCTGAGGGTCGGCTGGGAAACAGCTGAGGGTCAGCTGACCCCCACCCAGCATTTTTGTTCCAGCTGACCCTCAGCCCTCGTACGTAGCAATGGCTGCGGATGATGCTATAGCTGTAGGATGGGGGAACCCCGGTTACTGAAAAAATACCATTGGGGACCCCCCTCCCCCCCCTTCCCCCAGCAGCGGAAATTGTACTGAGTCGAATACTGAGTCGATAGAGGGTTTCGTTAACACTTGCCCAGTGTTAACGAGACCCTTAATCTAGGTCTGCATATAACTTTGCACGGCCTAAGACAATTCGTGTGTAACAACCACAACTCGCGTGGTCTACTATTGCTTCTGTCACTGCGAGCGGTGGTCTACGTGGGATCTCCACGGATTGTGAACTGCCCTTTTTTTTTTTTTTTTTTTTCGAGCTGACCCTCAGCTGAACTGCCCTTGGCCAATATTCTATAGATCTATATAGATCCATATTCTTCGAACAGATCCTGCTTCACTATGCGGTTGGCGCTCTCGACGTCCTTGGCCATATTTACCAGCATAAGGCTCATGACGTTGCTCCTGTGTCCAGCATAGCTCGTGGTTCTGTTTGTTACCCGCCAACTCCAGACTGCCTGACTCCTTTTGGGCATACTGCCTGTGGTTTCCTTTGCAGTCTGGCTGACTCCTTTTGGGCATACTGCCTGTGGTTTCTTTTGCAGTGTATTGTTTGAATAGAGCCCTTCGTTCTTCTCGTACCACGCAGGCGTTCCCAACTTGGTGGGAACGTAGTCCCACCAGGAGGAGAGCTTTGATAATAGACTCGCTGTGGTGAATCGTATTTTTTCAGTAAACGGGGTTACCCCATGTTATAGCTATATAATAGCATCATCCGCAGCCATTGCTAAGTTTCTGAGACGAGAAATCGTGCTTGGCGTCTAGCACTTAGAATACTTGCTGCTGAGTCTAATACAGAGTCGATGGATTGTTTCGTATTTCAGAATTCAGCATAATGGTTCTATAAAGTCATATGGCCCAGGTTTACCTTATCGCGGCGTACTCTGCCGAGAGTTTTCACAGTTTCGGCATTGTAAAGTGTCGTGCATCAGATCACGATGCACCTCGGTACTCGTCTGAAGGTTGGGATAACAGTTGAAACGAAACTGTCATCCCAGACATCACTACAACTGCCTGCGTTATAGTGTTTTTTTTAGGCAAACCTGCGCCAGGTTTGCCTTATCGCGGCGCACTCTTTGGGGGTATTTTCCTCCACGGTTTTGACATTGTAAAGAGCTGCGTGAATTTTGTCAATCCCTCCTGCATCTTGTATTCGTCTGTGATGTCTTGTGCATCTTGTATTCGTCTGTGATGTCTGGGAACCGGCTTGTTCCGTAGGGCGACCATGTTTAGTCGCCCTAGTGATACGCACGCCGGTATTGTGCGTATCACTATCTCCGGCTATCGAAAGCCGCGTCCCGAAGAAAAGCTTGTCTCAGAGCATACCTTCGGGACGCGGCTTCTTCGCGCAATTTTCGTTCGCAGCTTGCTTCATTTGCTGGCTCATGCGTTCCATAAATCGCATGAGCCACGTCACGTGACCCTTAGTAGGGTCATACGGAAACTGCTTTGGAGGAGAACTGCTTGATTTCGTCCTTCCTTCTGTGGGAGGAAATCAAGCAGTTCTCCTTGATTGCCTTTTGGCAAAGGCATGCTATGCGAATTACCGTTCCCCAGTCTCGTGCATCGCATATTCGTCTGTGATAGCAGCTTCAACTGCCTGTACCACGCAGGCGTTATAGTGTTTTTTTTTAGGCAAACCTGGGCTCGGTTTGCCTGATTGCTGCGGACTCTTCGGGGGTGTTTTCCTCTACGGGCACTGTAGAGAGCTGTGTGAATTGAAATGAACATCTCAATCCAGTCTCTCGTGCATCTGGTATTCGTCGTGTTGTCTGGGAACCGGCTTGTTCCGGAGGGCGACTATGTTTAGTCGCCCTAGTACGCACGTCTGCCTTTTGGCAAAAGCAATCAAGGAGAACTCCTTTTTGCCCCTTGGAATAGACATTTGGGATGTTCCATTCCGGTGAGTTCCGTATCGTTCCTTGATGGCCGCAATTAGTGCCTGCAGTGACGCATAAGGTTCTTCTCCACTCGTAAATTCTGGGTCGCCGCAGACCCGTCGTACATTCTGGGTCGGGGGCGACCCAGAAATAAGGGGTGTCGGTCGCCGAATACCATTATACTGCACAATCACCGTCATTGTTCATGGTCTGGGGAACATGTCTTTGTATAGCATCTTTACTGTTAACAGTTTCACCGATAACGGTATATAAAGTTCACGGTCTCGTTTAGAGAAAGACAACCCATAACTTCGAATCCGTGATCGCGGGGTTACACTCGTTTTTGTCAGACTGCACCTCGTTTAGGTAGCTGGCGATATAGACTACACGAAAGCTGTCGGGCGACTGACTGCTATATTAAGGTTGCTGTTTATTGATGAGCGGTTCTACCTTCGTCCGCTAGAGCGTGGGATCACGCGAGTACCTTAAGTACTTCATCTCGTTTGCTGCACTTGGATGGTAGACCAACTGCCTATTCAAATTCTCCTGAGGTCATTCATTACTGACTCACGAAGATGCATGGTTTGCTTTCGATGATCAATAATTACGTAAACTGTAATTATCATCTGTACGCATAAAAGAGTGGCGGGTCTCGGAAAGGCTTACCGTTTCTTCTAGGTTCACTTGAGCCGGTAGTCTGGGCAATATATGTGAACTGTAAAAACAAGCCTCGTCGAACTTTTCTGTCACAAATCATGCTTTATCTTCGTCCGATAATGTGGCACCTTCTTTCGTAAGTACATCTTCGTATCTTGCGTACCAATTCTCGAACACGTGACCCTTAGTAGGGTCATACGGAAACTTTGGAATTCGGTTCTGTAGTCCTTGTAGGATTGAGTCTTTTCTTTCCTGCCGTTGTTGAGCGAATGGTTTAATTGCAATAGATCCTGGAATCAGGGTGCAATATTTTGCACCCTGATTCTGTAGATTCAGAAGAGCTTCTAGATTTCTGATTTCATTGGCAATAGATGTTTTGTGCTGGTAACTGATTGTAGTAGTAGTAGTAGCGACTTCGTTATCCAGAGGTCATAGCTAGACTGACTCTTGTCATTATTGTTGTATATATATATATATATATATAAATAAATATATATAAATAAATATATATAAATAAATAAATACTTCGGCTTAAACAACTACCCAGAAATTTTCTCGAATTAATTAGGGAAGTGCACGAAATTTCAACAACATTTCCGGGTTAAACCCAAATCACGTAAGATCTTTATGAAATCAACACCAGTTTCAAATCGCAGTTTACTCAAACTAGAAAAAGAATTAGACCGATTATTCAATACAGGTATTTGTGACGAGGTCACTTATTCTCATTATTCCGTGCTGCCCTCCGGGCTGGCCTCCACGTGAGGTCCCACGGATTGTCTAAGATGACGATCCGTGGTAAGGCGGTCGAGGCCGGGGGGCCTTCCCCCCTTCGAGCAGGGCCAGATGCTTGCCCTTTTTAAGAGCGCACATGAGGCTCTTCCGGGCTGCACCCCGGCTGGTGGGGCCTACGGGCTCATCATTTGGGCCCCGACCCTGGAGCTCGCCCGCAAGGCGATGATGCTAACGGCCTCGGCATCACCTCCGTCCGCCGTCTCCACGTCGCGCCCTGTCCGGCTCGCCGCTCGCCAGAGCCCGTCCTGCTCACCTTCAGCGGGCCGCCTCCCCCCTCGATGTTCCTCGGCTACCGGTCCCATCCGGTCGTCCTCGAACCTGACAGCCCACCATTGTGCTTCAACAGGCCACATCGCGGCCCGGTGCTCATTGCCGAGGGCCTGCAGCTGAGGCTTCAGCCCTTCATGCCTATGACCACATGGTGCTGGACGCCCTGACGACGATCCTGAACCTCCAGCTTCCTCTGGCAGCGGCGTCGCAGGCTACTCTTCTGGCCCGCTTCGGTGGCCTCGGCATCCTCAGTGAACACCGCTTGGCTGACGTTTGCTACGCAGCCTCGCTTACGGCGGTCGCCGACATGGTTGCTACAGTCCTCCCCCGAAGCTCTCGCCCACTTCTCCCCTTCCCGTGAAGCTGCCCTTGACCAGAAGGGCGTCCGCGCCCGGGTCCCTCAGGACAAGCAGAGCAAGCAGCGGGTATGGTCTGATGTTCTCCATAAGGAGCTGTGGGACTCCCTCCTAGCCCCCTTGCAGCAGGAAGCCACAGGGCCTCGACACTTCCGACGGGCGCCGCCCTGACGGCCTCACTCTCATCCCCTTCCACCGAAGCCAACACCTCGTTTGGGACGGTACGGTGGTTGACACTCTAGCACCTTCTTATGGTAATCACTGTGCGACCACCCCCGGTTACGCGGTAGTGCGCGCGATTCGGGCATTCCAGGCAACCCACCTTTTTTGCCCCATTGTTTTTGAGACCTTAGGCGGGCACGGCCCCCTCACTGCGAACTTCCTCGAAGGGGTCTACCATAGGCCGATCCACGTCACCGGGGACAAGTGCGCAGGATCTTTCCTTCTGCAAAGCCTATCCCTCGCTGTGCAGAGAGGAAATGCCATCGTTTTTCTCGGAACAATGTCGGCCTCAGCCCCGGTCCCAGCTATTCCCCCCCACCCCCCCTTCAATAATCCCTAGAAATAATCCCTAATGTTGAATGAATGTTTACATGCTAGTAGATCTCTGAGCAAATCTGAACGAAGCTACGCACAAATTGAAAAAGAAGCCCTAGGCCTTATATTTGCATGTCAGAAATTGCGCAAATACATCCACGACAGACATTTCATTTTACTCACAGACCACAAACCATTTCCAACTATATTCGGCAGCAAAAAGAGAATTCCGATCCATATTGCTAATAGATTACAAAGGTGGGCAACTATTTTACAAGGTAATAATCCATAATCCCTAGAAATAATTCCTAACTACTGTATGTTTGAATAAATATTGCTTATTAGGTACTTTTTACAAGATTACCAGTTTGAGATCCAGTACAAAAAAACTGATGAATTTGGGAACGCTGATGTTCTATCACGACTTATTACTAAGCAACAGTCGCAAAGAACCCGAAGATGAAGTAATTGCACAAGTTGAAAAGATCTCAACAGCGCACTTCTAGAAATTAGTACCGGTAACACTTGAAGACATTCGCAATGAAACCGCAAACGATATAACCCTTCACAATACAATGAACTATCTAAAAAAACACTGGGCATCAATACCAATTAATCATCAAATCTTTTGTCTTTACAGTAGACGTGATTCATTGTGTACTAGACAGGGGTGCCTACTATTAACCAATAGATTGGTGTCCCACCAAAATTATTAAAAGAACTTCATGCCAACCATTTAGGGAGCACCCGAACTAAACAAGTGGCAAGATCATATATGTACTGGCCATGGATTGATGATGATATTGAGAACATGGTCCGTCACTGCACCCATTGTGCCCAACAGTCCTGAAACCCAACCAAGATACTGACTCAAAATCGGCCTATAACAAGACGACCATTTGGACGAGTACACCTTGATTTCGCTGGCCCATTAGAAGGAAAAGTGTTTCTAATAGCTGCCGATGCGTATTCTAGATGGCCTGAAATCTATACTATGAATACAGCAACAACAAACACTACCATCACAAGGCTCTATGACGACATGTTTACACATTTCGGTAGTCCACATACTATCGTTACTGACAACGACGTCCAATTTACATCACAAACATTCACGGATTTTGCCAACTCCTTTGGTGTTATCCATATGAGAACAGCCCCATACTATCCCTAGTTAAATGGATTAGCCGAAAGGTTTGTTGACATTTTTAAAAGGTCGTACAAAAAATTATGACACAATAATGACCCTGATACGGCCCGTGACCTTTTCCTAAGGCCCTACAGAAGTTCTCCCAATCTAACAAGAAGCACCTCTGTCGAACTTAGGCAGACACCTAAGAACTATTTTAGATCTTCTAAAATTCGAAGTATAGGAAAATTGATTCCGAAAGAATCGGACCCGTGATGTATCGAGTTAGAGTGGACAACAGAATGACCGACATGCAATCAACTTAAAGTAAAGGATGAACCCTTCTAAAATAACATCTTAGGACAACCATCAAAGAACCAAGCAATACCCTACACACCTCCAAGGAGTATATCAATCAGATCGATACCATTCGAGACAAACAGACTACATCGTACAAGACAACCACCTTCTAGATTAAAGGTCATTGGCCAAGACCGATCTTGTAGATCAGTGAGAAAACGTCAGTGAGAAAACGTCTTTAAAAGATAGAGGGTGTGACGTACATATATATAAAGCATAAACCTATAAGACAAGGGTCAGTCTATCTATGGCCTCTGGATAACAAAGTCTTATTCATCTAGAACATTAGTCTAATCTATACGAAATCCAGTCACCTCAGGTTCCACTTCTTTTTTATCAGACTGCACCTCGTTTATGTAGCTGGCGACAACTGCTGGTTGCTGTTTAAGGATTAACGGTTCTGCCGCCTCTCAATAAACTGAAGGCGACCTCTCAATAAGACAGTCCTCATCAATAAAAAGTTTAAATCCATTTATTGTTGTACTCGTTATAGGGCTATTTCTAAGTAGACCCAATATGCCTCCCCCAAAGAGAGCTTGAGCCTGGGTTAAGAGAAGCTGTTTTGCTCAGTAGAGTCCTTAACACGAAAGAGTTCCTGACTCGGAAGGCACGCCCGCCGAAATTATATTTTTGCCGAAACACCCAGGCGAACCTGGAGGTTTTCCAGATACTCTATCTTCTTCCTATTTTAAAGTGATGAATCGTTCATTTAAATACCTCTTCATGGAAAATACGGTTTTCGGTACTGAGACTGTGGGACTTCATGAAAGATTTCCGCAAATCCCTCGTCGAAAAGGAGCTGAATTTCTTTCAAATAGTCCTTTGTCGAAGTTATCGGCACATCCTGGTTGTTTCTTAGGTTAACGTAGGAGCTTCAGGTTGTTATGGGAGAAAACATTATTCAATGATCTCTATTACATTTTCTATATTAGCAAATTCTATTTCACTTAATGGCCTAATCATTGTTTGACCAACAGTTTCCACACACTTTAGCTTCGATTATCTTCCGCATCCTATACATTCATCGTTGGTCTTCTGTCGAATCATGATGACCTGAACCGATGAAACACGTGGTTTTGCTATCTACAACTTTGTGCCTTCTAGTTTGATGATAAATATTAGCAACATGCGATTGCCGCTCATTTCTTGGACCATTTTAGCAACACGAGGTCCCTCATCCGTCAATCCGCGAGACTTTTGTAGTTGCTTGATTGTTAGCCCATAGTCGACAAAGTCACGCAATATCTGAAATTGAATCGAACAATTTTCTGCGAGATTACAGATTCAAATTGACATATTCATTTACCTACCTTGCTCTTAATCGTTCAATGAGCCAAGAAGAAAAACGCGCAGCTAATTTATCTGTTGTTTTTTTTTGAGCTGAATCTCAGCTGTTCCCCCATCTGAAATGCTCCAGCTCCTAACCTTCTAGGTATTACTATGAGCACCTGCTTGTTGTCTTCATTACTCGTACCTGTCAAGAACCTTCAGATAAAGAAAGATGATAAAGAACAGCTAATGTATCTCGTATAGTCTTGGAATGCTATATACATAGAACAAGCACCGATAGATTGATTCAATTTTAACATTGTAAATGTGACTATATAATTAGATTACTTTAAGCTTGAATATTTTCGAAAAAAATCCAAAGATCATAAATGGCACACACCCATCTTGCGGTGAAATCGTAGCGATTCTTCATACGTTGCTTCTCTTAAGCGTATCTTCATGACGAGTCTTGACGCTGAATCCTTGCAACAAACTTCACAATACTGCTGATGCTAGTGCAGATCACTTATTGAAGATATCTCGTGGACAAACTCATTGAAGTGATCTAGAAAGGTCATAAATTCTGTCTGGTCGCCATAGAATGGCTCTATCTTAGCGTCCGGTAGCTTGGTGCTTGAATTGTTCACTTGAACAGAAGCGGCCAGACGCTCCAATGCTCTTTGAGGGCCATGCCCTACTGCACCGAGTTGCATCGTTTGGAGCTTAGCCAACCCCTGCACTAATAACCCCGAGTTCCCACATTCTTACTCTTGACAACGAGAGCTAAACGATTTTGTAATGGATTTGATTGGGCAAAAATTAGGTCTAAAGTTTCGTAATAGCTTCAGACTTCCTTAGCTATATATTCTTTATTTCTTAACCGGTGATATTTTGCCACCGGATTTTGGATTCATAGTCATGCATCATAAGGACAGCGATTATTTAATTCATCTATAAATTTTTAAAACTTTGTGAAATACGAGACTTCACAACGAATGGGGATTCTAACGCTCTTATAGCTTGCCATAGCTAATTTTTGTGTGGGAATGTTTCAAATCTACGTTGGGCGTTAAATGTCACAAATAGTAACAGGAGAGGAAGATAGAGAATCTAACAATTTCTACAAAGTTTCTCAAAAAATAGGCAAGCTATCTAAGCATGAAAACTGAGACGGAATTCAATAAAGGGACAATTTAATTTATCAAGCCAAACATAGCATTATTAATTAAGAAATAGAAAATTGTTGAATGAGCCAAGAAGCAAAGATGTTTCTAACAAAGGGCTTACATGTTCACTATGCATGGTGCCAGCTCAACAAATGTCCTCTAGCTAAAAAAGGATTGACCTTCATTAGCTAAATTGTCGAGAATTGTCGACCATGCGGCGTACTACTTGCAGAGTGAATTGGCGGCAAATGTGAAATCAATAATTGTTTTTCGAGCTGACCCTCAGCTTCGAAAATGACAAAGAACTCCTAAAGATTCTACGCGTCTGACAGGATTTGAACCCGCGTCCCTCCGGTCTAGCAGTTCAAGACGCTCACCACTAGACTATCCAGAGAACAAAAAATATGAAATTGACTGCTAGTCTAACGTAACAGGTCAGAATCAAAACAAATAACTATCCTCTGAACCACCTCGTCCTCGTCCACACCTAGGAACCATAGGTTTACGAGTACTCTTTCCGTGGCCACTTGTGGCGACACTTTAGTGAGATGGGGAAATGTGCACTCAGCAGGTAGAGAGGGGCCTGTACGAGAATGGACGTAGGATCATTGACGTAGGAACGTGCGCACAACACGCAGACAGCAGAAGGTACTATCAGGGTTAAGATATATAGCGTCACCAACCAGTCTCGTCGAGCCTGTCAGAAGTGAAGGTAGCGTGCCGGCTATTCTCAATCAACGCAAAACTCCCTTTTGTCATCTATTGTGCTCATTTGTGAGAACCCACAAATTAGAAACAGTATTTTTGTGGTGTTTCATTGTATTATTATCACTATCTATATTATTGTAGTTTTTCGACTCCCTATCAGTATACATAGTCTCATTCAAACATGTTCACACTTTTGTAAAGGTAAACCTTTATTGGTTTATTAAAGGAACTGCAATTTTACAATGCTTAACAAGGTTCTCTTGTTGAGCATGTCACGCAGTGGGACTCGGAACCTGCGGTCTCAGCCTTCTTACAGCCAGAGACCTTTGACCGTGTCTGGTTGTCGGTTATGCATCTCGCAGTGTTTTCTAACACTTCTCCCGTCACCAATTTTATGACTGTCGATTTGACTTGACATGACCTTGCTTTGTTACACGTTATCGTGGGGTTTGACGTACATTTCTCTCTCTCTCTCTCTTTCACCGTCTACTACACTGCTCCCTGCTATGATTTGTTTGGATTTCATATCCGCTTGTCCGTGCAATCCGTCGTAGTGGTGTTGTGGCCCTACGCTTACATATTGCTCTCACTCGCGTAACGGTCATTTTCACGGCACGGATATCGTGAGTGCTTTCGCCGTGTTCGCCATGGTGTTGTACCCTGGTGAATCGTGGAGTGTGGCTGATGGTGCTGTTGTGCTTGCATTGAGACTGCTCTGTGCTTAAGACAGTGAATCGTGTTATCCTACCTCGAACGTATCGTGGGCAGGCTTTAACACCTTCTAGTGCGTTGGTATGGTCTCGAGTGAGCGCATCGTCCTATCCATTAATTCGCTTGTGCAATGCTCCCGTCGCTCGGTTGGTTCTACGAACAGAGTTCTCTTAGTTGGATTTTGCGCAGGTAGGTTCAGTAAATGAAACACCACATTCTCATTTGTGCCACTAGGGGTTGGGAGAATATGTCTCCCGTTCCTAACGGGTTCGCCTCCAGTGGTAGACCTTATTCACGTGGCCTGATCGTGCCAATGCAGCGGCCTACCACCCACTCGTATGATGGGTTCGACGGTCAAATCCTTACCTGTATTGGGCCGGGCTGTATTGGGACCAGCTCCCTTGTTCCTATATTGTAAGCTTGCTGGTCTGCTGTTTGTCGTCTTGAGATGTCAGTTGCCCATCTGTGACTCACCGTAACTAACTTACTTACCATGACTGGCAGCATTGTGGTTAGTGTACGACATAATATTTTTCTGCTGGTTAAGCCCGTCGGCCTGTTCTGTTGCTTGCCATTCCAATAATTCAATGTGAAAATTTTCCTTATCTCACTCAGCTAAGCGTGTTAAAGGTGGTGCTGTTGAACATCGTCAACAGTTCCATAAGGGGGGGGGGGCGGTCATGGTGTTGGCATGCAATAGCATGCCAACACCCCCCCCTTTGTCAAGAAAATGCGCCATCGTGACCAGGCTCCTGGCCTTGTCATTTCACTGGTGGTACGATTTCCCACGATCGTTGTGGCATGGCCCCGTCGATTAACGGCTCGGCACGCAGTTTTGTGCGACATGTTTGACAGACGTTACACCTATCTGCTAAATTCCTGAAGTCTTCCTTGACATTTAGCCAAAACATGGTGCGTTTTATGTGTCGGCACCTGACGTCATACGCCAAATTAGATTTGTGGGCAAATCGTTCCCCCTTAAGGTTTGGGGGAACAACTACAGAATTTCCTCTGTATACCACACACTGGTCTACTAATAATTCATACCTTAGGTTTCAAAAAGGTAGAATTTGACAGTGCACGTCCTTTTCTCAGGTTGGCCATCCGCATTGCATTGCCTCAACCTAACTTTTGCATTTCCTTGCTCAATGTCGTCTCGTTTCTTATTTGTTCTTTATTTGGTCTGAAACGCGGTTATTGCAATGATTGTTCCTCTTCCAGGAGAGATTAGAATCTACACGCGGATCAGCTCAAGAGGTCTGCTATTAAATTACGTTTTCTTGATATGTACTTCACTCTTATGTCGTACTTAGGGGGGTTAATGGCAAAATGCATTATGCAGACCAGACTTCACGACTATGGTATTCGGCTGGTACGATGCGACTCACCCACTAAAACCCTCGACACTTCTAGGCGCATTCGTTGAAGTTCTTTCGGGCACTTGTTTAGTGGTTTCGAAAGAATACTCTCTCGTGGTTTATGATCCATCTGTATGGTTACATTATTCATTGCATGGATGTAATTCCATACATGCCGTCACTACGGCCAAACATTCTTTGTCTATTACTGCATAATTTTTTTCGATCGCGTTTACGGAATGAGATTGTATGTGCCACCGGTTCGCCCTCTTGAGTAAGACCACTACCTGTTCCACATTCGCTTGCGTCTGTCGGGGTGACCAATGCGTTTGTTTTGATCGAAGTAAGCTAACGTGGGAGAAACAGGCTTTTCTATGATAGTTTCAAACGCTTCTTCCATGTTGGGCTTACCATACAAATGTTGGCTATTTCTGGGTGAGCCTGCGCAGGGGGCCTTGAGTTGTCATCTTTAGTAATGCCCGGCCTTCACGACTGATTTATAGTTCTTTGTTCAGTCTGCGTATCTTCAAGTAGGTTTTAAAGCTCATGACGTCGCATGTTGCGCCTATGTCTAGCACAGCTCGTGGTTGTTTGTTACCCGCCAACTATCACAACCTAGGAGGCTCAACCTCTACTTAGGTGACCTAGGACATTCCCAAGCGTAACTTACTTTGTTGAAGCGTGGTCCCACCTGGCAAGCTCTCATAAATAAGAGTCTAGGTTTCTGCAGTGGTCTCCAATGCTATTCTTTTCAGTAACGTCTTCCCCCATGTTATAGTCTCGTCCGCAACCATTACTACGTTGCTGAGATCATCATATGCTTGTATTTGACGTCTTTGGTATTCCTCTGCCGCTGATGCCATTCCTTGTCGTATCTTACTGAGCCCTACAGGCGCCCAGAGGGTGGTATAGTCACGACGAAATCGTACTTGGCATCTAGCACAGAGAATACTTCTGAGCACCTTGATCAGATTCTCCAGCATATCTGTACACTGCTCCAATACAAGGTTGGTGCTCTCGACGTCCTTGGTCATGTTTATCAGCTTAAGGCTCATGACGTTGTGCCTGTGTCTAGCACAGCTCGTGGTTCTGTTTGTTACCCGCCAACTCTCAGGCTGATATACAGTTTCCTTTTCGGCACGCTGCCTGTGGTTTCTGTTTGCAGTGTATTGTCTGAATCGAGCCATTCGTGCTTTCTTTCTTGCCGTACCACGCAGGCGTTTTGTTTCTGCTGATTTGAGAATTCAGCATAGTGGTTCTATTAAAAGACATATGGGCCAAATTTGCTTTATCGCGGCGCACTCTTCGGGGTGTTTTCCACAGTTTCGGCATTGTAAAGTGTCGTGCATCGCATATTCGTCTGATGTCTGGGGTAAGTTCCAACGAAACTGTTATCCCAGACATAACTACAACTGCCTGTACCACACAGGCGTTATAGTGTTTTTTTAGGCAAACCTGGGCCCGGTTAACCTTGTCGCGGCGCACTCTTTGAGGCATCTTCCTCCACGGTTTGACATTGCAAAGAGCTGTGTGAATTTTGTCAATCCCTCCTGCATCTTGTATTCGTCTGTGATGTCTTGTGCATCTTGTATTCGTCTGTGATGTCTGGGAACCGGCTTGTTCCGTAGGGCGACCATGTTTAGTCGCCCTAGTGATACGCACGCCGGTATTGTGCGTATCACTATCTCCGGCTATCGAAAGCCGCGTCCCGAAGAAAAGCTTGTCTCAGAGCATACCTTCGGGACGCGGCTTCTTCGCGCAATTTTCGTTCGCAGCTTGCTTCATTTGCTGGCTCATGCGTTCCATAAATCGCATGAGCCATGTCACGTGACCCTTAGTAGGGTCATACGGAAACTGCTTTGGAGGAGAACTGCTTGATTTCGTCCTTCCTTCTGTGGGAGGAAATCAAGCAGTTCTCCTTGATTGCCTTTTGGCAAAGGCATCGCGTATTCGTCTGCGATGTCTTCGATAACAGTTTCGCTTCAACTGCGTGTACCACGGAGGTTTTTTTTAGGCAAACCTGGGCCAGGTTTGCCTTATCGCACTCTTTGGGGGTATTTTCTTCCAGATTTTGACATTGTAAAGAGCTGCGTGAATTTTGTCAATCCCTCCTGCATCTTGTATTCGTCTGTGATGTCTGGGAACCGGCTTGTTCCCTCGGGCGACTATGTTTAGTCGCCCTAGTGATACGCACGCCGATAGTGTGCGTATCACTATCACTAGCCATCGAAAGCCGCGTCCCGAAGATGTCTGCTTGTCTCGAAGCATATCTTCGGGACGCGGTTTGTTCGTAGTTTTCGTACGTGGCTCGCTTCATTTGTTGGCTCATCCGTTCCATAAATTCCTCCTGCTCGCGTATGCGTCTGTGATAACAGCTTCAACTGCCTGTACCACGCAGGCGTTAGTTTTTTTAGGCAAACCTGTGTGTGAATTATGTTTCTCAGTCTCTCGTGAATCTTGTATTCGTCTGTGATGTCTGGGAACCGGCTTGTTCCATCGGGCGACTAAACGTAGTCGCCCTAGTGATACGCACGTCGATATTGTGCGTATCACTATCGCTGGCCATCGAAAGCCGCGTCCCGAAGAAAAGCTCGTCTCGGAGCATATCTTCGGGACGCGGCTTGTTCGTACGCGTCTCGCTTCGCGTCTTGACTCATGCGTTCGATGAATTCCTCCTCCATAGATTTCTCCTTGATTTGCCCTTTGGAAGAGATATCTTTGGAATGTTACATTCCGGTGAGTTTGTACCGTTCCGCGAGGGCCATAATTAGTGCCGGCAGAGATCAATTCGGTTCTTCTCCAGTCGTAGATTCTCGGTCGCCGCAGACTTTCAGCAATATGCGGTATCGGTCGCCGAATACTGACCTGAAATGTGCCACTTACCTGCGCGGGTTTTGCTTGTACCATTTCATGCTTCTAGGAAGATCGTCTGTTATTCTGCACAACCACCGTCATTGTTCATGATCTGGGGACCATGTCTTTGTGAAGCATGATTTTTCGTTTGCTGTCTCGTTTACGCTTGTGGGTTGACCTTCTGTTACTCTCTACGAGTCCGTTGTCGCGGGGATCCACTTTGTTTTTGTCAGACTGCAGCTCGTTTGTGTAGCTGGCGATATCGACTACGCGAAAGCTGTCGGGCGACTGACCCTTATATATGAACGATTCTGCCTTCGTCCGCTAGAGCGTGAGATTACGCGGGTACGTTTGAAACTTCATCGATAACTCTCATCTATAAACACGCTTGCTCCACTTGCCAACTGCCTCATCCTTGAGTATCCAAAACCTTCTCCTGAGGTCATTCATTACTGACTCAATAGGAAGATGTATGGTTTGCTTTCAATGATAACCCATGATTACGTAAACTGTAATTATCATCTGTCCGCATAAAAGAGTGACGGGTCTCGAATGGCTTACCGTTTCTTCCAGGTTCATTTGAGCCAGTAGTCTAGGCAATATATGTGAACTGTAAAAACAAACCTCGTCGAACTTTTGTGTCGCAAATCATGCTTTATCTTCCTCCGATAATGTAGCACCTTCTTTCGTAAGTACATCTTCGTATCCGCGAACCAATTCTCGAACACGTGACCCTTTGTAGGGTCATAGAAAATTGTTGTGGAATCCGGTTATGTAGCCCTTATAGAACTGAGTCTTTCCGTTACTGTTGTTGTTGTTGAGCGAGCGGTAGGATCTCTTGTATCGTCTGGGTTACAAGAGATCCTGGAATGAGGGTGCAATATTTTGCACCCTGATTCTGTGGGAGTCAATTCAGAAGAGCTTCTAGATTTCGTGATTTCATTAGCCATAGATATTTTGTGTTGGTAAATGGTTGTAGTTGTAGTAGTAGTGGCGTAATTCATGTAGCCAGATCTTCGTCGCCAATCTGAGCTGACTGTGGATTTCGTATAGATTAGACTAATAGACCAGGAGACTCTTGTCATTATTGGTTTATGCTTAATATATATATAAATAGTGTGTTCCGAATAACAACCCTAATAGACATATATATATATATATATATATATATATATATATATATATATTAGGGTTGTAGCCCGCCAATCTGATATATATATATATATATATATCAGATTGGCGAACAGTGGAAGCTCAGGATCCTAAACTAAAAAAAAAAAAAAACGAACTAATACCCCGGCTTAGACATAACTACCCAGGAATTTTCTCGAATTAATTAGGGAAGAGCACAAACATTAAAGCACATTTCCGAGTTAAACCCAAATCAAGTAAGATGTTTCAATACAGGTATTTGTGACAAAGTCACTTATTCTCAATATGCTGCTCCAATAGTAATCATTCAAAAGAAAACTGGTGATATTAGGCTTTGTGCAGATTTTTCCACCGGTCTGAATGACGCTTTAGAAGATCATCATTTTCTACTACCAACACAGGACGACATTTTTACTACCTTAAATGGCGGAAAATATTGTTCAACTATAGATATTGCAGAAGCATAGTTACAAATTATAGTTGACGAGGAATCAAAGGAATTATTGACAATAAATACCCAAAAAGGTCTATATAAATACAACCGTCTTCCGTTTGGAATCAAAATAGCCCCAGCTATTTTTCAGGAGGTATTGGATAAAATTACTAACGGTTTAACTGGTGTATCAGCTTCTTTAGATGATATAATATTAACTGGTTCGACAATAAGTGAACATAATGAATTGAGTTGATAAACTTTTCAAACGGATAAAAGAATTCGGATTCAAAATTCGATCTGAAAAATGTAAATTCCTTGAAACCTCTATCGACTATTTAGGCTTCAGAATAAGATTATTTTATTCAGACATACAATAATTAGAAGCGCGTGCGGAGCGGGCCAAGCTAAGGAAGTACGCCGCACTCCAAGCAACCCACCTGTTCTGATCAGGTTGATCCGCGCCACCGGGGACAAGCGCGCAGGTTCTTTCCTTCTGCAGCGCCTGTCCCTCGCTGTGCAGAGGGGCAATGCCATCGCCTTCCTCGGGACATTGTCGACCTCTGCCCCCCCCCATAATCCCTAGAACTAATTCCTAACTACTGTATGTTTGAATAAATATAGTATAATTAGAAAATATTTCTAGGGATTATTTGGGGTAGATTAGTTGGGAACCGGGACCGAGGCCGGCATTGTCCCGAGGAAGGCGATGGCATTGCCTCTCTGCACAGCGAGGGACAGGCGCTTGTCCCCGGTGGCCGGACCAGCCTATGGTAGACCCCTTCGAGGCTTTACGCTTCATTATTACATCTGATGGGCAACCTGACCTTGGACAACCTGACCCCTTGATAAACTTCTCTAAAAAGGCAAACAATTTAAATGGTCAAGTGAGAATTTAAATGGTCAGATTTCTCTAAACGAAGTGAAAGGGGTTATACAATCTGACCTACTACTTGCTCACTATAACCCCACATTGCCAATCGTAGTTGCAGCTGACGCAAGCCAATATGGAATTGGCGCTGTCATATCACATCGGTACCCAGACGGGTCAGAAAAAATGATACAACATGCTAGTAGATCTCTGAGTAAATCTGAACGACGCTACGCACAAATTGAAAAAGAAGCCCTAGGTGTTATATTTGCATGTCAAAAATTGCGTAAATACACCCACGGCAGACATTTCATTTTACTCACAGACCACAAACCACTTCAAACCATATTCGGCAGCAAAAAGAGAATTCCGATCCATATTGCTAATAGATTACAAAGGTGGGCAACTATTTTACTCGGTTACCAGTTTGAGATCCAGTACAAAAGAAACTGATGAATTTGGGAACGCTGATGTTCTATCATGACTTATTACTAAGCAACAGTCGTAAAGAACCCGGAGATGAAGTAATTGCACAAGTTGAAAAAGATCTCAACAGCGCACTTCTAGAAATTAGTTATTGTTTACCGGTAACACTTGAAGACATCCGCAATGAAACCGCAAACGATATCACTCTTCAGAATACAATGACGATCATTTGAACGAGTACACCTTGATTTCGCTGGCCCATTAGAAGGAAAAGTGTTTCTAATAGCTGCCGATGCGTATTCTAGATGGCCTGAAATCTATACTATGAATACAGCAACAACAAACACTACCATCACAAGATATTACGAAACATGTTTACACATTTCGATAATCCACATACTATCGTTACTCACAACGGCGCTCACATTCACGGATTTCGTCAAATTCTTCGGTGTTAACCATATGAGGATAGCACCATACCCAGTTAAATGGATTAGCCGAAAGGTTTGTTGACATTTTTCAAAGTCGTACAAAAAATTATGACACAATAATGACCTTTTCCTAATGTCTTACAGAAGTTCTCCTAATCTAACAGGATGCGCACCTGCCAAACATTTCTTAGGCAGGAAACTAAGAACTGTTCTGGATCTTCTAAAATTCGAAGAAGAGGAAAAGTCTAAAATATTCTGAATGAATGAACAGAAAGTTTTGAAAAGGACCTACAACGGCCAGATTGAGTGGGTTCGTGACTTCAGAGGACTAGGATGCCCAAATGGGTCATCAGGATTGATTCTACAAATAATCAGATCTGTCATGTATCGAGTTAAAGCGGACAATAGAGAATGGGTCCGACATGCTAATCAACTTAAAGTAAAGTATAAACCTTTCTAACATCTTAGGACAACCAGCAAATAACCAAGCAATACCCTACACACCTCTAAGGAATACATCAATTAGACCAATACCATTCGAGACAACCAGACTACATCGTACAAGACAACCACCTTATAGACTAAATGTCACTGGTCTAAATGTCACTGTTATTTCTAAGTAGATCTTATAGATCAGGTAGAAAACGTCTTTAAAAAAACAAGGTGTGACGTAGATCTATCTATATATATTAAGCATAAACCAATAAAGACAAGGGCTAGTCTATCGATAACTCCATCTACAAACACGTCTGCTGCACTTGTAGATGGTAGACTTTACCGACTGCCTCATCCGTAGTATCCAAAATGTTCTTCTAAAGACATTCATTACTGACTCAGTTTGCAGATGCATGGTTTGCTTTCGATGATCACCCATGATCAATAATTACGTAAACGAGTCATCTCTCAGCATAAAATGGTGACGGGTCTCAAATGGCTTATTCGAAAACTAAAGGCGGCCTCTCAATAAGACAGTCCTCATCAATAACAAGTTTAAATCCATTTATTGTTGTACTCGTCATAGGGCTATTTCTAAGTAGACTCAATATGCCTCTCCCAAAGAGAGAGCTTGTGTTAAGAGAAGCTGTTTTGCTCAGTAGAGTCTTTAACACGAAAGAGTTCCTGACACGGGAGACACGTCCGCCGAAATTCTATCTTCTCCGGTACACCCAGACGAACCTGGAAGAAATTTTCCGGATACCCTATCTTCTGGAACTTCTAGAAGATTCAATTGGGCCTCCGGCTTGAAGTCCGGATAGTGTCTCTCCGAAAGGAGAAATTGGAGCGCACTATTTTCGAAAAGGAGCTGAATTTCATTCAAATAGTCCTTTGTCGAACTGGCACAACCTTGTTGTTGCTTAGATTAACGTAGGAGCTTCAGGTTGTTATTGCAGAAAACATTAATAAATTATCTCCATTACACTTTCTATATTATAAATTCCTATTTCACTTATCGGCCTCATGATTGTTTGACAAACAGTTTCTACACAATTTAGCTTCGATTATCTTCCGCATCCTATCCATTCATCGTTCGGCTTCTGTCGAATCATGATGACCTGAACCAACGGAACACGTGGTTTCGCTATCTATAACTTTGTGCCTTCTAGTTTGATGCGATTGCTGCTCATTTCTTGGACCATTTTAGCAACAAGAGGTCCCTCATCCTTTAATCCGAGAGACTTCTGCATTTGCTTGAGTGTTGTCTCGTTATCGACAAAGTCACGCAATATCTGAAATTGAGTCAAACAATTTTCTGCGAGATTACAGATTCAAATTGACATTCATTTGCCCACCTTGCTCTTAATCATTCAATGAGCCAAGAAGAGAAACGCATCGACCCTGGCCGCATATCAGCGTATGATGAATAAGAGGGTGTGCCTGGGGTAGCTGTGTATCTAGATGGTCTAGTGGTCTGAGAATCCAAAGAACACCATAATGATGAAATTGCGGAATTCACGTCAATAGCGCGTAAGTCAGTGTTGGAAACCGCCAGTATTTTGAGATGCGTCGAGGGATCATCAGACGTGGTTGAACCTATGAGAAGCTTGCTGAAGGGCGAAGAAAATTTTCTTACCCGGTTTCCTTGACGAAACACCAACAAGAACATCGGTATTTCGTCTAGGAAACCTGGCTGTAGTCGTCCGTTACGACAATGACAGATAGACGGTATACACTGTTGAGTTATGGTGTCTTACATACGCGTCCACACCTAGGAACCACATATCGGGGTTTAGGTTAGCGGGTACTCGTTCCAAGCGAAAATGTCATAAGTAGCCGTGCCCACTTATGACGACCCTTCTACGATAATGGTGAGAAGGGGAAATAAGCATTCGGCAGGTAGAGAGGGGCCTGTACGAGAATGCACGAGATACGAGAATATACTATCAGGGGAGGATATATAGCGTCACCAACCAGTCTCGTCGGGGATGTCAGAAGTGAAGGTAGCGTGCCGGCTACACAAGTGTCACCAATCAACGCAAAACTCCCTTTTGTCATCTATCGCGTTCATTTCTGAGAACACTACTGTTGTTTGCCTCGTCCTAGGTCAACTCGCCATCACTTACAATCACAGATGTTGTGGTGCGACGCGAGAACCGAGCTTGTGGCTGCACAGGAGCGAAGTTACCTAAGAGTGGTATCACAGGCGAAGGATAGACTGCCAAAGGACGTGTCTGTCAGGGTGGCTCGGTAGATGACACGGTGAGGTGTGAAGGTTGACCTGGTCGGCACGAGCGATTGTGTGCTCGAGTGGATAAGAAACTGCGCGACAGATAGCGACGATGAAGAGCCCAGATCGTAACGAGACGGCAGATTTCCAGGCCATCATCATATGATAACTATTAAATTGGATGCTTCTCAACGGCAGATAAATCAGATCCGGGCATTTGCCTTCTTCAGGGAGGACAACCCACCAAAACCTCGCACAGAATCAACAGCCAAAAATTACATCTAGCAACTCTAAAAAGTTACTAGTTAAATAGTAACTTTTTAAAGTTTAAGTCATTAAGATAGATGTTTACCAGCAATTAATTTTTCCATCTCCACTTTCTTTGGAAGAGAAACTTCAGCTAGTGTCGGCACATCCTGCGCTGTCCTGAATACGTTTTGTTTGTGTCGACTACGCGAGCGATGTCGTGCGACTGACCTTTTGAGGTTACCATTTATGGATGAACGGTTGTGTCTTCGTGTGCTTGTGTGTGTGCGTGCGAGGTCACGTGAGTACGTTTGAAACTTCATCGACAACTCCATCTACAAACATCTCCACAAGTATCCCCAAAACATGTGAACAAAATTTCGTGAGACTCCGCTTGTGAAAATATACTGAATGACTGAAGGATGTCTCTTTGTACCAAATACATTTGTATCTTCCCTTCAACTATGGGAAGATTACAGTGGTTTTTTTTCGACTCGGTATCAGTACGCATAGTCCCACTCAAATATGTTTATACAGAGGTCAAGCTTTCGTGGATTATTAAAGGAACTGCAATTTTACAATGCTTAACAGGTTCTCTTATATGTCAGGCAGTGGGACTAGGAACCTGCGGTCTCAGCCTTCTTACACCCAGAGACTTGATTTTTGATGTAATTATTTTCCCGCCTTTCACTGTGTCTGGTTGGCGGTTTTGCATTTCGCCGCGTTTTCTTACACGGCGAAAAAAAATAGACCGCCACCTAATTTCGATTTGACTTGACCTTGCTTTGTTGCACGTAACTGTGGGGTTTGACGTACGTTTGATTTCTCTCTCTCTCTCTCTTTCTCCGCCTGCTACACAGCTGCCTGCTAGGCTTTGTTTGGATTTCACTTCAGCTTGTGTACTGCAGATTCTCCTCTAGATTTTCAGATCGTGTAACGGTCATTTTCAAGGCACGGAAATCTTTGAGGGCTTTCGCAGTGTTTGTCCTGGTGTTGTACCCTGGTGAATCGGTAAGTGTGGCTGGTGGTGCTGTTGTGCTTGCATTAAGACTGAGTGTCGTCACTTAAAGCAGTTTAACTGTGTGAATCGTGTTCCCTGCCCTTAAAGTATCGTGGGCAGGCTCCGTTATATTTACTGTTGGTTGCTCGGTTGGTTCCACAAACTTGGGAAGTTTTTCTGTAAATGAAACACCACCAAATTAGAATCTGTTTCTCATTTGCGCCACTAGGGGTTGGGAAAATAGGGTTAGGTCTCCTGATTCTAACGAGTTCGCCTCCAGTGGTAGGCCTTATTCTGTAGGTTCGTGGCCTGATAATGTCAATGCAGCGGCCTACCACCCACTCGTGTGATATGTTTGACTGTCAAATCCTTACCCACTGGCCCGGCTGTATTGGGACGAGCTCTCTTGTTCCTATATTGTAAGCTTGCTAGTTGCTGTTTGTTGCTGCTGTTTGTCGTCCTGAGGTCAGTGACCCATCGGCGACTTTCCGCTACTAACTTAGTTACCATGACCAGCAGCATTGTGGCGGATGTATGACCAAATATTTTTTGGTAGTGAACCCCGTTGGCCTGTTCTGTGGCTTGCCACTCCAATAATTCATTGTGAATATTTTGCTTAACACACTCAGCATATTTTCTTGACAATACGTTTAGTTATCTTGGCCACGCTTTCGGTCTTGCCATTTGACTGGTGGTACGAGTCCCCACATCATTGTGGTAAGGCCCCGTTGATTAACGGCTCGGCATTTTCCTTATTTGCTCTGAAACGCGATTATTGCAATGATTGTTCCTCTTTCAGCTATAGTCTCCATACGTTGTCGGGTGAGAGATTAGAATCTACCCGGGAACTGCTCACTAACTTCACTGTTATGTCGCACCACATGGGGTCTTTTTTAAAGAGGTCAAGGGCAAAATGCATTCTGCAGACCCGCACGAGTATGGTCTTCGTCTGGCGATGTGGGACTCTCACCCACTAAAACCCTGGACACCCTCGACACTTCATTAGGTCTAGGCGCATTCGTTTTAGTTTTTTCGGGCACTTGTTTAGTGGGTTCGGGAAAATACACTCGTGGTTTATGTTCCGTCTGTATGGTTACATTAGTCATTGCACAGATGTAAATAGGAACATTTCTTACATGCCGTCACGATGTCCAAACATTCTCTTTTAATTACTGCGTAATTTTTTCGATCGCGTTTTCGTTGGAAGATGTGTATACCACCGGTTCGCCCTCTTGAGTAAGACCACCACCTGTTCCACATTCGCTTCATCTGTCGGGATGACTATGGGTTTGTTTTTGTCGAAGTAAGCTAGCGTGGTCGTTGGGCTTTTCTTTGATAGCTTCAAACGCTTCTTCCATGTTGGCCTTACTACACAAATTTTTGCTATTTCTGGGTGAGCCTGCGCAGGGGGCCTCGAGTTATCAGACACCGTCTTGAGCCCTTCTCTACTGATGATGTGTCCTATGAATTTGACCTCGGACATTCCCAGACGTAACATTTTGTTGAAACGTGGTCCCACCTGGCGAGCTCTCAAAAATAAGAGTCTCTAGGTTTCTGCAGTGGTCTCCAATGGTGTTTAAATTTTTAGAGTAACGCCTTCCCCCATACTTTAGTATCATCCGCAACCACTGCTACGTTCCTGAGACGTCTCTGGTATTCCTCTGGTGCTGATGCTATTCCTTGTAGTACCCTACAGTACTGATAGCATCCTATAGGGGTCCAGCGCGGTATAGTCACGACCCTCTTAAAGAAATTGTACCTGGCGTCTAGTACTGAATATTGCACTTCTGAGTCGATGTAGGGTCTCGTTAAGCCTGGGCATAGGGTATTTAGATCTGCGTATCACTTGATTTAGTGCATGCGGGCCTAAGACAATTCGTAATTCACGGCCTGGTCAGTGAACGACTACAACGTTGGAGATCTACTCCGTGGGCTGATCGACTTGCGACCTTTCCTGTTTTTTTTACGTGGTCTACTATAAGCTTCTGTTACCCCGACCCGTGGTGTACGTGGGACCTGTTGTACACTAGTATCTCCACGGGTTTTGCTAACTGCCCTTGGCCCTTCAAGACGTCCCTATATTCGTATATGAGATTCTCCAGCCTGTTTTTATCCTGCTCCACTACAAGGTTGGCTCTCTCGACGTCATTGGCCATCTTTATCAGCTTGAGACAGCTGTTTGCTAGATTGAGACAGTTGTTTGCTGAGAGAAGCGTATCTTCTACTCTGCCGATAACTTATGGTACTATAAGTTAAAGGTGTCTGTCCCAGCGATCGTTTCGGTCGAGCACAATGTTACCGACCTTGAGTGGTTATACATCTTTACTAATGCCCGGCCTTCACGATTTGTAGTCCATTGCAGAGTCTGCGTATCTTCAAATAAGTTTTTAGGCTCCATAACGTTGCATGTTGCACCTGTGTCTAGCACAGCTCGTGGTTCTGTTTGTTACCCGCCAACTCTCAGACGGATATACAGTTTCCTTTTCGGCATGCTGCCTATGGTTTGCTTTATCACGGCGCACTCTTTGGGAGTATTTTCTTCCACAGTTTTGACATTGTAAAGAGCTGCGTGAATTATGTTCCTCAGCCTCTCGTGTATCTTGTATTCGTCTGTGATGTATGGGAACAGACTTGTTCCGTACGGCGGCTTGCGTCTTGTCGGTCTCGTTCAATCATCCGAAGCGCTTTCTCATTGCCTTCATACGTCTTCAGTGTGCGCATCACTATCTCTATTGTCAACTTCTTATGATCCTCTTCTCGAAGGAGTAACCCTCCGGCCATCGAAAGCCGCTTCCCGAAGATATGCTCAGAGACAAGTTCGGGACGCGGGTTGTACGTAGTTCTCGTACGCTGGTCGCTTCATTTGTTGGCTCATCCGTTCCATAAATCCCTTTATAGACTCGGTTTCTCCTTGGTCCGCCTTTTTGAAGGGATATCTTTGGGATGTTACATTCCGGTGAGTTTTGTATCATTCCGCGAGGGTCATAATTAGCGCCTGCAGTGACGCATACGGTTATTCTCCAATCCTACATGCGACATCTTTTTTAGGTCGCCTCCACGCCTAGACTATTCAAAAATATGCAGTCTTGATCGCCGAATGCTGGACCTGAAGTGTGCCACTTACCTGCACGGGTTTTGCTTGCACCATTGCATGTTTCCAAGAAGATCATCCATTTTTCTGCGCAATCATCGTCATTGTTCATGGTCTGGAGATGTCGTCTTTATGTAACATAATTTTTTTGTTTACGGTCTCATTCACCCTTGTGGGTTGTCCTGTTATTGTTTCTTTATGGTCGCGGGGTCCCACTTCGTTTTAGTCGCGTTTTAGTCAGACTTTTACGTCGCTGGCGATACTGACTACGCGAGAGCTGTCGAGCGACTCGCCTCTTTTGAGATTGCAGTTTATAGATGAATGGTTGTGCCTAGTGCGTGAGGCCACGCGAGTACGTTTGGAACTTCATCAATAACTCCATCTACAAAGACGTTTGCTGCACTTTTTTTTTTTTTTAGAGGAGGAAATTTACTTCAAACGCACGGTCACCACCAGAGACATTCCAATCTCGATGAAAGTGGGCCGATCCAGTGCAGGGTTGACGTGGATGACAAAACGCCTCTGCCTGCTAAAACCATCCTCTGCTGAGAGTGTGCCTCTTCCCCAGAGTCAGGGTTTGCTGCACTTATAGATACTAGACTTTACCAACTGCCTCACAGCTTCTCCTGAGGTTATTAGCTACTCCGTTTTGAGAGGCATGGTTTGCTTTCGATGATCATCCATGATCAATAATTACGTAAACGGGTCATCTGCCAGCATAAAAGGATGACGCGTCTCGAATGGCTTATTCGAAAAGTGAAGGCGGCCTCCCAATTAAACAGCCTTCATCAATAAAAGGTTTAAATCCATTTATTTTTGTAGCCGTTATAGGGCTATTGCTCAGGAGACCCAATATGCCTCCCCCAAATAGCTAGCTTCAGCCCGTGCTAAGGGAAGCTCTCTCTCTCTCTGATCAGGAGAGCGGAGAGGAAGACGAAATGATATCTTCGCCGGAACACCCAGAAGAACCTGGAAAATAATAGGAAATCTTCCGAATACTCTGGAACTTGAAGATTCAATTGGGCCTCCGCCTTGAAGTCCGGATCGTGTCTCTCCGAAATGAGAAATCGAGGCGCACTATTTTAAACTGATGAACAGGTTCATTTGAATACCACTTGATTGAAAGTAAGGTATTAAATACCGAGGCTGTCGGTTTTCCGGAACGATTTCCGCAAATCGAAAAGGAGCTGAATTTCTCTCAAATAGTCCTTTGTCTAAGTTATTGGTCCACTCGGCTCCGAAACCGCACCGAGGGATAGAGCCATTCTATGGTGACCAAACAGAGTTTTTGGTCCTTTTAGATCAGTTTAAGAAGAAACACCTACGCTGACAATGGTTTAATCTCTTCCGATTTGAGACTCACCCAAGAAACACTTAATATGCGTATATGCAAATATATCCAATATTAATTATACTATTAGCCTTAATACTATTAGCCAATTTACGGGTAATAAAGTTTTCTGACGAATTTACTAGTGTCCAGTAGGTATAATAGGAGGTCTATATCATTAACCGAGGTTAACAAAGTAGCGTGAGGTTGAGACATATTGCAGAAAACATTATTATATGATCTCTATTACATTTTCTATATTAACAAATCCTATTTCACTTATTGGCCTAATGATTTTTCGACAAACAGTCTCTACACAATTTAGCTTCGATTATCGTTAGCATCCTATCCATTCATCGTTGGGCTACTGTCGAATCATGATGACCTGAACCGATGAAACACGTGGTTTTGCTATCTACAACTTTGTGCCTTCGAGTTTGATGATAAATATTAGCAACATGCGATTGGTGCTCATTTCTTGGACCGTTTCAGCAACACCAGGTCCCTCATCCTTCAATGCGAGAGACTTTTGCATTTGCTTGACTGTTATCTCGTTATCGACTAAGTCACGCAATATCTGATGTTGAGTCAAACAATTTTCTGCGAGATTCCAGATTCAGACATATTCATTTAGTCACCTTGCTCTTAACCACTCAATGAGCCAAGAAGGGAAACGCACTGCTAATGTGTCTGGTATAGCCTTAATTAATGCTATATACATGAACATCCACAGAAAGATTGATTCATATAATTATTAGATTTATCTAATATTCCACACGATTTCCTATTTCATTGAGTATTTTGGAAAAAATCCAAAGATCATAAATGGCACACACCCATCTTGCGGTGAAATCGACGCGATTCTTCATACGTTGCTTCTCTTAAACGTATCTTCATGACGGGTCTTGACGCTGAGTCCTTGCAACAAACTTACATAATACTGCTGATGATAGTGCAGATCACTAATGGAAGATTTCCCGTGGACAAACTCATTGAAGTGATCTAGAAAGATCATAAATTCTGTGTAGGCACCATAGAATAGCTCTATCTTAGCCTCCGGTGGCTTGGTGCTTGAATTGTTCACTTGAACAGAAGCGGCCAGACGCTCCAATGCTCTTTGAGGGCTATGCTCTGTTGCACCGACTTGCATCTCTTAGAGGTTATCTGCTTGCACCTGCACTAACAAACCCAGAGAGTTCCCACATCCTTACTCTTGACAACGGGAGCTAAACGACTTTAATTCGACAAAAATTTGATCGACAGTATCGTAATAGTGCTCGTTAACTTCCGACTTCCTTAGCTATATATTCTTTATTTCTTAATCGGTGATATTTTGCAAGTTTTGTTTGGATTGATATTCATACATCATAAGGACAGCGATTATCTATAAAATTTCAAAACCAGACTTCACAACGAATTGGGATTCTAACGCTCTTATAGCTTGCCATAGCTAATTTTTGTGTGGGAATGTATCAAACATACGATGGGCGTCAAATATTACAAATAGTAACAAGAGACGAAAATAAACAATCTGACAATTTTTACTAGGTTCCTCAAAAAATAAGTAAGCTATCATTATTAATTAAAAAATAGAAAAATTTGAATGAGCCATGAAATAAAGATGTTTCTAACAAAGGGCTTACGTGTTCACTACGCGTGGTGCCAGCTCACAAATGTCCTCTAAATCAGTTAAGTATTGATCTTCGTTAGCTAAATCGACGACAAGGCGAGAATTGTCGACCATGCGGCGTACTGCTTGTAGACTGAATAGGAAATTTACTGCTAGTCAAACGTAGCAGGTCAATCAAAACAGAGTTCTCTCCCTCTTAACGCGACTCAAAAACAAAAAATTACGCGACTCAAACTCAAAAAATTACGATTATGCAATAAGCAACAACAAGTGCAATATATGTTGATTGACTAATGATGATCACGTCGTGAGTGGACCTGGATGATCAGCTTGTGCCCCCTCGAGTGGGACTTTTCGCATTGGCATTTCGTCAAGGAAACCGGGCTGTAGTAGTCGTCCGTTACGACAATGACCGATAGATGGCTCACACCGTTGAATTATGCTGTCTTACATACGCGTTCACACCTAGGAACCACATCGTGGTTTAGGTTAGCGGGGGACGCGTTCCGAGCGAAAATGTCCACGGCAGCCGCGGCCACTTATGCGACCCTCTTACGAAAATGGTGAGATGGGGAAATGTACACTCAGCAGGTAAAGATGGGCCTGGATAGGATTATGGATGTAGGAACGTGCGTTACACACACAGCAGGGAGTACTATCAGGGGAGGATATATAGCGTCACCAACCAGTCTCGTCGGGGATGTCAGAAGTGAAGGTAGCGTGCCGGCTACACAAGTGTCACCAATCAACGCAAAACTCCCTTTTGTCATCTATCGCGTTCATTTGCGAGAACACTACAATTTTCACTTGTTTGCCTTGTCCTAGGTCATCTCGCCATCACTTACAATCACAGATGTTGGGGTGCTACGCGAAAACCGAGGCTGTGGTTGCACAAGAGCGAAATCAGTCAAGAGTGGTATCGGAGGCGAAGAATGGACTGCCAAAGGACGTGTTTGTGAGCGGGTGTGAAGGTCGATATGGTCAGCACGAGCGGTAGTGTACTCGAGTGGATAAGAGACTGCGCGATAGACAGGGACGCTGAGGGTCCCTGGGGCCCTCTGATGCCCCTGCTGCTGACCCTGCTGACGACCCTAGATCTTTACGAGAGCAGATTACCAGGCCACGATGGTGTAATTAATGACAACCTGGATGGACCCGATGAAGGCGATGACAGCGACGCACGGAACGTCTGCGTTGACACAGCAACAACCGGCGCAAGGACTCTCGGACGTTGCCATAACTTTGGAGGAATTTACGAGATTCGAAAAGCTGTTGCCCGACGAATGGCTCCTGTTCGGAAGGTCGTAGATTGGTTAGTTCAGCAAGAAGTGAAGACCACTCTTCTCGATGGAAGGTAGCTCAGAAGAGGTGTTTATTAACAGAACGATTCCTAACATCGGAACTCAACTAGACTGTGTCAAATGTGGCATTCAATCAGAGGCAGCCGAAACGTTCTAATTTACTGCAATTCTTTGAGGCCAAAGGATTTACAACAATAGTCTTTTTACATGCCGTGTCTGGGGACATCGGCACCGAATTACTTTGCCTCTGTACGTCACTAGCACCAAAGCAAAAAGTTAGGATGTTGGGAACAGGCTTTAGCACCTCGAAATCAACTAACCGAATTTAACTACTGATGGAAGGTTATGACATGCATCTGTAATGCCATGCATTGGATCCGCTTGGATTCCGCCCCTTTTATTTTATTTTTATCTCTTTTATTTATTTTTTATTTTATTGAGAACTAAAGCGTATTGTATTACAGTTCCGAAAATAAACTTGATTTTGAAACTTGAAACTTGAAGCTTAGGTAACGACGACGAGAGAGAGATCCTAGTGGTAACTGACGTTGGTTTATTGTAAGCGCCTCCATGGCTGTTCTCCTTTCGCGACTGCTGCTTGTTTGCGGGATCTTTGAATATTGACTACTGTCTAACCATAACAATGCAGTGATGGCGTCCTCCCGATACCTTCTACCTCCTCATTGTGTGTGTTTGTATTTTTGCACACAATACAAACACACATGTATTTGTATTGCTTTAAGATCCTTGGGTCTATATTCAATTTGGTTGTGTATCTGACCGTGTCTCTTTTCGCTCTTGCCGCCGCCTGTTACTCTCATATCTGTGTTCATCGGCCCAGCTACCTCCGACGCTCATGTGTTTGGCACCATCAGTGGCGGCTGTGTGGCGCATACAGGAGATGTTGAGTCGCCTGCACACACTCCGTCTTCTGTTCCTTGTTTGTGTTGGAAGGACCTTGTTGCCTGCTGGACTGTTTCAGCGTTTTCGTCCTACGCTGTAACTGTCTCCGCCGCGCGCTTAGTTGCCTTGTGTGATGAGATGAGTGTGCGATCTCTGATTGTCCGTTGAGCGGCTGTTGTTACCCTTGTTCTGTACTATGTTGACTTATTTCGCCTAGTGGAAGGGTGTCGTGCAATGGTGTTGGTTGTGTGTGTGTGTGTGTATCTGTGCATCATTGATGTTAATGGATTTTTAATTTGCAGTTCTTGAGAGAAGATGATGCACTGGTGTGTGTTAAGCCGGTGTTACATTAGTTGCGCGCATGGTGGTATCCAAATTCGATTCGATGTCCCCTCGGCTCAACCCACGATATGTTCGTTTGTATCGTTGGATACAGGTTCGTTCTGTGAATGAAAAGACATTCGGCCATTATCAATACCGTCCGGAGTAGGAATAACTACAAGGTGTCGTCTATCTCTGACCACCTCTTTGCCACACTCGGTGCGTGTTTTTTGTCATCGGGGTCTGATATATTGTCCGTTCGTGTAAAAAGTCCATCGGCTGCATTCGGACCCAGTGGACTAAGAGAGCAGGTGGGACTTCTTTTGTTTCAATGACAGATCTTTTTTCGCTTGCTGTTGCTTTGCGAAATTATTCGTGTGACCTGCCCATGATTATATATATATATATATATATAGGTGAGGTCTGTGATGACGCCCTGGGGGAGAGCAACCTCGGATATAATACACTACCTCAACCTGGATGAGGGAGTGGATGCGCCAGCAGCAGGCGATAATCAAACCATCAGACCAGGGCACACCGGCGCAGTAGAAGCAATAGACGAAGCGCTCGTGAGCCCGAGCCGGCGACCAGAAGCCGGCGACCAGTGGTTAAAGTTGTTTTTTCGATGGACGGGTTAAGTGCAAACACAAACAAAGGATATGGCTACGATTAGGTTGGCGAGCGGACAAGACATCGTATGGTTCACCATGTTGTAATAAAATTCTATCTTAGATCTAACTTTCTAGGCTATTTTCCCCAGACACCATCTTTATGACCTTCCTATCCGCGTCCCGTGCGTAAACGACTACTGTGGTCAATGAATTGTTTGTAGAAACCCCCAGCACAGGATACGCAGATACATATACAGGATATTTGCGGTGCCTTCCTCTCCTCTCTTTTTCAGAAGCTGGCAAGGTGTCCGGTAGATCACATTAGTTGCTGCTACTAATTTCTAAACCTCATTGCAGAGATACTGCCCATAAAAGTCAATATGGTTCAGGGAGTCGGAGGTTCAAATCTGAGCGGAGCTACATTTTGACACCCTTTGATTCTAATACTGCCACCACCATGCCCCCGCAGGTATCATAACCCTACCTAAGCCCTGAAAGATCACCTAGCCGTTAGTTTCGCCCGTTCCTCGTTTCACCGACAACTCGGTAAAAATCGGACGCCATTACTCTCCAGTCATTACTCTCCATATAATCTCCATTACCCTCGCTGACTTAAATTGCAAACGTCTCGTGAAGCTAAATCTAACGTGAAGTGAACTGGTGAAGCTGATCTTCAGCCGATGACACGTCACACGAGACCTCCATATTAATGACATCTTTAATTAATGACAAGAAACAAAGACGCATCCTTCATCGTGAATCAATAATCATAATTGGTATATAGTCGCGTATGTCAATTTAGGTTGCACTTACCCCCAAACGATCGCGACTATCGTAATTAGGCAGCACACTACTCCCCCACTCCAAAGCACGAACTTCCAGCACGGGCGCTTGGGCTGCCGGTATGCGCCAAAACTGTATTCACTTGGTCACGGAGATTCGCATTGTCCCTCTTTATTAAAGAGGGACAATGCGACAACGGCTGCTCGAGAATGATACTGTATTACAGTATCACTCTCGAGCAGCCGTTTTGACGTCTTGCCGATGTTGGTCGGTGGCGGGGTCGTGCGTTAGTAGGAGACTCATTTAGATCGACCGGAGATTCCACCTTCCTGTTACGTGTCGTCTCTGTCGTCCTTTGACTTCCTTGTACTGGCCGCTTCTTCATCTCCTGTGGCCTATGCCTTCATTTGACTTATTGAGATCTTCATCTCCTGTGGTTTCCGCTCGTTTCCACTGGCTGGTTTTCGCTCGGTTTCCGCTAGTCTCCTGGGTATGGTTCGTTTAAGGCGGCCATTTTTTAGAACCTACTAGAAACGCTACATGGCGGCTAGTTCGTGACAATTTGTGAGCTTCGTCACCTGGAGTAAGGAACGATAACAGCTGATAACAATACCTATCTAAATGCGCGTCACAAAACAAGCAAATATTGTGTGGCACTCCCGACCCCACTAGTCAACTTCACGGCGCCAAACAGACTAGATTCGTAAAAGGTTTTAAAATTAACAACGTCGTCACTCATGTATGACGAGACGTGGCCCTATAGACCGAGAGCGGGCTATTGGTCAACAGAATTTGTGAGACAGATCCGAAATAGAATAGTATGGAGACATTCTGTTACTGATACCGGTATCGACATTGACGGTGAATAACTTCCACTACGTCAACCGTTCATTTATGGTAGTCATTTGCTCTAATTTCCTCATGTAAGGTATTAGTTGTAATTGAAAACCCACTTATCGAGTATTTGCAGATCCAACAGTTCCAATCCTTCGTAACTAAACCAGTTCTTTGACAGTCCAGAGTTGATTGAAACAATCTGTACTTTGTGTAATGAAAGTGGGGAGTCAGCTACAGGCACATTTCCGCCTCTTTCACTAATTAGCAAGAGAGACAAGGTCTACATTAACATTCTTTTTTGGATTTCACGTTTCTTGACACTCGCGCCACCAGCGGCCGGCAGTACATATTATGACTATTGCGGAGAGGCAAGCTAACAAATAAATCATTCTTCAATCTTATCACATGTAAACTGCAGGTATGTATCGTAAATTTGCTTCTCTCAAAAGTTCGTCGTTCCCAAAAACATTAACAGTCCCTACACAACACTCTCGATTAGCCTGTTCCATGTTGATAAATCTGAACATTTGGGAAAATAGGGTCTAACAGTGACTTTTACTGGTTAGGATTCCACTCCTACGAGATTGTTGCCCTACTACGGGAAATGGCCTAGAAACCTCTACAGATATTCATGCGTAGTGTGAGTTTCAACAGTGTGTGAGGTACCCTGACAATTTCAATTTACCGCGAGGAAAGAAACGTTTATTTCTTTGTCAGGTCGGTCTTTATACCTGGCTTCGTCACTGGGCGGACCCGATGCCTTTTTGTACCTGGTGGGTACGTCGGATGCGTCTAGGGACGTTCGAAAAATCAACGACGCTCCGAAGGTGGGCCAGAAAAAGTGCAGCCCTTTGATAGAAGATCGCAGGTAAACCCTCCGGGCGTAAACTGTGTTTCGATTCCATGCTCATAGACTGCTGACAGGTCTATGTCATTAACTTGTTCTATTGGTGACGATATCGGTGCTGCAGATACTGCTGAAGTTACTTGTGTATATTAGCTTAAACGAACCCTTTGCATCGTTATTCTTTCATTATTATCAGTCAATTTTGTCCAGTCTTCTTTAATAAAAATTTCCTTAAGGCGCTTCGTCGAGCAGCCATAAAACAGTGATTGATCATGTGAGTTAGCTATGGCCTATAAACCTTCATACAGGCGGTCCATGTGGGTAAAGATATGACCCGTCTTGTGGTGCACACGATATGACACAAGTGAGCCCACGAGCGCACTCATATACGTATGCCAAATGTTGCACAGCTCATCAACTGATTGCGCGCCAGCAAATGTGTGGTTCCAATCTATAGTTAAGAAGTATTGAGTGGTCTTAATCGACGCTTTCAGTATATAAAAGGTCTGTATTGAATAGCTTTCACTTCTGTAGTAATCACAACAAAACAAATACCTAATAATTGTTTTTCGAGCTGACCCTCAGCTGTTCCCCTATCTGACAGGCCTCAGCTCATAACCTTTAGGTATTACTATGAGGCCCTGTCGGGGCCACCTTTGCTTACGAGTGGAAGAGAAAACAAATACCTACGGAGTAATAGGAGGAACTATATTTCCTAGTATCGCCTGATATAAATATGCTGCTTATGTTTTAAAGAGTGCAATAACGTTATCTACGTTGGATATTCGAAGTTCTGTTCAAGTTATCAACAATAGAACCGCCTAACATAACTGAGTGCCATTTACTCCACAATATTTTCCAGCCGGCGGATATTACTTGAAAACGGAAACTTTCGCATCTGGGCTGATTTCTAGTTGTTTAGTGCGATATTTAGTGGCAAAATCACTAGAAAACCCTATGAAATAACTGTATGATGTCTGCACTCCGTTCACGCAGAGGTGGTATATGAATTGGAACAAATTGTACACGTAGCTGGTCCGAGTGCAAAGATTCTGGACACCCCATTAAGTTACTCCTTCACAAAATTTCATCCGAGCATAGTACCGGGTCGATTCGAGATCCACAACTGGGTCGCGTGCAGCATTGTACGAGCTGCTGTAGAATGTTCAGGACGCAGAACTCCATAAAGACTCTTTCTCTTGGCTCAAGTGTTGCCTGAGTATCCACCTTCAATACATATAAATATTGCTACAGATGATAGTTATGAACATAACACGAATAATTTTCTACCATTGCTCAGGTTGAGCCAGAACTTTATGGTATTGATCTGGCCATAAAGTTCTGGATTTCTTTACCATAAAGAGTAAAATAAACACCCTTTCCCAATCGGTATGGGGACAGTTCGTGTCTCTTACTATCACTAACGGTTCACCGGTTACCACATACTCCTTCCCAGATATTCTGCGAAAGTTGCCTTTGCGTTTGATTTCCTTCAATATTATCGGTTCTAGGGTTGTATACAAACACCAGCCTGTTCATTATATTATCTCCGTTTATATCACAGTACAGATCCTCTCTAATGGTCTATTTTAGTATGTAAGATGTCTACCTGAACACAAGTGAAGGTTTCTTCATAAGTACTAAAATAAGACCTGTTCGGAAGATCGAGTAGGTATTTCCTTTTGAATAGTGACTTTTTCACTTAGCCATATTTCGACCGTGTTATGGGTTTTTGCGAATGCTTTGAGCTGATCAACTGCACCTGGCTTTGTTGAAAATTGTGCGTTTATGTAGAAGCATTGAAGGTCATTATTTACATTTACGTGGCCTAATCGATTTCGATTATATTGTATGTCGTTCTTGTTTTGGCTTATCGTATTCCAGTCAGACGTCACAAACGTCTGAATCCTTGGGTAATCTCAGATTTCCCCAATATTCTTCGAATCTAATTTCGTCCTCCCATTTCTCCGAGTTCGAAATCTGGAAGTGTTCTGCTGTGACCGCTTACCAGAATTACGAGCCTTGTTCTGAGCCTGCAAACGTGTTTAACATGATGATGACCGTTCTAACCTATATCAAATATCTGCCTTAAGTCAACTGTTAAGTCTACTTCTCGACGAATAATACCAAAGAATTAAGTATTCACAATAAATCCTACTATCTGCGGTAGCAACACTCCAGTGAAGTTCTGGAGTGTTGAATTCTGGACCGGCTATCGCTTAGCGCATTCCTTCAGTAAGGGCGGTAAGATGTATACAAACCCAGCTACGAGCACCACACGTCATCCTAGTCTGACGGAGATGACGTGTTTAGCTGACTCTCAGCTGCCTCCGTTCTCTCGTCCCCGTCTCGTTTTTCCGCCCAACTCCGTCGGCTAAGTATAAACGTCCATAATAGCGGTATAGGCTGGCACGAGTCCTTCCGAGTTTTCGACGCTCAGTTTCCTTGAAATTCAGATGGCGCTGTAATCTAAGGCTTCAGGGAACGTCGGTGTCACGGGAGTCTCTAGTAAATGGCTGAGGTTAGGGTCGTCGGCCTAGCTCACCCGCTGACCCGCCTGATCAATCGATCTCTGAGGACTGGCAGCTTTCTACGTAACACATAGGACGCCAGAGTTACCTCGTCGATCTAGATCCATTGAATTGGCCCTGGCGCATCTTTGTCGGGAAGCGACAGTTTGTTATTATTTTCTACAATGTAAGATTTCTTTAAAGTAAGATTTCCAGTAACCGAGCCACTGGAGAATATTGATGGGTATTTATTTACAATTGTTAAATTGACCAGTCTACAATAATGGGAAGACAGTATGATTCCGGCCCTGTGATGTCGCCTAATCTAGCGGTTTCTATTTTGCCAACTTGCAATTTCGTTTTCTTAAATTCACCGTTTCTAAGTATAGTAATGGTCTATCATAATAGTACCACAAACCCATCTATATTATGCTCGATCGTTAAATTCGAACACTCGGACGCTAACAATTTTGCCAGCATGACTTCGGCATTTTAACCTTCAACTTATTACTTTCGTTATTATCATAAATAACGGTACATATTTATACCATATAAACGTTCATATAAACGTGTTTACGGGGTATGACCGTTCTAACCAATATTAGATTGTTAGATTAAACCTGGCCTTTGTAATTATTGGATCTAGATTGTAATCATTAAACCTGGCCTTAAGACAACTGTTAAGTCAATTTTCCGACGACTAACATCAAATAATCAAGTGTTCATCTATATATCCTATTAGCTGCGGTAGCAATACTCCAATGAGCTTCAATTGGGGATCATTTCCAGGCACTGGGTGATAAGTTGTTGTGCTGCTTGGGCGATCTTCGTAGAGTTGGCCGGAAATCTTTGGGTCTTATTGACATGGGGGATCTCTGATCCGTGTGAAAATTGACGACGCATGGCGGCTCGTAGAGTAAAATACACCACAGCTTTGTCCTCGCTGGCGACTAAGTCCTTTTCTTCTTTACAAGGCTCGGGAAGAAATGCAAGAAACCCCAAAAATAGACGGAGTCTGCAATAATAACAAAGTCATTAAAAGAACGTCGTCATTTAAATGCAGCCCATAACGACAGGGGTCAGTGAACGGATGTAGATTTTTTTCACACAACAAACCGCTGTACTCGAACCGATAAACGGAACTTCCCATTAACACATAATTTAATGGTAGACGTGAGGATTAGTCCTAATCTTTTTTCTTGACGAAACTCTGGTAATTTTTCTAAACGACAGGATGAGATACTAAAATTTGCGCTACTATGGTTGATTCAAACCTCAGCCGACCCTAATCATTTTGACTCAACAGACCTCGGCTAATCGCACGCATTCGGAAATGCTCAAGTCAAATCAGGCGTCTAGGTAAAGGTGCAATCATCATCGGCTACATGCATACCCTTTCATCTTTAGCTAACGTTATTCTTGCCCACCACTGGCTACCCATTGAACAGATGGCATCGTTAATGCCTTATTGGTCGCGTCCACTTACTCACAGTCGATGCTTGGAACGTCGTCTTCCTCGTTACAGATCGCCTTTTTAACAGATACAGCATTAGCCAATATTAATGCAAAGCCACTAATTCTTTTAGGCTTAGTTCGCTCGTTTTTTACCCACCCAAGTGCATCAGAGAGTGCCATGGGTATGATTGTGTTGCTTCTGTTAACATCGTTGACGTTTTGTTCAATGTCACAAAGAGCTCTACTACGGCTGAACACGTCGTTATCGAGCTTCCTCGCCTCATTTACATAACTCGTCTGCGAGATGAGATTCGATACGAACGAGGGCGAATATATGAAACTGACGGACTTCGTTGAGAGTTGAGCCACCCCTTGAAGTCGACCTATGGACTCGCACCACGTTGCATTGACAGTGAGGTTCGTGATGAGTAGGGCCCTCGAAAGTGAACAATATACTTTGCCTTCTTCAGCCCAAGCTTCTATATTTTTACCGATGATCCTTGGGCATTTGTTAAAAGTCTTGCAAAAACCCTGGTAGACCAGGTAAGCGACTCGTAAAAACCGGTCTTCATAAACCCAAGCATTCATCTTCTGTTTAGCCCTCTTTATAAGATCTTGTACGATATTTGAGTTAGCAGTATACAACGATTTCAGTATGTTTTGGACTTCGTCATCTGCTAGTGCTACCATGAACTCTGATACCCTTTCAAAAGCGTCATTCTTTGTGGAGACCTTGTGCTCCTCTCCCAGAACCCCGTAAGCGAGCATTAACGGATAGAGTAGCCTCGGTAGATTTGGAAATCTTCTTAGATTAAGCTGTATCCAGGTCCAAGAGCCACGATTTTTTTCTGCTGTATACGGGTAGCCGATCTCACTCCC
Organism: Stratiolaelaps scimitus; assembly: GCA_019614645.1. Taxonomy (NCBI): domain Eukaryota; kingdom Metazoa; phylum Arthropoda; class Arachnida; order Mesostigmata; family Laelapidae; genus Stratiolaelaps; species Stratiolaelaps scimitus. Next base: position 3,329,540 of record JABWDB010000036.1, read on the forward strand.
GTTAAGAATTTCCACCAGCTTTCTCATAACATCACCACAGTTAGCTGAAATAAAAATCAATGAATGATATCTGATTAGAGAAACCTTTCGTTCATGCTAATACAGGTGTCCTGATAAGAAAGCTCGTTGTATTAATGAATCAGACTTTTCGATTTTCTGCTATTTGAATGGTGACGCACTAGGGGATACTCGACCGGAATGGAACTAATTAACGATCCATAATAACTTCCTGGCGCAGCAGATAATATAGGCTGACAAGTTCGTCAAGGCATTGTGGGTATGCTGACGTGTGGAATCTGTAGAATATACTAAGAGGCCATCAGAGGTATCCAGCTGGTCTCACGTAAATACTGACAACAATGTCAGAAGCACCAGAAACATGCGGAAACTTTTGACAAACGGAGAGACCCAAAGAAACTCACGCTTATCTGGCACGATAAGCACAGTGAAGCATCAACAATGCTTTAGGAATATACTAGCATTCATGGAAAACCTTGGAGGTACCATCGAATCGCACCCAAACAAAGCTCAAGTATAATAAACCGCCGAGCTGCCGACGACCTATCAGATTCAGATTTTAGCGTCTGTAGATATGGTCGCACTTTCTATTGCTTTGCCCTTTTGTTACTGCCGTTTTCCAGCTCACATAGTGGATCGTTGTGTAACAGTCAGCTACTTCGTCCCTTGATCGTGTAGTACCAGTCTGTGCTACTGTTTCGTCTCTTCTGATTGGGTTGGCACCTTGCCCCTGTACCGACCTGTACCAACCACTGTTGTTCGATCATCGACGAATCATCCTCGTTCTTCTTCTACCTCTTTATCACAGCCAATGGTGCGAAAAATGGCCACTAGGTACATCCGCCATTGATAACATTGGACGTTGTTCGTTTGGTTGCGATTGTCTTGGACATTTAAAATGCTACAATGATGCTGCATTGCAGGTGACTCGTTGATCTGCTTAACCTACAAGATAAAGACTCCCTCTGGTTCTCATTCTCTTGTATCTAAGCGCATTGCTGACTTAACCAATCTTGCTGTGGATCGGAGAAGAACTCGCATCGCTTAAAGTGGAATTATTTGGCTACCAAAGTGAGCCTTGTTTCGCCTCGGGCGGACATCGCTGCCCTCAAATCTGAGTTTCAACATTCGATGATATTCGAATTTGGTTCCACTGGACGGTCGCGATCTACGAATGGCGCCTTGGGACGTGGAGCCGTCTTCCCCCGAACTGCATTCGTATCGAGTGCTCCACACACTGTTAACCAACATTGTCGGTTCCGCTTGCTGGAGCGTGAACGGGGCGAGGGCCGACACGATAGTTGCCCTCCTGTGGTTGGTACTGTCGCTGGCGCAAACATTCCCTGTGATTGCTCCTACGTTTAGGAACAGAGCACTCGTCTCAAGATTAACCCCCGGTAAATGCAGTCACACAATTGTACTCTGTATGGCAGCTGAAAACTCAACATGGATGGTACTCGTCGTTTGGATTCCTTGTCAGTGAAGAGGATGAACCAACACTGCTCGATCCTGCATTCTGGCGGGGCGAGCACCATCATCAGACACTTGATGGCTCGCCTTCCTTAAGAAAACTTTCTCTCCTAATTCGATGTCTCCTAATTCAATGGGCCGCCGGATCAGCCGAGTGGTCGAGTTGTCGACCCGCCAAATCACACGACCATTCCAAACGGTCTGAGTTTGCAGAGAATCGCTCCTAGTCACTCGGGTGCATGTAGCTTAACGAAAGATCCGTTGCCAAGTGAAATGCTCTCGACGTTCCTCTGTCATACTGCGTCAAGCGAAATATAGATCTTCTCTTCACTCGCGAAGCCTGACTTGTCGCGCTAACGTGGATTGTCATTCGACAATCATTATCGTCGTGTTCATCTTCATCGTTCTTCCCGGGGTATATACAATAGTGTGTATATATAGGAGAATACTCATTTAAACGTTATGGAAGTACATCACGATTTCTTTGGTGAACATGTTGTGCTTGACATTATGTGCTGTCTTAGTAGTGTAAGTTTCGTGTAGTAGTATGCTGTTAAGCCTCCAACTCCGGTTGCTTCTAGGGGACTTCGGCGATCTGCCTCCGATTGTCTGGGCCACCCCCGTCATCAACGGGAATTGGTTTATTAACTGCTCTGATGACAATGATCTGACATAATCAGTCTCTTTCCCGACTCACTCTGCTGGCTGCGTGCTTAACCCAATGATTACCACTGATCCTGATTATATGGAAAATATTAGCCAGGCCCACTTATCACAGTGGTTCCTGCTTGGACATATTACTTTACATTCCTAACGTTCTTCTTATCGAAACCAAGCTAATATACAGGACAATGGAGTTAGCATCGCCGCTCACCTTGATGCCCTTGATTAAGTTGCATTCATTCTCGAATGTTGTGACCTTTACGCCATGTACACTAAATGCGTTCACTGCTGACACTATCTTATTTATCAGATCACTCTCAGGCCCGACTCGTGCCGCTGTATACGCAAAATCAGAGACTACATCGCTCGCTTGAAAAATCTTTAACCAACAATAGGCTCAAAGGACCTGAGCCCCTCCCAGTTCTCAATCTGACTCCGTCAAAGTGTCCACTACGGAGGGAAACTCAAACCTTCTTGGTGTACATTTCTCTGCAGTATTGCCTGCAGCATCCTTGAGAAGATCCTTGTTTCTAGTTTCTATTTCCACTTAGTCATGAACAATCTCCTTGATCCTGTATAACATGGGTTTAATGTCCATAGTTCAACTTCCACACAGCTACTGAAGGTGACCCAGAACTGGGCCACGTATATAAACTGTAGAAATGAGTTTCTCTGCATATATTTTGATCAAAGGAGTGCCTTTGACAGAGACGACCATCACCTATTGATTTAGGAAAATGACTCCTTTGGGGAGTCACGGAAATACTCGAATCAAATCGTATTTGGCTGATCGTGTATATAAGGTCTATGTACTCTCAGTCGATCCCATACTTTCGGGTGTCTCTCGGCGTGGTTGTGCTTCTTATTTATTGCATACAATCACTCTTCTGGATATTAATCGTTATTTGCCTTCTGGTGTCAAATACCTGGAATATGCTGATGGGCGCAGATAGGCGTTTCTGAAAGTTAGTGATGTGCCGCCCCCCGTTGTAATGACGCGGCCCTAACTACCCTTGAATATACAAAAGGTGGACACTCTTGGGACGGAGGGGATAGCAAGTCGGGTCGATCGAGGATAATTTAAGACAGACAATCCCGCACTAGCAATGTCGAGAGATGTGAACTGACCGGGTGGTGGACACAAAGTGAGTTGAAGTCTACTGTGAGAATCCCATCCTACCGGCCTTTTATATATTCATAATCTGACGAACCGCTCATCGTCACACCCCTATTATGAAAATAAATATAAGAACCATCGAACCGAGCTTGAAATTAATTAACCGAATCAAGCGGCGCAGTGCAAACAAACTATTAGATTAAATATCGAGACACAATCTTGCAGGGTATACAGATAGTCATGGATATGGAACGAGGCCCTCACTAGTGAGAAATTGCAAATCAGTGCTATTGTGTTAGAGCGACACACGTGTGAACCCCCCGCCCGTCAACTCATCGTGAAGAATGAGCCCTGCGCCGACTGGGCGAGGCCTTCCTCAGCAAGAACAAGATGCCCAACAGCCTCCGGCCCAGGTGCCGAGGCTCAGCATCTTGCGTGGACTTTGAACGACAAGCCGCAACGTATGCTACAGACTCGAGGTCCAAGCGCAGCAAGACGAAGCTGTCCTGCTCGCTGACCGTCGATGTAGATACACCCTCATGAGGGAGGGTGTACCTACAGTAATAATCTAGGGTCCCTGCTTTTAGCACTGGCGCGTGCAGGAGGATTGCATAGTAAACAATCCCGGTGACTAAAGCCGGCAATCCAATAAACTATGTCAAATATGCTATTGAACCAGAGGAAGCTGACACGTTCAAATTTACTGTGCTTCATCCGTAGGCATGCGATATGTAAACCTGTTTGCTTACCATTTTTTAGAAAGCAGTATCCATTAAAGAATACAGGTTTGCCTGCGCGATTCTTGGGCACAACACATTTCTTAGAGCAAAACACGCTTCCTCTGTTGACATAGCCCGCAAGGCAGGGATACAAGGTCATCAAGCGTTTGCAATGTTGATCCTTTATGCATTCCTTCTCATCATCTGACTTCAGCCCGATGAACCCCTTCGATACGTTGCCACCTGCAGGTTAAATTTTAGTAATGGGCTCAAGTAAACAAAACCACAATCAGGTGTTCGACTTTAAAACCATACCGAGGTTCGACTTTGGTTGAAATTTAATAATAGAATAACAATCAATAGCAGGTGAGGATGGTACACGTCTAGCAACGTGCATCGTATTATATCATTATTGTATGTTTGAATAAGTTCAACTATTATATCATCATATCACCATATTCCTAAATAGAGGGGTACCTATGTATCTCTAAGATCAAACATCAACTGCTGTTGTACTGCATATTTCCTGTCAATAATGGACTTCGTCACGATTAGAGGCCTGGATGCAACTAAACCGGGTTTGACATTAGCAGTGGAAATAGGTTCCCGCAGAGCTAAAAACAATATGTCGTCAAAAGGGGTAACATTCGTATAGTTATTAATATGCAGCACCCAGGGGGCGACTCTTAAATCCGTGATGTTATTCAAAGGAATTGTCATTAAATTATTTACACCCCTGGTTTTTAGCTTCTTCTCGAAAGTGCCACAGCGGCATTTGGCTCTTCGTTGACCTGATGATGCATCCTCATCCTCTGGGTTATTCCCCATTGAAACCACAGCGATTTGGTTGCCAGCGCTTGGCTTGTGGGAGCTAAGACCAAAGCTTAGCTGCGGAGTCCTTCCAGGGGAAGTCCCAGTATTTCAAACAAGCAGAAGTACTCACATTTCAAACAATTCCATGTACAAGTCTCTTCTTTGGGGCCAAAAAAATACAGCGATAGCAATAGTCTTAGTTTTGCTATAGACTTTTGTGCCCTGTCTGGAGGCATCGGCATTACCGAATTACTTCACCTCTTTACGTCACTACCACCAACTACCTGCAAACAGTTATAATATGGCTGGTAATAATATAATATAACAGCTATAATATAAAACTGGCTTTAATATCTCGAGGTCAACTAATCGGGTTCGACCACTCCTGGAAGGTTCTTCTCCTCTTACTCTTGGGCCTTATACAATGCCCCGAACACCTATACTCTGATGTTTGCCTGGAACGCAAAGCCATTGGGCTACATCTCTCTACAATATTGCTGCTTGTGACTAGAACATGGCTAAATCATGACTAAAACGGGAAAACATCATGTTTTTGTGTCTCGAAGGACACCCTCCAGCTGAAATCCATCGACAATTAGTGAACGCATACGGCAGGCCTGCCTTATGCGTGCGAACGGTGCAAGCTTGGTGCAAGCGATTTCACGGTAACCGTTCGGAAATCAGGTGGTCGGTCTTGACGGTGCTGAGCAGCATATTGAAGGCGTGCTCGCATACTTGCTCCTTGTGCTCCACGCAGCGAGGCAAGTGCTGCAGATACAACACACGACTGGCAGGGAGGATTCCGGAGAGCCACCAACATAAATTAAGTTTACTGCGTCTTCAACAAGAGCCTCAACGCCGTCCACTTCAGTCAGCTTCACGCTCAGACGATCAACAGGAACAGTCAGCAAAACAGGTGACTGGTTCTTCTTTGGTGCCAAATGATTTACAATAGTCACTTCTTTAATCCACTTTTGCGTGCCGTATCTGGAGACATTGGAGTCACCGAATTACTACGTCTCTGTACGTGACTAGCACCAAGTACAAAAAGTTATGATGTCAGGTACACGGTTCAATATCTCGATATCAACTAATTAAGTTCCAAACTCTTGTAATAAAAGGTTCCAATTCTTGTAAAATATTCACAATAAATAACGGATGTATTTAAAATAATACACACTACATTACGTAGAGGGACAGCGCCAGACTGAGATTATCAGTGTCGAGCTCGTTGACAGGGGGAAGTTGGAACAATCGTCCGTCATTTGAAGCATTGGCAATAAAGAGGATTGCGACACCAGGTCGCAATCCTCTTAACCTTTAGGACCTGGCCATTATATTATAATACAATACAGGTAACGCTCTCCACACAGGTAGGTTCAGAATGACGGTAAACGGCGGCAGGCGAGAGGATGTCTATTTGCATCTCTGCACACCGAGGGACAGGGCTTTGCAAAAGGAAAGATCCTGCGCGCTTGTCCCCAGTGGCGCGGATTAGTCTATGGTAGACCCCTTCGCGGAAGTTCGCAGTGAGGGGGCCATGACCACCTAAGGTTTCAAAAGCGAGGGGGGCAAAGAAGTGGGTTGCCTGGAGTGCGGCGTACTTCCGTAGCTTGGCCCGTTCTGCACGCGCTACCGCGTAACCCTTGTGCAAGGGACACCGGCGGAGCGGAGGGCCTTCAAGAGCGTGTCATTAAGCATCGTGTGTCGCAGATGGCGGCCGGCTCTCCGCTCGCACGGGAGTCTGTGATGGCCATTCGTTGCGACAGGGACCCACGCTCGCAGCTGTGGGTCGCAACCACAGGGGCCCCGAAGCGCCAAGGGACGAGCAAGGCAGCGCGCGGAGCCATGCCCCCGCACCAGGCCTGTCGACGGCCCGGAGGCGAGCTTCGTCAACCACGTGTGGCGCTGAGGCCAGGTGGGATTCCCGCAGCGCATTGTGGAGGACATCAGACCATACCCCCTGGTTGTCCTGAAGGACCCGCGCGCGGACACCCGTCTCATCAAGAGGGGAGAACTGTAGCAACCATGACGGCGACCGCCGTGAGCGAGGCTACGTAGCAAACATCAGCCAAGCACTGAGGCTGCCACCGAAGCCGACCGGAAGGGTAGCCTGCAACGCCGCTGCCAGAGGAAGCCGGAGGTTTAGGATCGTCGTCAGGGCGTTCAGCACCATGTCGTCATAGGCGTGAAGGGCTGAAGCCTCACTGACGGCCGCTCTTGTCCTAAGCAAGTGCTGCATGCGCGCCGCCGAGAAACAGGATCCAAGGAGGGGAGCCGCCAACAGCGGTAGTCGGTCAAGCATCACGGCAGTCCTCTCAAAGCAACGGTCCAAGAGTGGCCGGATGGTCTCGTCCGTAGGAGGGGAGCCGACGAGCTCAAGGGACGACCTAGGAGTGGGACGGAACCCTGGCAGCAACCGCTGGAAGTCGAGGTGCGGGTCCAAGGCAACGGTCGTCGGATCGCCCGCCAACGTTCCGTCATCCATGTACCACAGCCACAGGCGAGCCTGGAGGGACGCAACGAGGGGCCGGAGGGCCAGGCGGAAGAGGGCTGGGCCTAGCGGGTCCCCCTGCTGGAGCCCGCACTCGGAGCTGATGACGGCGTTGTCCATAATCCGATGGGAAGGGCAACAATAGGCCAGGTCAACCAGCGGGAAAAGGCCGGAGATGTGCTCAGCAATCTCTCGCAAAACGAGGTCCCGGCGGACCGTGTTGAAGGCATTGTGGAAATCAAGCCTGACCAGGGTCGCTGTTTACAGGAACGCGAGTGAATGAGATCATCATACAACGAGCATCGCGCAACAATGACCCCGACCGCCACGAATCCGCCTTGGTCACGCCCGTGTTTTTTTCTATGGAGACTTCATACATGCGCAGCGGTGTAATGTACCAACTGGATCTGTGTACTGGGGTTACACTGCTCTGCACGCACCAGATTTGCAAAAGCGGCGACCATCACAGGTCGATGCACCTGCTGCTCAGTAAGCCTGCATGTCGCCGTGCCATCATTCCGGCCTCGCTGGCCTGCATTGCAGCAACTACGGCGACTACCGTTCGGAACGTCGGGCTTCGACAAGTTCAAGGATGGACACCGTTTCGAGGCAGAGTTGTACAGAATCTGTCTCGAGAATCGACACGATGATGGGAGACAGATCGAAATAGTCGCTCGCGATTTCTCCGCAGTCGCCAGGTGTCAGTGCCCACCCGAAGTAGTGCAGGCCATCCGAGGATTTGCACAGCAATACTCCCTCGCTGATAGCGCTTACCACGAGAACAACGTGCCCGATTCCTCGGCACTACTCATTAGAATCGACCAGTAACACGACATCATTCACCGACGGCCGGTTCACGTTGTTACTGAGGAGTTTATGGCGTCCGAGAGCTTGCTCGGGTGGCTGGAATCGGATAGGAGACCCCTCCTACAGTGGTGGGCGCCCCAGGTTCCCCATCTGCTGAAGAGACAGAAGCACTGTGACAAAATAACGATGATCTAGTCCACAATGGAAATTCGTACAGTGTACTCATGAAAAAACGTCACTCTATCTGCGCCCGGGCAAATAACTACTTCGCAGCCCTTATCGCTTATCGTCGAAGCGCAAAGGCCTGCTCTACGACCTTCAAATATACTTCCTCCTCCCAAATATCATTTTGACAGTATGGTATTTGTCGAGGATGCGCATACGGAAGAAGTGAATGGACGAGCTGAGGCCCGTCAGATAGGGGAACAGCTGAGGGTCAGCTCGAAAAAAAAAAAAAAGAGATTTCAAACACTCGCTACCACGATGGGAACTATTATATGAAGCATCATCAAGGCTTCATCGAGGCCAGTAGACTGAAGAAATGGCGAATTGTGTTTGGCTGATCATCTGCGGTGCCCGGCCAGACGTCACTTAAATCACATCTGTTGCAGGGGCCGAACATGAACCCAAACTTGATGTGGATGAGCTTACGGTCTACCGACCGGTTGGCTATAATCCACAGACTTTCACCGGTCTAGCAGTAGTTGATTGGATTTTAGATAATTCCATTTGTGCTTCCTATGAGTGGGATATGAATAAAAATAGCAAAAAAGATAACAATGATTGTCGCAACAACTGATGATAACAGCAAAGGCTAAGGTAAACCCTCATTTATCATTTATCCAGTTGGAGCCATCACCAAATTTAATGGAATTGATTAGTTGACAAACTATGACGCAAAAGGCGAATAACTGAGATAATTAATATAGACATGACATCGGTGAACCTGCAGATCAACATTTCAGACCAACAAATATCTGTATTTATCTTAATGTGTTCGTTCCTTACGTTGACATGAGAAGTCCGTGAGAGTCGTTGGCTTCGAGCCGCTGCAGAAGGGCGGGTTCGATGCGTTATGAGCACAGACGTTCTTTACGATCTCGGCACAGGTCACGGAGCAAACTGGATATGTCCCTGTTTCTTCTAAAAATATAGTGTTTTTTTGTTAAAAATGGAATTAATGCACCAATGCACGCCTGACCATTGACCATGATGGCTCCGTCCATTACCAGTGGCAGTTATCGATCTGATCTTGCTTTCTATGAAACATGTGAAGCTTGTGAGGTATTAATTTATGATTAATCGGGAGATATGCATAGAGAGATGGATTTCGAATTCTTCCTCACGCATTTTTCCGACGAGACTAACCATGAAATTGAAGCAGAAATAATAAATTAGTTGCCCTTGTGGAAAATAGAGAGAAAAGTCCTAAAAAGCCAGGTCCGCAAAAAGTATTTCTGGTATATTCAGACGAGACTTCACACAAGGCTCAGTGGAGGCTCATAGGATCTCGGATCACTTCATGTCTGCCGCTATAGCTTGTGATGTTAAGTGATATGGTTATATCAAGTTATATATCATGTCAAAGTGTCTAATTCTCTTCTGCAAAAAACGCTATTTGTGCCTCTGATATGCTATGGGCTGTCCATACGGGGTGGTAGCTTCAGTGGGATCCTTCATCGCGTCGAGGTCACTAAGAACGACGCCCTCAGGACTGTGTTTGGTAGACAGCGTAGAGATTCGGTTGCCGACTTCTTCAGAGAACTCAATCTCCTACCAATTGGGGCGTGGTACACCGTCCATGCAGCTGTCCTAGCCTTTAAGATGGTCAGAGATATCATTGCGAATCACCGCGGCCGCCAGTCGCCCCACCCGTCGTGCCACTCGATTTGAGATGCCTTTTACTGTTAGAGAATCAAGTCGCCATGCTCTGGCCTATCGACTACCAGCAGTCTGGACCACACTCTCTCCGGAGATTCGAGCCCTCCCCTCAGTAAAATTATTTGCCCGTGAAGTAAAAAAAAGAATCGCCAACACGCAGTAATTATTGAATTGCTCTACAACCCGATGGTTTTATTGTAATTAGTCTGCAACTATATAATATATATATATATATATATATATATATTCTACTTGTCAATGATTGTGTTAACAAATCGACGAATATAACTGTATATATTGTTAAACTGTAAATAGTTGGCAATTATAATAATAGCTGTCTTTCGACTGCCACAGGTCCCTGTCACGGAGACTTAATATGCGCACCGGATTGTGGTGTGCATGGTTTCTACAATTATATTTTGTCAGTTTATCTTGACCGTGTTCTAAGTCAGATTATCCTGACTATCCTGACCTTGTTATATATATATACACCTTTTATGATAAATTTGTTTTGCGAGAACTTAAGCATTGTAAAACTGCAGTTCCAAAAATAAACCTCAAATTAAATGAAATGAAAATATGACAGGGGGTAATATTAAAGCCGATGTGGGTAAATATACATATGGACAATATGTAGAGGGTGTACCAGCTAATAACGGAGCACTCGTGATGCGTTCTTCATAAACACCGTTTTAATTTAAATATGAACATTTTTTATAATTTATTTGATATTAGAGTAGAACAAAACATCGTATTCACTGTACCCAATACTCACTTTGATAATGTCCTCAATTCCAGCCACAAAATCTAGAATATCAGTGCTCGGTTAATGCACTGATCTGCTAGCAGCGTAAAGATTGGCAGCCACATAGAAAATACCGCGGCAATGACCAGCCTTTGTCATATATGAACAGAATTACTTTAACGAGCTCTATTTACTTTAGTTTCTAACAGGTTGAAGATGTTCGTTAATTAACTTTGAATAAAATTTGTTTGTGTGACGATACGGTTGTGTCCGCCCCAGGATAGTACGAACCTAGCTATTCAGATGATGGTGTAATCTTCTAAGATTAAGATACGAATAAAACGACTCAATAGGAGAACATGCTCCTGAAGAAGGAGGCCCCAACTACTGGGACGGAGAGGGGGGACGTCTATCCTGAACGAAGAAAAGACTGAAGCATAGAAGACAGGATTACTAACCACCCCTCAGGAGAACAACCTGAGACTGAAGACAACTCACCTGACGTCATTTCAGCCACAGTTTGCAATACACAGAGTTATGGAGTTTCTACAAATATTGTGATATCAACAAGTAATTTGTTGTCAAGCGGATTGGACACACGCCAATCGAATTATTCCTAAATCCGCTTATAACCTGATGGGTTAGGTTGAACAATGTGACGAGTAAATTGTCTCTATACAACAATATAATACAATACAAATAGTGGTTTATTAACGGAACTGCAATTATAGTAATGCTTATAAGTCCTCGTAATAAAATAATGATTAGAGTTGGCCTTGCCCTGCGGGCAGCGGCCAACTCTAGTTGGCGGCCCGCCGCCGGCGGGCCGCCGGCGCCCCGCCCTGCCGCCGCACCATGTTGAGGTTTTTTTGTTTTAATTAAAGAAGTATCCACTTTAGGTATATGTATACCTATTGTAGAATTGTTCAGCTTGACGAAACGCATCAGAAACACGCGAGAAAAGTACCCCTTACATAGAACACCATGTTAAACACCTTTAAGAAAAAAGGAAAAAAATGGTCGAAAATGCGATTTTAGCCTGATGAAAATATTTACAAAGTTGTTCAGGACTCTAAAATGCATCGATACATGCAGAGAAAACCACCCCCTACATAGACCTCATGTTAAAAAATCCCCCACTACTTTGACCCCCACCCCCCCCAGCGACCCCCACCCCCCTAAAAACATAGCCCTCATCAATAGCTACACAATGATACCAAACATGCCCATATTGAAAAAAGTTAAACCCCAAAAAAGTTCCGCCGAAACGAAACGGAAGTCATTGTCAGACGGACAGACATCACGAGCGTTAATAAAGTATTTAGATAAATAAGGTACAAATATTCAGGACCATAGATCTACTCGATAAGAGACTCAGGTTGTTGTTTGACATCTTGACCGGCTCTCCCCGAATTTGACACAAATATATCCAAAATTTGCAGCTACCGAACCGTTTGAAGTCGATGGTCGCAGTGGTAGGGAGGACCGGTGTGACGACAAGACGACATTCAGTGGTCATTGCTGACGGCTTCGGCGACACGATGGGTCGATCTACTTCGGGTAGTTTTAACCAACCAGGACCAACCACCAAGCGTCGTTGTCGTAAGACAATTCGACGGCAGGAACATCTCGTGTAGCAATGTTAAGATGTCCAGAGACGTGGCTTGCCGAATAAACCATCAGTCACCATGCGACTGTCTAGTTTTCAAGAGAGCAGACATACCGCAGATAAAGCAAAAATGTGTCAAAGAACCAACGCTTCTGGGCCAATGGGTCAAAGGAGATGGCATTCTCGGTCTTCTTGGATGCCTAGACAGATCACGCACTGATAAACGACGTGTTTAAAATGAGTCCAGAAGACTAACCCATTTCAGGTCCGTGTTTGGTGACATTCATCGTATATTCCTCCCCAGCCTTGGCGTCGAAATCGTTCCAGGAGACAGAAGGGGACCCTACAGGCGAACAACCCTGCAACTCACTCAAGGCTCTAATCGACGTACTAATGCCATGGAAATGCCATATTTCAGGAGGTACCTAATTCAGAAAACAAAGCAAGCCAAGGAGACGCGGAGACAGCGAAAGATTTCAGAGGGTGAATGAGTCAACAATCAAAGAAGTGCGCGTGTGAGGATCATGAGAAAGTGAAGCTCAGAGACAAACTCATCCTCGGAACGCGTCTCGCTACAGCAAGAGAGACACTCTTCCGCGAGGAAGATCACAATAAATTGACCACGTCATGGGCGTACTAGATACCTAGGAGGATAACGGTCGTGCACTACTGGTCATTGAACGTGACAGAAAGAGTACCAAGGGCACCAAAGAGCAGGAGCATGATGGTGCGGTAAAGCGTCATGGGACAAGACAAGATGGCAGAAAAGGACTAGAATCAGGAGTCAAACCACAAGGTAGGAAGCGAAACAGTGGACGGCCACACCCCCCATAAAGATGTCCCGCTTTCGGACAAACCTGCAATAGGTGTAATAAATCGAATCATTTCGCTCGGATGTGCAGATCCGGACAAAGCACAGTGTCAAGCAGGTACAAGTCGAGGACCCTGAATACAAAGGGTTTGAAGTCGGCGAAGCATTCCACACTGAAACAATGGGAAAGATGCCGAAGCGGAAGCTCTACGTCACACCTAAGACGAACACAGACAGAGCCTAGAGTGCTCCGCGACACTTGCGACTTCATGGGCAGAGAAGCCTACCGGCATGCATCAAAGCCCTTCAACTTGACAGTGTTGAGAATGTATGATCACTCACGGGTCATCAAGATGGGGCCAGTATTTCTGACAGTTCGAACCAACACAATCAAGAAGGCAATCAAGTTCCGGGTAGTCGACGAGGGGGTGGGAACAACTCTTATAGGCAAGCACATGTCTAAAACTAGAACCAATACAAGTGTGTCAGGAAGTAAAAAGTGTGAACATGATGATTCAGTAAGGCAAGGACCGCATGCAGACCTTGACCGAGGTAGGTGTGACAAACGGGTTGTCGTTTGGACACGTAATGCACGTTTAATTTGAATTTGGCGCCATTGGTTTAATTATTGTTGCAATAATCGTGTTTGGGAGCGTGTGTCAACTATAATAATAAAACCTATCACATTATTCATAGTTGTATGTTACCAGTGTTAGAAGTGTACTATGTGAAATATAGGTTCACAGTGTAATAAGCGCACTATATTCAAAGGTTCTTCAATAAATTGTACGGTGAGCTTGTTCGCCACAGTTCAGATCAAAAACCTCATTGAGGCTATTGCAATAGAATAGGTAAACAACGATCAAGCGAAACAAGTCGCTTCATCGGCGCAAGCCGTGCCTAGAGTGACTACGCGCCAGACTCTAGCAGCACAATATATTCCACGGTTGGGGACAGTTTTTCGAAGTTGCAGTTTATTTCCGCCACGACATGTCCGCGATTGAAACGTTCTGGCGTCTCAAGGACTCGATGGTGGGTTCAGATTCTTCAGGACCGGTTCGCGGATGCGTCAGCCATCCGACGAGCCCATATGCAGGTTATCACCGGACCGTGCACCACTCGCGACCTCGATAAGCCAGAAAAATTAAATACATTTATCAGTACTTTAGATCAAATTGTGAAAGCTTCAAGGACACGGAGAGTTGAAAGCACAGCTGTATCATTCGCTATGTCTCCGATGGGCCGAAAGTGTCTATCTCATTCAACTAAGTTCGGGTTCGCGTCTTGGAGACAAACGATAGAAGGAACTGAGGATACCCAGCTAGAATTTATCATAGCATAGCTACAGCTACGTAGAGAATGAAATAGTGAGTTAGAACAGCAGAGGAGCAATGGTGATAGGGCTAGCCTCAATGGGTCAAACCGGCCGAAATATCAGTTTGCAGCTTCTGCTAAAAGAAATTCTGCATCGAATGAACATCAGTTCGTTAATAATAATAATAACCATAAAAAATATGCAGTTTGTCCGAAGAACCGCTACGATAATAGCAGAAATAATTTCGCGTTTAACATAAGTATAATACTATGAAAGACAATCAACTATGCTTGTTCTGTGATGAAACTCACGATAGCAGAAAGAGCGAACAAAATATACCACTGTCGGAAGGTAAGCAAATCCTAGCTGCGAAAAATGTGTGTTTCAGATGTTTTGAGTTCTTTCACACCGCCGATAAGTGTAGAAATTCGAGGATCAATTGTAGTGAGTGGAAAGGGAAACATTATTCGGTTATGTGTCCAAAATTAAATAGCACCCCGAATAGTCTCTAAAAAATGTGCGCTTGATTTTCGGGCTCCCTGGAAGAGTGCATCCACACCGACATACCCAAACAATTCTTCGATTAACTAAAACCACACACAATTGCTGATGACAGGTTACGATTGGGTCTGTGCTAACGATAAACATGTACTATGTCGTGTACTATTAGATCCAGGCCCACAACGATTGTTCGTGTTCAGAGATCACAAAAGATGTTCTCCCCAAAGTTGCTTACACATACTTTCATTGCTGATAATTCAGCTGAGCGACGCTCAGCGTCAGTTGAGATTTTTGTTAGACACAGACGTGCTACCGCGTATATTACAGAATAATGTACGAGTATTTGGCGACCTCGTTGCGATCTCATACGAAATTCGAATGGTTCTTCTACGGCGTAGAGAAGACGTTCGAATCTGCGACCGCCCACTCAGTGTTGTGCCTATCAAATTTCATTATGCTCCCTCATGAGCACAACGCACGTTCAGTCGAATCAGACCTCATTATTGGTGCAGTAACTCTCTCCGATTCTACTGATTAACCCATGTGTCAGCTGTCGACGACACATTGAAAGATTTAAAATTTCCGAACTGAAAGAGCCGAACGGTAGATACGTTGTTTCGCTACCATTCAAGCCTGACGTTGCAGGGCTGGGTGACAACGCGAACATTGCGCTTTCGCGCCTCCGCTGGCTGTTGAAATCTGCGAAAATGGACGTCAAGCTGTTGGCGGCAATAGATAAAGAGATTGCTAATTCAACCGCGGCAGGATAAGGTGAACCAACCACACCTCGAAGAGAGGGTGAACCAGTGCATTATTTGTCTATTCTAGCCGCCTCGAAGGTAGCTGAAGTGAGGATTTGAAAGTTCGTTTCGTAGAGGATGCCGGCGCTCATGCGGAAAACGATCTTGCTTTAAACATTATCCTGCACCAAGATGCTTGTTTGATTCCAGACATAATAAAGATCCTCGTGCATTTCAGAAAAGGTCCTATTGCTATAACGGCAGATATAGAAAAGGCTTTTCATCGATTCAAGGTGAATCCAAAGCATAGGACGTTCTTGAGGTACTTCTGGCCTTGTCACCTCGGAGGACCCAAACACTCCAGTAAGAGAATTCTGGGGCACAGTTTTGGACTTTGGTTTAAACTGTTGTCTATGGTTGCATTGCGAATGTTTAAAATATCACCGCAGGCAGCAACAGAATGAATTTCCTCGGGATAAGTGGTTCATTGCCGAGCGTTCGGATCTATTCCACATGGATGACATCTCTTTTGGAGCGATGTAGGATAGCGAAAAGTTTAGTTAATTAAAAAAAAGAAGCTCGTTGTGAAAATGTTTTACGTCTGGTATTTTTCATTGAAAAAAGTGGGCCACAAACTCCTAGCTTCTGACAAGGCAGCGTTCGAAGGCCAACACGACAAAGAACTCTTCGGAAGACACTAATGTAGCCTGCCTGTGTTAGCTAAAATCATAAACTTATAGGGGTTAAATGGAATCAACTTAGCGATTCTTTAGGAGTGTCTCTTTCAAACGCTCTCCAGTCTCTTGAAACAATTACTCTGTCAAAACGGTCATTGCTGAAAAAAAAGGGGTTAGATCTTCGAGAACCTCGGCATACTATCGCCAATTTCGATAAAGGTAAAGATGCTTTTGCAGTCACTCTGGAAGCACAAATGCGATTGAGACGACGCTCTCACAGGTTCCAACTTTAAGGGATATACACGGGCCTTTTCGAATGCTCTCTCCGAACACACAGATACGACAATAGAGCGTTCGCTCAACATCAACAACAACAAAAATACTGCTAAGAATGAACACATAACGAAACGATTTTCATTATTATCACTCGCGTGATCATACACAATTTATACCATTGCATCTCTGCAATAGTAACTACTTATTGTAATAATTTATATACTGAAACAAATGTAGCATAGATACGAATGCATCCATGCTGAAATTTTCATTCAAAAACACAATGCTCACAAAATTTCACAACTCACATCAATTTCCACAAATTACTATGTTTTTCATCGATTTAAGGACTAAGTGATCCCCCATATTTGTTTCGCGACGCAAATTTCAACGCGTATCGTTGCGTTGTTTATTTGAGGTAAGTTACGGCTGATGGATCTTCTTCAGTGAAGTTCGTCTTTGTAAAAGTCAGAGTACGCCCTCTAAAACAAGCTTGGACCATTCCGCGAATGGGCGACGTCATCGCAGCAAGAGTGGCATCGAAGCTTAAGAATTTCTTGGGCCATTTGATCGCTTCAGTGACCTACTGGGGTGATAATTCTGCCGTCCTGGGTTGGCTTCATGACGTTCCAGAGAGGTGGAAAGTATCTGTAGCGAAGCGTATCACCGAAATTTACTCAGTTTCCGACAAAGACCCCTGGAACTATGTGCAGTCCAAGGATAACCCGGCTGATCATTGTACAGAGGTATTAATTAGACACGGCAGCACTAAAGCAATTCTGGTTCTCTGCTCCTTCTTGGCTTCAGTCTACAGGTCGGGCAGAAGCACAACACAGGCTAAATACCACTAACAGTGCATTGGATACAGCAACTGATTGTGAACGTCAAACACATGTAATGTGCGCTGCCATCCCACGTCAATCCTCAACAGTGTTGCAACTGCTTAACGGATGGTGATTTTTCGATTTATTGACAAGCTCAAAAAGATGACAAGAGTTTAAACTGGTGTCTATGCTGACGAGTTCATCAGTGCAAGCAAGATATTAATAAAAAATCCAAGCTAAAGCCTACACAATTGAGTATGACTCCAAATGCCATGTAATGTGCCAAAGTCGAGTTCCATTCATCAGTATCAGCCATTCATGGCTGCGGACGCAGATGATAATCTCATTCGCTGCCGCTCTAGGCTAGAGAAATCGAATCGATTTCCATACGAGGAGAATATCCTATTATCCTACCTGGAGAGAATATTCTTGTCAGGCTGCTGATTAGCTGGACACATTTGTACAAATGCCTTCACTATGGCGGTTTAAACGTCTTATTACGCCAGCTTCGTTCCAGTGTTCTGATCATTCATGCCCGAAGGGTAGCTTGTTCAGTGCTTGCAGATCGCAAGACATGTCTCAAATCTCGTGTTCGCCAAGCATGCGAAGTGACACCGCCTCTGCCGGCGTTTCGTGTAGAGAGTTCGCCACCCTTCGCATTCACTGGAGTAGATTTCGCCGGACCAATTTACTCACGCGACGACAACGGCAAAAACTGCAGGAGTTACATTGTGCTCTTTTGATGTGCCACGGTCAGAGCCGTTCGTCTGGAATTAGTGCCCAATCTGGCCTAATTAGTGCCCAATCTTACGAATTCTTGTTAGCACTTCGTAGGTTTCTCAATCGTCGTCCGATGGTTTTATTTCCGACAATGCTCTCTCTTAAAAGGGCAGCGGCCGAAATGAAATTGATCTATGACGACATTCGGGGCCGTCAAACCAAATCTTTGTTAGCAAAGTAAAGCATAACAGGAATTTATCACTGTTCTTACTGGGAACGTTTATTCCAAGTGATCAAACGTCCTTTGCGCAAAGTCTTACGCACTAATTGCCTCCCTTTCCGAGGGCTTACGACAGTGTTACCAGACATTGAATCTATGGTCAACTTGCGGCCACTAACAACAGTAGCATCTGACGCATCGGAAATTCGCGCTTAATGTCCAGCCGACCTTCTAAACGGCTACCGTGCTACTTTGGTTCCTTCAGAGACATCGATAGTAGCCGCCTTTTCTATATCCAATGGCCCAGCGATCATACTCTCCAAACAGCCGCTTCTGGATCCGTACTGGAAGCGCTTTAAGGAAGAATATTTGGAATATCTTCGGACAGCGCACCTACGTAGTCAGACAACAGTCTCCAGGCCGCTCCAACCCGGGGATATATGTATCCTGTAAGACCCTAGCCCGTCACGTGCCTTTTGGCCTTTAGTGAGAGTCGTTTCGGCTCACGGCGGGGAGAGGTCGGATCTCATACAGAGATCCTGTGTTATCCAGCTACCTTCAGGCCAGCGTTAGACTAGGCCCATTCATCTATTATATCATCTGGAATTATTCATTCATGAACTTTCGAGGTGAGGAAAAGCAGTTTGTTGAACCAAGATTTCGCCGGTTTCCTTTGGATTTCCTACTCGGTCATCTACAACTTTCTTTATTTCAAGTGAAAACGCGGGTCCGCGTTTTGCAGGAGACTTTGACAAACGAGTTGTCGTTTGGACACGTAATGCACGTTTAATTTGAATTCGGAGCCATTGCTCTAATTATTGTTGTAATCGTCGTGTAAATGTACGTTTACAGTATCTTGAATAAAATATGTGGTGAGCTTGGCGGTGGCGCCAACCGGCGGTCAGGGGAGAGCCCCGAACTGTCAACAAGCCGTACCACGACAAGCGTACCAGGCCTAACGGGGTACGGTTGCCATTCCAACACCATCACCCTGCGGGGCAAACAAAGAGTCTTACGCATGTTCTGGGGCAGTGATTTTTCCATGGGCACAAGGATTTATAAATAATAGCAATGTATAAGTATGGACAGTCTGTCAAATGCCATGTATAACAATGCAAAAAAAATTGTCAAAAATGTCACTGTCTTTAATAGGATGATGACAAATGTTTTTAGTAACATTTCGGTTCTACATCTAAACGCTGGAATCGGTGGTCTCAAAAAAGTGGGTCAACTGGAGATGTTGACAAATTTCCTTGAAGATGAGGGCTCTGGATTGGGCGTGATGGTGGCGGTAAGCGAGACTTGGTTAAAATGGTCGATTACATCGGCTATGGCATCTCGGGCTTCGGCTTCGTTGGCTCGGGCAGGGAAACGAATAGGCATGGGGCCGTCGGAGGAGTTTATATTCGCTCGGGGTGTACTATAGTCGAATCCGTTAGAAGGGGCTAGTGATGATGGTACAAGCGGTGCGTGTTCTCTTAAGGAAGCCATGTTTAGAGGACTAGTCACTTCCCATGTAGGGATACGCTACTGGATGTACTCGAAAGCATGCTGCCTCAGAATAACACACGCCCCTGCAGTGTTATGGGTGACGAGAACATCAATCTTCTAGCTAAATGTTTCTGTGGGGTCCATCATTAATGCCAGTAAGATGAACATTACTGGCTCGATTGCCGCAAAGGCCTACTGAGGTTACCCCTGTTCTCTTTTGCGGTATAATAATACCATGATCAAAGTCGGTTAAATGTTATTGCCTCATGCTTCACGAAACCCAGAGATGGCAGGGACTCCTTGAGACCCTCGCGTCTAAGTGGTACGCGGTAATTGCTATGTTGCGCCGCCTCAGGGAGCTGGACATCCCTGCGGGTGGCCTGATATTCCTCTACAAAAACCTTGCTGATCCCGCTCATATGCTATGGTTTAGCCGTATGAGGGGGGGAGGCTACAAGACGATTCTTTATGGAGGAGAGGTTGTTCAAAGTGAAGCTATTCGTGCTATCTTCGGTAATCGCCGCATGGAGTCCGTTGCTCGCATCATGAAGATGTTCCGAGTTGCCTCAACTGAGGGTACTGTATTCACTCCTGGTAGCGCGCCTTGCCTTTAAAATATCAACCGGTAGTATTCCAAACGATATTGCCTTCCCTATTGCCCCGGTGATGAGAAGGACTACCCGCAGGCCAACCGAGTTTGTGATGCCACCTGCCATTAAAGATGCTAGCCAACATGCTCTCGCTTATCGCCTTCCGGCCGTCTGGTGTTCTCTTCGTCTCGAGATTCATATACTCTCTTTAATTGAAAAAATTGATCTGATTTGATTATACTCTGATCCATGTATCGTTCCAAGGCTTCCTTCATTTCATTTCATTAGTGGTTTATTTTCGGAACTGCAGTTTCACAATGCTTAAGTTCTCGCAAAAAAAAAATTGAATAAATGGTGTATATAAAACAAGGTCAGAATAATCTGACTTATAAAACGGTCAGGACAATCTGACTTACAACGTGGTCAGGATAGTCTGAGACATATCGTAACCAGGATAATCTGAAATATACAATTGTAATTATATTCACATTTTAAACCCTCCCCGCAAGAAACTTTTTTGCTTCACTTGCAAACTTTTTAGCTGAAGTGAGGGAACGAAGCTCGCGAGGGAGCGAGCCCCAGACGACCGGTAGACGGTAAGCCAGAGCTTGGCGGCTGGACTCTTTGACAGTAAATGGCACCTCAAAGGTGGTTGGGCGACGGGTCGAACGCTTCCTCACCATCGTGATAGGGAAGGAAATGTCGGCTGGTACCTTACCACTGCATGTTTTGAATGCAAGGAGAGCAGTCTGAAAGGTGCATATGTCCTTGAGGCAAAGCAGGTCAAACTGTTGAAACACATCGGCAACAGAGTCCCTACGACGGCGGCCGAACACAGCTCTCAGAGCATCATTCTGAATGATTTCACCCCGGCGAAGCGTGTCTCTGAAGCCGCCACCCCAGATTGTGATACCGTAGCATAGCAATGGAATTAGGAGCATTTTGTAGATTAGAAGTAGCCCAGCGACGGGCACCCCAACTTCCCTAAGACGGCGAAGTGATGCGATAACAGCATAACATTTTGGGGCAAGTCCAGTCAAATGGTCGTGCCATCTCAGACTGTCCTGGATCGTCAGGCCTAAACACTTGACGTTGCGTGACGTGGGGACCGATAAACCACGCAGTTGCACAGACTGGATCTGGATTGACCTCTGCGGTGCTCGAAAGAGAGTGATACCAGTTTTACTTGCATTTATAGCAAGCCCAAACCTCTCAAAAAGGCGCATGACCTCTTCAACTTTTGACATCGATAGTTCAATATCCGCCTGGATCGTCGAGGGGGTAATCCGGAATAGGAGCGATGTATCATCAGCATAGGCTATAGTCTTACAGAAGTTGCCAGATGAAATCTTCATTAAGATAAAATTGATTAGGATGATAAACATGTACGGCCCTAGAATTGAGCCTTGGGGTGTCCCTATGTCAACTACCCTCCAGGTAGACTCCACTTTGCCGACTTTCACCCTCTGTCTTCTCTCCAAGAGGTACGACCGGAACCAAGCGACAACAGTCCGCTTACATCCTAAATGTTCCAACATCTGAAGAAAAAACGAGTGGTGTACGCAATTGAAAGCGGCAGAGACGTCAAGGAAGACACCCAGACATAATTGATTGTCCTCGATGGCGTCCGTGATCTCCTGCCAAAGGTGACCCAGGGCTAGTTCTGTGGAGCGTGACCTGCGGAAGCCGAACTGGCATGCTGAGAAAAAGCTTATGGAAGTGAGGTGATCCGCCAACCTAGACAAGACTATCTTTTCCAGAACTTTGGACAGATAGTCGACAAGCGAAATCGGCCGATAATTTGAAGGTAGCCTGCGATCGCCCTTATTTTTAAAAAGAGGGACAATCATGGCATCTTTCAGCCTGCGGGGAAAGCAGCCTGATCTCATCGAGACATTGATGACGTGAGCCAGTGGCAATGCTAAGGTTGACGCAGCCAACCTAATCAGCTTATTAGGCACACCCACTGCCCCGAGACTCCAGGATGCTTTCGTTGAAATCAACGCCCTCTGAACCTCTGGAACGTCAACCCCGGGGAGTTCAAATTTGGGTTCTAAAGCTTGCAAAATCGATTGCAGTTCGGGCCGAATGTCCTCGTCCAGGTGGAGAGCGGAGACCGTTCTCGAGCCGACAGTCGCAAAGTGATGATTTAACTCATCAGCGATGGCTTGTGGAGAGGAAAGCGGGCCTGCACTGCTCTCGAGAGAATCCGGGAGTTCCACCCTACCACAGCCTCTGCCACAAGAGCTATTGATGAAGTTCCATAGCTGCCCGCTCTTGCCCCGGAGATGAAGAAACTGGTTCTCATAAAACGAGGTCCTCGCGCGCCTGAGTTCTCGCATATATCTGAGTCGACTACGGCAGTAAGCAGTCCTTGACTCTTGGGAAGGTGTTTTCAGATGCCAGCGATACAGTTTGTTGACATTCTGCCTGAGGCGGCGAAGCGAAGCCGAGAAACGAAACTTCTTTTGTTTTCGAGGCGCGTCAGACACAAAAGTTGTGAAGGACTCCTCATACACCTTATGGAGTATGCTGCTGAAAGCTTCAAAACTGGCGTCAGCATCGTTTGCATCGACAACCTTGAGCCATGACAAGCGCGGCATGCGATCCAAGAAGTTTGAGACTTCCTCGGGGCTGTGTTTCATGACCAAATTTGTAGTGACGGATTCTCTTGGACAATGAGAGCGTCTACCTGCAAACGAGAGCAACACTGGGTAATGGTCAGAAAAGAGAGGAGTGCACCAGACCACAGGTCAGATCACCAGAAACTCATCACAGTTGCCAACGGCAATATGATGGCAAGTGCCAGAAGCAGGCCGCGTTACCTTATCGATGACATGACGAAGGCCTCTAGAGGTAAAAAAACAACGAGTAATTCTCACTGAGTGAACTAACCAGTAAGTTTATATTCGAGTCTCCCATAACTATGCACGGCAAGGATCCTCCTGCAGGAAGAATATCGTCTAACAAGTTACGAAATGACTGGAATAGAAACCAATGAGGTAACCCTCAAATCCAGATTTCCTAATGTGCACCCGAACGACCTGAACATTGCCATCATCACTGCCCTTTGCCGAAGTCTCTAGAACACTACAACCAGCTCGAACGAAGATTCCAACTCCACTTCCCTGTTTGGCCATTTCCCGCTCCGACCCGAAAAAAGTGAAGTCCGAGATGCCAAAACCGTCGAAGTCAGCCGTTTTTAACCACGTCTCACTCACTACCACCGCGTGCAAGTGTCTCAAGAGCCCTCTCCCTCCAGGAGGTCTGCAAGTGTCTCGAGTTTTCCCGATTTCTTGAGCCCTCCAGTACCAGCATTCGAGTGAAGTGCAGTGAAATTACTATACACTGGGGTTCTTGAACCAACAAAACCTGTAACTGAAAACTCCGGCACACCGCACCAGGTCTGGCAATCACTGATATTATTATAATTGGGGGGATTTATGGTAAATGTGTCCATAATTATATAGATGAGTATGCTTTGGCACCAACTGACTTAACATTCATTGAGACTAGCACTGCCATTAGCGGTCCTAAAACGTTAGTTAAACACCTAGCGGCTCGGGGACACACTGCATTAAGAAGTCTGAACACGGGCTTCAACGAGGTGGTGAACGCCGTCTTAGCCTTGTGGCTCCTCTTGCTCCCCGAAATTTTAGCCACCTTCTTCAGCGGCTTTTTCTTCTTTGGGGCCAGAGGTATTGAGGTCGTGCCAGGTAGGTTTACTTTGACCTCGGTACCCTCTTCGGACCCGACGATGACAGTTCTCACAACAGCAGCGTAAGATTTCTTCATTACATAAACATAAACTTTTTCGGGCTGACTCTCAGCCAACATTTAACGTCCACGGTACCGCTTTTCGCATTACCGATTTCTTCATTGCTTGCGGCGCTTCTGCGGAACCTCCTGTTGAATCTGGGCCCAGGATACACTGAGTGCTGACTACTTCGACAGTATTTGCCTCTGGATGGTGCGATTTCAGTTTTTGAATAAGACGACTTTCCATCCTTGCTTTCCTCTTCTCGATTTCGCACGCTCGAAGCGGACAGGATGGAGAGGACGAGATATGAGACCCTCTGCAGTTAACACACTTCGCAGAGTTTTTACATTTGTCCACCAAGTGTCCCGATAGCCCGCATCGTTTGCAAGCAATTTTATTTCTACAGGCGGCAGCTATATGGCCTAACCTCTGACATTTGAAACACGAAGTGGGGGGCCCAGCATATAATACAACTCTATGCTTTTTGTAGGCCAAAAATACCTCGGTAGGAGGGACCTTATTGAATTGCAGAAGAACTCTATCGGTGGGGAATTCACGAAGCTCGTTCTCGATTCGTCTTTTTATCAACTCCCTCTTTACGACGACAACACCCATGTCCGCAAGGGCTTCCAGTTGATCGTTGTTGGAAAATCCTCGATCGACATGACTGATTCTGGCCCAGTTCTGCTCAAGTTCTCGACATTTGCACATCACTGGGGTCTCCAGCAGTGAATATAGTTGCATTACCTTTCTTGCCTCGTCAACAGTGTCTGTCCACACATGGATCATACCAAATCTAGACTCCGGCCTCGTTCCAGGGAACATTCTGAATAATTCACCACACAGGGCTAACAATTTTCCCTCGAAAGGCTCACTTGAGAAGTGTGTACCATCTTGCTCTTTTACTTCCACTCTCCGTCCTATCACAACGCGGAATACGCCTTTCGCGTTTCTATTCGCACTATCCCTGATGGCCGCTATTTTAACCATCATCTTGTAGACTCTCTTTGTAGTGTTTTTATTTTCTACCTTGGTCCAGCCTTGAGCGGGTTGGTCGCTGTTCCCCACCTGTACAGGGTGCACTTTCTCCGCGTGCATCTGTTCTAGATCACCGTCGATGTTAATGCAGTTAATGCAGGAGTCTACCGGATCTCCACTCACTCTCTCCACAGCTGTCGACACTCGATCAGCTGTAGCAGCCCTCGGTGCTAATAGCCCAGTTACATCCGACGAGGAACCAGCACCGACAAAAACCTGCTTATTAGCTATCGCCGATGTAGCTCTCGTGGCCTTCTGAACGCCGGCGAGCTTAACTCCCTTACTCCAGTGCCGACTCTATCCTCCCCATTGCGGGGCTGACAGTCCGCCGAAGCTTTTCGAACACCACTACGTTCGATACGTATACAGTTATCACAACAAACAACAACTCAAAAACAGCTGTGAGAAGCCCCTCAGCGTAGCACGAAATTCGAACTGCCAGCGACAGTTACGAAGCACGTGATCGCGTGAAGAAGCTTCACTTTGGGGTAGCCTGATGGCTGCGACCCACGCAGCTGCTTATAATTTCAAGTGTCGACGTGGGTTTGTAGATGCAAACAAGGTGTATTCTAGAGCGATCGAGGTCGAATTCACCTCCAACAAAACTCAGTTTTGTCACAAATATACTGCCACAAAGATGCACTGAATTGTCTTCAGCCACCTCAGCGCTAGCAATCACCGTTGAGAACTTCAGCTCTCCACAAACTCGGCGAATTTTGCCGGAGCAAAACGGCCGTGACGCACCGCGTTAGAAGACGAAGCTTCTGATGAATGATTTTACTTACTACATTCTTCTTAAATGAATGATTTTACTTACTACATTCTTCTTAAATGAATGATTTTACTTACTACATTTTTCGTTGTAGATAAACGACAAGAAGGCGAATACATCCGGAAAACAACGCGACTTGTAACATATTCCATTGGGGCAAAATCCTCGAGAATCATAGTCGCATTTATATTGACAAATATTCCTGTAGAACTCGTGTCCGATTACGTTGCATTTACAGGCAGATGTGAACCATCGTTTGGAACAGGTTGCATTGGCCTTAGTGCATAAGGCTTTCTCATCGGTGTTACAGCCTCCCGTTAGTCCCATTAAGAGAGCTAGAAGAAAATAAGCCAGATCGGAGGTGTAAATAGAGAAACGCAAGTCCTTAGATATGTTGTCAACATTCAAAAAGGTCACTAGCAAACAGAGCAAATCAGGTAACGACATTAAAGACTTCAAACTTTGGAGACCTGCTGTTGATACAATTACAGACTGCGACGGGCGACAACTATTAATGATCCCAAAGGCCAATGAAACGGATAGGTGCTAGATGAATACTACTACAGCCACTAACACCAATACCTGGCCTAACGGTTCGACTATTTGTGTTCACCCCCGAGCCGTCTATTTTATTATTTATTTTATTCAGAGTCTGGGGTGCACTGACGATAAGAGGTCCTATGTATGTTTTCAGAGAAGTCAAAAGCAACCGTATTTGCTGCCACCTTTTGGTACACATTGTCAGGAACGGATTTTGTCCGGCTGGGTGAGTTGTTGTACCGAATTATCTTGGGTAGTCATTCGACAGCCTTAGAAATTCTTCATGTTGGGAAACATCTACATAATTATCAATAATTGTCAATATTAAGCAAATTTAAGTTTATCTAGGTTAAACTTACCCGCCAAAACTGCGATGACCGCGATGAGGCAGCAGATCGCTCCCACACTCCAAGCTATAACCTTAACGCACGCGCACTTTGATTTATCGGGTCCTTCCAAATATGCATCTATTTCTTGGCGGAGGTTTACGTTTTCCTGTTGGAATTCGCTATTAGTCTTGATCAACCGTACAAACTCTCTCGATTCAACCTTAATCGGCCCTTGATAGATCGGAGAGGACTCGGGAACTGTCCTCCTGATACGTGCCAGCTTTGCCTTCCTCTCGTCTCTAAGGGAGAGTTCATCTCCCCCAGGGGTCCCTGGCCTGCGAAGCGTAGGGAACCGAAACTCTTCTTCATCTTCTGCAGACCATGACTTCCTTTGACCTGTAGTGACCGCATCTTCATTTCCTGGCGTCTTTGGCTTTCTGTCACCTGCGGTAGCCATGTCATCTCCAGCGGTCTCTGCCTCTGGCTCGTTTACGGTGGGCATTTATTTAGAAATCACTTTGGCAGGTTGATTATATCATTTGCGGGTATCGCCGCCCGGGAAAATGCGCTGATCTGAACTGCGCGTCACGAAGCATGTAAAAATGATAGGCACTACGACGCACGTTGTAAACGTCAGGGCGCCAAACCGAGGAGATTCGTAGAACAGGTTATCATTCACAGCGTCGTCATCCATGGAGAACGAGAGGTGACCCTACAGACCGCGAACGGGCTATTCGTCGACAAAATTTGTGAGACAGATCTGTAAGGTATCAGTGAAATAACTCCTAATTATTGTATGCTTCAATAAATACCAGTATGGTCGGAATATCAGTGACAAAATGCCAGTGACACACCATCGCCCTTAGAATAACAGACAAATTCGAGATTTCCCAAGACATTATCTTATTTATCTCCACGGAGCAAAATGTCAAGATGCAAACTAGAAAAGAACTGAAGAATTTGTACGAGACCAGATGTGGATGAGGCCGCACGGATGTAGCCAACGTATTTAAGGTCTATTCCTAGCACCTGTGTCGTCCAACTGAAACCATAAAATAAACGATTCGACTACAGATCGATGTTGCCGACATTCATTTAGTGACCAATATTTCAAAGATAAAGAGGACATAATCGGAATATATCCAAACGTCGAACGCAAACAGGGATTACTATTAGCAAAGTTGAGCAAAGCCATTTGTGTATAATC
The DNA here is from genome assembly GCA_019614645.1 of Stratiolaelaps scimitus. NCBI lineage: Eukaryota > Metazoa > Arthropoda > Arachnida > Mesostigmata > Laelapidae > Stratiolaelaps > Stratiolaelaps scimitus. Next base: position 3,357,687 of record JABWDB010000036.1, read on the forward strand.
CCTAGAAGAAAAGAGAAATCTTGAATCTCTTTGAAGGGATAGCTTGTTGGAAATGTAAAATGATACAATCACGGCGAGTTGCCGTCAACCGTTCATTTATTGTGCGCACTTGCTCAAATTTCCTTATATTAGCTATTATTTATTTTTAACTAAAAACCCACGCATAGGAAATTGCATGCGATACAATTTTGTTTTTCTGTCAGTCTAACATAGAAGTGAGGGACAACCTTAGGTCAGGCCATAGTCCAAAGAGCAACCACGTAACAAACAAGTTGAGGCACCTTTAATCGTCAGTAACCTAAACATTCGACGCTCATAGACGCCTGCGCTGAACGACTATAAAGGTTCCGCTTCGCGATGATTCGATAGAAGAGATTAGGGCGAGAGAAAGGTCTGCTTTTCATTGAATTACAGACACTCGGATCCCAACTCTGCTCTGAATCAACTTGTATTCATCGAGCGATTCAGCGGTCCACTGGTCTCCACCCGGCTGAATAAGTGAAACTGAAACTGCGAATCTACGATCTTCTCTACTCTACCGATAAGGTTATCGACACTGGGTTCGTTCAAAATTACTTCAAAAGGTACGGCGACCAAAATAAAAACAAAAAATGAACAGTGGACCCGCTCAAGGGAAGAACGCACACTAGACGAATGGTTTGTGCTAGAAGAACCGGACGCGGAGCACCCGGTGTCACCACCCTTCGGAGTCATAAAAATGTCGCAAGAAACTAAGCAAGCCTCTGGAAAAGGTGACGTGGTTAACCCGCACAGGCTAAAGGCGGATGGCAGTAACTACGTAGTCTGGAAATCTTATATGCAATGGTATGATGATTATGATTATTATTCAAACATACAGTAGGTCGGAATTTCTAGGGATTATGGGGTTGGGGGGGGGGGGTGAGGACGACAATGTCCCGAGGAAGGCGATGGCATTGCCTCTCTGCACGGCGAGGGACAGGCGCTGCAGGAGGAAAGAGCCAGCGCGCTTGTCCCCGGTGGCGCGGATCAACCTATGGTAGACCCCCTCGAGGAAGTTCGCAGTGAGAGGGCCGTGCCCGCCCAAGGTCTCAAAGGCAATGGTTGTTTCAAACGGAACAATATGCTTGCTCAAACATCACAATGCTCGAATATGTGGTTTCATCTGCGACAGGAACCGATACAACGCCCGACGAGGAACTGATAATTGCCGAGCTGGTTGAATCACTTCGCTCATCGCTAAGTCAACCCTACTCTCCGCAATAAAACGGAATCGCAGAAAGAGATAATCGAACTATGACTTCTCTAGCCCGAACCATACTCCTAAGCAACTCTATGCCGAAATCATTGTGGGTGAAGCCGTTCTATGCGCCATCACACTCCTGAACAGAGTCTCGATAAACCCAGCAAGACAACTCCTTTGAATTTACCCAACAAGACAACTCCTTTGAATTGATCTACAAACAAAAACCCCATTTAGGAAAGCTACAACCTTTTGGTTAACCACGTTACGTCTACAACCACGATCCAACCAGGAAGAAATGGCACGCCAGAGGTATCGAAGTCAAACTGGTGGGATATGATGAAAAGATAGAAGAAGGATTAACATATGAAAACAAAAATAAATGGATGGAAACAATGAAAGATGAACTGGTGTCAATGAACAAGAACAAGGTATGGGAACTACCTGAGTTACCAATGGGTCTCAAGACAATTAAGAATCGATGGATTTTCAAGAAAAAGACCGATGCTCAAGGAAACGTGGGACAATTCCGAACGCGACTAGTGATCAAGGGATATGCTCAAAGACCAGGTATCGAGTTTCAAGAATCATCCAGCGCAGTCGTTCGTTTCGATACAGTAAGAACAATCAACAGCTACAGCGCCTAGAACGAGCTAAAATTAACGGAATTTGACATCAAAACGGCATTTCTTCATGATGTACTAGAAGTTGAACTGTACATGAGTCAACCTGAAGGATTTCAAGACGGAACACAACGCGTATGGCACCTGCGAATGAGTCTCTATAGATTAAAACAAGCCCCAAGATGCTTCAACACCAAACTCAAGGAGATACTACTCAGAAATGACTTACACAGAGTCAAGCAGACAACTGTCTATTCCACAAAACAGGCAAATATACTGTACTGATTGCCATCTACGTTGATGATGTTTAATCGCCACATCGAGAGAGGACACCTTATAAATCATATTAAAACAGTTCCGGACAAGGCAACGGAACAAGGCAAATAGTCACGTGGCCTGTCTTATGCCGAATAAGCACCCAATGGGAGGAGAAGATATATGGGCAAGAATATAAACGAAGGTATTATCCAATTACTACACCCGCACCCAGTACCATACCTAAGCCGAAAGTTAACTCAAATTGTGTACAATGGAAGATATCTACGGGACTATCAATGTCAGTTACCTTTATAATACTACTAATAATCATTATATAAAACAGAGTCATATAAAGCGACGTCATACACGACTACTGACAAACGCAGATAACAATCCCTATCAAGATACTGTGGAAGATGTTATAACACAGGACTGAAGGAAAAAGGGAGGATATAGAAAATTGTATACGATACATTGTATGCGTCTGTCAGTCTAACATAGAGGTGAAGGGCAAACACAGGCCAGGTCATAGTCCGGAGAGCAACCATGTAACAAACAAGTTGCGGCACTTATGATCACCAGTAACCTAAACATTTGACACTCATAGACGCCTGCGCTGAACGACTATAAAGGTTCCGCTTCGAGATAATTCGATAGAATTGATTCATCATAAACATAATAACTCACAGATATTGAATGCATTTTCTAAGTACAAAACTTTTTTATTTTTTTTGTTTTTTCCAGCTTACCCTCAGCTGTTCCCCTATGCGACAGGCTTCAGCTCTTAACCTTTTAGGTATTGCTATGAGCTAAGTACAAAACTAGCGATATAAGAGGCCTGCTTTTCACTGAATCAAGCACCCGGTTCTCAACTCTGCTCTAAACAACTTGTTTTCATTGAGCGAGTCAGCGATCCACTGGGTTCCATCCGGCTGATCTCGTGAAACTGAAACTACGAATCTACGATCTTCTTTGCGGAGATTTGCGGAGTACGGGTTCCATCATGTTCATGTGTGGGATGTGGTTTACATGACCTGAGCGAATCCCGCCGATGCCTCAGATGCGGAGCCTCCTGCCCGCGATACCATGCTGCAATCTGCCAGCACGTCACTTCGATCAACAACCTGGCGAGATCGTCAAGCAGCGGATGACCGGGACGAACGGTGCTCAATACCTTCTATATATAGTTTTATATCTTATATATTATATGGATATTATAAACTCTGATTATATATATATATATATAAGGTGCTAGAATGTCAACCATCGTGCAGTCCCAAACTAGGTGCTGGCCTCGGTGGAAGGGGATAAGAGTGAGGCCGTCAGGGCGACGCCCGTCAGTAGTGTCGAGGCCCCGTGGCTCCCTTGTGCAAGGAATACCGGCGGAGAGGTGAGCCCTCACGAGAGAGTGTCGTTAAGCATTGTGTATCGTGGATGGCGACCGGCGCTACGCTCGCACGAGAGTCCGTGGTAATCATTCGTTGCGACAGTGTGCCTGCAACGCTCACAGCTGTGGGTCGCGACCACGTTTTATGTTACTCTGTTATTGGCATTTCATTGAATGGAATTAGTGAGAGTCAGAAATGTGCTTGAGGGTGGAAGACCCGTTTAGTTATCAAGGATCACCTATTGGATCCCCAAATCCTCGACACGTGGGTTTTTAATTAGAAATAAATAATAGTAAATATAAGGAAATTTAAGCAAGCGTCCACAAAAAATGAACGGTTGAAGTGTGGGCGGCGGTTTGCCGTTATTGTATTATTTTACATTTATAACAAGCTGTCCCTTCAAAGAACTCCCGATTCTTCCTTTCTTCTAGGGGTGAATTTTTCAGACTGACTCACAGCTAACATTTAACATCCACGGCAGTGTTTCTAGGGGTACTACACAGATAGCTTTCCATAGTGATTATTATATTGTCACCAATAATAAAATTATTTGTTGACGAACAGCCCGTTCCCGCTCTGTAGGGTCCCCTTTCATTCTCCATGGATGACGACGCTGTGAATGATAACCTGTTCTACGAATCTCCTCGGTTTGGCGCCCTGACGTTTACCATCTCGTCTTGACGTGCTTCGTGACGCGCAGTTCAGGTCGGTACATATAACTTCCCTGCGAATGATATAAACAACCGGCCAGCGTTGGCTCTAAAATAATGACAGCCGTAAACGAGCTAGCGGCAGAGACCGCAGGCAATACAGTGATCAGTACAGGTGACAGAAGGCCAAAGGCGGCAGAAGATGAAGATGACGTGACTACGGGTCAAGGGCCAGTGGCTGCTTCGGGCGGCCGTTCGCGGGGGAGTTTCGCGCGGTTGGCCAAAACTAATACCGAATTCCAAGAGGAAAACGCGAACCTCCGCCAAGAAATTGATGCATATTTGGAAGGCCCCGATGAATCTAAGTCCGCATGCCGTAAGGTTATAGTTTGGAGTGTGGGAGCGATGTGTTGCCTCGTCGCGGTAGTCGCGATCTTTTCTGGTAAGTTTAACCTAAATTAACATAGGCGAATATATACTAATTATGATTATTATTCATTCACGATGAAAAATGTGGTCTTGTTTATTGAAGGTGTCTTACTCTACTCTTAATTTGTTTAATATTGACGCCTATGTATGAAGTGTCATCGGTTAAAATGCAGCTTCACCATTTTACAGTGCATTGATTTTAGTTGTTCGATCCATCTGACCCAAGTTCTAAACAAAAAAATTATTGATAATGTTTCCCAATATGAAGAATTTCTAAGGCTGTTGAATGACTACCCAAGATAATTCGGTACAACAATTCACCCAGGTGGACAAAAACCCGTTCCTGACAATGTGTACATAAAGGTGGCAGCAAATACGGTTATTTTTGACTCCTCACAAAAACACTACACAGGTCCTCTTATCGTGCACCCCAGACTCTGAATATAATTCTAAAAGAAAATTAATAAAATAGACACTGCTCGGGGGTGGACACAAATAGTCGAACCGTTAGGCCAGGTATTGGTCCCACTGGCTCTTCTATAGTATTCATCTGGCACCTATCCGTTTCATTGGCCTTTGGGATCACTAATAGTTGTCGCCTGACAGCTTCTGATTGAGTGATATTTACGTTGGTTGCTGCCTGTAATTGTATCAACAGCAGGTCTCCAAAGTGCGAAGTCTTTAATGTCGTTACCTGATTTGCTCTCTCTTTCCCCGCACCTTTGCTAATGACCTTTTTGAATGTTGACAACATATCTAAGGACTTGCGTTTCTCCATTTACAACTCCGATCTGGCTTATTTTCTTCTAGCTCTCTTAATGGGACTAACGGGAGGCTGTAACATCTATGAGAAAGCCTTATGCACTAAAAACAATGCAACCTGCTCCAAACGATGGTTCACATCTACCTGTCAATGCAACGTAATCGGACACGAGTTCTACAAGAATATTTGTCAATATAAATGCGACTATGATTCTCGATGATTTTGCCCCAATGGAATATGTTACAAGTCACATTGTTTTCCGGATGTATTCGCCTTCGTGACGTTTATCTACAACGAAAGATGTAGTAAGTAAAATCATTAATTTAAGGAAGTCTTGGAAGGATACATATTTCCTACCTTGTTGAATGTGACATAGTTCATTCATCTCGAGTACTATATATATATTCTTTTTCAAATTGTGGCTAATTGAGGAAACTGCAGTTTTTTACTATGCTTTAGTTCTCGTTAAAACATATTAAACTATCACATTACGGTGCGGGTACATACGGCTGTCGACAGCCTTAATTATCGAAAAGTACAACACAGAATTCAAATATATATACCAAGAATTCGTAGTATAAGCAACAATATACATGAGATGCATCGAACACAAGCAAACTTAGGCCAGTAATACCTTTCCACTTCCAACAAGAAATATATACAGTTTTGTCACATACACAGATTGCACAATTATGGTAAAACAACGACATGCCATATAACATAGTAGATTATAAAAAGTTCCAGGCTGTAAATATTGAACAAATGATACGCAAACAGATCTTAGGGAACTTCTTTGCCTCTCTTGCAAATTTTTCAATTGAAGAAAATATACGAATCTCGAGACGGAGAGCCCCAGACGGCCGGAAAGGTAGAGAGTATGTTGGCTAGCATCTTTAGTGGCAGGTGGCATCACAAACTCGGTTGGCCTGAGGGGTTGTTGGGGTTGCCTCGGGTGTTCTCACCACCGGGGCAATAGGGAAGGCAATATCGTTTAGAATACTACCGTATGACATTTTAATTAACATTTTTTTTTGACACTCGCTACCACGAGTGAATACAGTACCCTCAGTTGATGCAGCTCGGAACATCTTCATGACGCCAGCAACGGGCTCCTGAAGCGATTACCGAAGGTGGCACGAATAGCGTCACTGTGAACAACCTCTCCTCTGTAACGAATCGTCTTGTAGCCTCCCCCCCTCATACGGCTAAATCATAGCATATGACCGGGATCAGTAAGGTTTTTGCAGAGGAATATCAGGGCACTCGCAGGGATGTCCAGCTCTCTGAAGCGGTGCAACATAAGAACTATCGCGTAGCACTTAGACACGAGGGTCTCAAGGTGTCTCTTCCATCTCTGGGTTTCGTGAAGCGTGAGGCCAAGACATTTAACCGGCTTTAATCATGGTATTATTATACCGCAAAAGAGAACAGGGTTAACCTAAGTATTCCTCTGCGTCAATCGAGCCAGCGATGTTCATTTTACTGGCATTAATGATGAACCCCACAGAGACATCCAGCTAGAAGGTTGATATTCTCGGCACCCATAACACTGCAGGGGCATGTATTATTCTGAGGCAGCATACTTTCGAGTACATCCAGTAGCGTATCCCTACATAAGATGAATAGGTGTCGATTGCGTAGTCCTCAAAACGAGGCTCCCGTAGAAGAACACGCACCCCTTGTACCATCATCACTAGCCCCTTCTAACGGATTCGACAATAGTACACCCCGAGCGAATATAAACGCCTACGTCGCCCTCTTGCCTATTCGTTTCCCTGCCTGAGCCAACGAAGCCGAAGCCCGAGATGACATAGCCGATGTAATCGACCATTTTTAACCAAGTCTCGCTTACCACCACCACCACCAATCCAAAGCCCTCATCTTCAAGGAAATCTGTCAACGTCTCCAGTTGGCCCACTTTTTTGAGACCACCGATCCCAGCGTTTAGATGTAGAACCGAAATGTTACTAAAAACATTTGTCATCATCCCATTAAAGACAGTGACATTTTTGACAGTTTTTTGCATTGTTATACATGGCATTTGACAGACTGTCCATACTTGCACATTGTAATTATTTATAAATCCTTGTACTCCCCCTGCCATGGAGAAATCACTGACAATAACTGCCCCAGAACATGCATAAGAGTCTTGTAAATGTTTTGCGGCCGTGGACTCAGCGCATTAATAAAATGAAGCACCGGCTTCATCGATGTCGGCAGGGTAACCCTGCCACCCATTTTCTTTCCTGCTGTCGACCTCCAGGGTCCATTTCGTCGCCTGTTACGGGACAGTACTGGGAATGGGAGTCGCCCCCGGTAGGTTAAGACTTTCGATCCAGCAGATGTGTCCATGATGACCGATAGTACCGCATACGACGGTCTCGTCGTTGCCACAGGGCCCTCCGGAGCTGACAGGTCCACGCACAGCTGACATGCCGGTGCTGTTTGCACTACCAATCTCACAAGCGCGCAGTGGACAACTGGTGACCTCGATGCATGTGGATCTTGACACAGTTGACACACTTGGCCGCGTTTTTGCAGTTGTCCCTCAAATGCCCTGCATTGCCACATTTCTTACATACTACCTTATTCCGGCACGAGGTAGCATTTGCTGACATAACATGTGATGGGGGCTCCAGCATGTATCATCACTTGATGCCGCCTGCAAGCAAGGAACAAGCCCGCGGGTGGAGTTCTAGAGAACTGTAGTAATACTCTGTCCATTGGGAAAGTGCTGAGCTCATTTTGACTTTCTTCGAGGTTCTTAACGAACTCTCTTCTAACAGCTGCGACTCCGACTTCCGACGGAGTTTTCTGGATCTCGCTTTCTGAGTGGCCCCTGTCGACGTGGGTAATTCTTGCCCCATTATGTTCTAGCTCTACATCTCGCGATCACCGGGGTATCCAGGATTGACTCCAACTTCATTATATTTTTCGCTTCGTCGACCCATACATAGATTCCATCGAACCTTGTGTCAGGTTTGGTGCCAGGAAAGAGCCTGAAGACTTCGGAGTAGTTGGGGACCGGGGCCGAGGCCGACATTGCCCCGAGGAAGGCGATGGCATTGCCTCTCTGTACAGCGAGGCAACAATCGCCTTCCTCGGAACAATGTCGGCCTCGCCCCCGGCCCCGTTTGCTGTATTATGCGAGTGTTAATATACAAGGATACCGATGGCTATATTGTCATATCTCTGAACACTTATAATGTGTTCTATATAATTATTATGAATAGAAAAATATATGGGATGACGGTTAAAGACGAACGAATGGGCGGCGCCATCCAACGGGATGAGGTTATCAGTTTGTCACGTAAATTGACGTGCAGCAACTGAGAACTGACCTGTCAGCAAACCGGCTTCTTCCATGACAAGTGACCCTTTAACATGTAACTGCGGAGATTGTCACGGCAGCCAAGTTCCCGCCATCTGCCTCCTTGTTATTTGTCTACCAGATCTCCAAGACAGCGGCGACATCAGTGTAATCACTTAATAGACAGAGTCGAATAGGTGTGTTCGTAATATTTGGTGTCAGAGTTCTAGGAAGCCCGAATCAGGCTCCTGACGTCAGTTCAAACAGAAAGGCCAAAGGCACACTCAAATGAACTATTATAGAAAAACAGGAAACATTCGTAGATGCAGCAACACACGCTCAGCACCTCGTCAGGGCGTAGGCAGAAAGAAACGAACAGACCCGACGTTTGCTGCCAGTGACACAGCCATCGCAAGAGATACCGTTAGCATGAACCGCTGCGACACCACAACATGAGGACCTATGCGTGTTGCACAAAACTATGCAAGAATACACGGCTAGTCAAATCGAGCGGCAGCAGCAGCAAGAATTCGTGAGCGGCGTGACGAAGCGTTTCGAAGATCTCGCACTACGATAACAACGGCTAGCACCACAAGAGCATACTCCAGTACAAGTCAACAGGATGGATCAAGGGTAATCTCCGCTCCCGACAACTGTAACAAGAGAGCTATATCCGACAGCCGACAAAACACCCAATCACAACCTCGGACCAGCACACCGTCCACCAGATTGTCTGTGAGTGCTCTGTCTCGTCGACAAACTCCCGAAGTGCACTGGCGACGTGAAGTTCCGAGGCTGGTGGCAAGTATTTCGAGCAGGTATTATCATAAGATTTCTTTTTTTATTTTAATATACAATTACAATCATACTACAATTTACAATTGAAATCATAAAAGTCCAATGATGGCCGACATCGAAAAATTCTGGCGTCTAAAACAACCCCTAGACGGTCCAGCGATCGCGGAGATCGAGCCTTTGGATTTCACTACTGAACAGTACAAGACAGCAACCCAGACCGCTTCGCAGACGTCGCGTCAGCAGAAGGAGCTCACATGTAGGTCATCTCAAGGCTGTGCAACGCGCGTGATCTACATCAACCAGCGAAATTAAGTACATTGGACCAGCATATAAAAACTCTCATAGCGGAAGGTGTAGAATATACACCTTGGCAATCCTTTGCCATCACCCCAATGATTCTAAGATGTCTGACAGACTCAATGAAATTATGCTACGCTTCCTGGAAACAAACCGTAGTAGTTATGGATGAAACCCAACTAGATTATCTAAAGTTATGCAGGAATTGGGACAACGAATTAGAAATTCAAGATAAAACGAGTAATTAGTTCCCAGCGTAGTGGGTGTAGCCTATCGGTAGGCACGAGCAGTTACAGCTGAGTCCCTGGCTATAAAAAGCCAGAGGCCGCAAATGCAGTTCCTTTAATAAATCAATAAAGCTTTACCTTTGCAATAGGCGTATTTCACCTATTGCGGCATCCAGAACAAGGTCAAAGAAACATGCGAACAGCGACCGGAGCGCAAACAATTACGCGTTCAGTACAGTCACTGTAAATAGCGATATAACATGTTTATCTTGCGAGCAGAAACACAATTACAAGGACTGCACACAACCTTTCGCTCGCTCAACGGAAACAAGTACTAGCAGAGAATAGGGTGTGCTTCAGATGTCTACAATTCAACCACACCTCAGAAAAACGCAAAAACACAAGGATCAATTGTAAACAAAAGTCTCGTGCATTGGTCACCTTCACGATCCCCACAAGACCATATCACTTTTAGCTGGTTGGGGCTCCGGAAGATCACGAAATGCTGTCTCTCCTCGGTCTATCCCCGATTTAGCACCAGTACTAAAATAGACGTTCTTCTGGGAATGTTCTACCACGCATTATGCTGAATAACGTCTGGGTATTTGACGACTTCGTCGCTACTCAAGCTAAGCTCTTCTACGAAGCAGAAAAATCGGTCATCGGAGCCGACACACATTTTGTGTGCTCGAACGTCATCAAATTCCCACTTCGCTGTAACTCACTCGCAGACGACACAAGGAGCACAATTAATCTGGCAACTTCAGTTGTCGATGGATACAAACACCAATATCACTGTGTCAGCTGACGATTCTACGCAAGGCGAAGACGAGTCGGAAGGAAAAAATTGTTCTACTTCCTAGAGGAAATTTAGCAAATAGCACTGCAGACTCTAAACATAAAACATAAGCTGAAACAATTCTTTAGAGAATCGGTACACCAAGATGCAAATGGTAGATAAACTATTTCCTTGTCCTTTAATCCAGACATATCAGGCCTCGGTAACAGAAACCTTCACTGCTGCAATGGCTAAACGCCAAAAAAGATAAAGCCCTGTTAGCAGCGATTCACAATGAAACAGCTACATTGGTGCTGCCGGCCGGTGTGTTGGTGAACATTGGTGAACTCCGCCACGTGGAAAACTTGGAGGTGCCTGGTCGTATAGGGAAGGCCGGTCGTGATTATCTCGGCTGGTGGGTCGTGTTTGTGAGACAAGCTGCCTGACAAGTCCTGTCAGAGGTACTGCTATCTAGTACCTGGTGTAACAGACAACACAAGCGGGCGCGTATAGTCTCCTCGGCAGGGGACTCTCTTCTGTGTTTTTTTGAAGTACAATTACAGACGATAAGATACGAGATCATCATCACCTCATTCCTCCGGATTGGCGTTTTCTGATTCTTCGTCTGCGGGGAGTCGGGATGGGACAAAATTTTCTCATTAAGTTCGTTGATAGACGCGTCGAGGCAGAGCAGTTCTGTGGTGCCTCGACGGTCAGCGAGCAGGGCAACAACCATGGGACTTGCTGCGCTCGGGCCTAGAGTCTGTAGAATGCGTTGCGGCTTCTAGTTCGAAGTCTACGTAAGACGCTGAGCCGCTGGGCCTTACTCCCCATACATACTCCCCACAGCCGCCGCTAGTTCAACCGCCGCCACTGGTTCGACTAAAGCAAACCAACCAAGCGTCACAGATGTGACGAATATTGCAGAAATAAATTCGCTTAAGCGCCGACACACGCTTATCCGTAAACCGTCGACAACTTTCCCGTGGTGAAGGGAAACTTCCCCGCCCAATCAGTAGCGAACTTAACCATCGCATCCAATCCTACGCAGTTCACCATGACCGATGGATGTCACAAATGAGCGACTTTGGCGTACTCAGTCTGACAATGAAATACGAAGGCCATCAGTGATGGTAAAGAGATCACAGAAGTACTCTCTTAGTGCTAGAGAAAAGCCCTAGCACTAAAGAGTACTACTGTGGCTGTATTATTTACAACAAGAAGACAGTTTAGATTAGCTCTTCTAAAGATTAGGTCTATGCTATCTCAGCTTTCTCCTGGATTGTTGCGAACATTGCCGCATACTCATTGTATGAATTAACTGAATTATTGTATTCTTACTTTTTAATTACAAAACTTTTTTTCAATTCAGTTCCATTATAAGGTATTAGCTATTTCGCAGCATGCAGCACCTACGCTACCAATTGACTATGTGCCTAGTTTACGATCTACAATTTAAATGTAGACCTCAATTATTTTCTATAATTAATATAATTCGTCGCTTTCGATCGAATTTGCATTCACTTTTGCGGCTTTCGCTCTTTCTGGCGTCCTCCTTGATGTGAATTTTGACCGGCTATGGCCGTAGGCCTAGACCTTGGAAGATGTCCTTGTATTCCTCGGTTAAGGTTTGCATGCGGTCCTTGTCTTGCTAAATCACCATGTTCGAAGGAAATAGAAGTAGGAACATTTTCTCTTCCATGTTTATCTCCAAATTAATCATATAATTAATAGGGATTCATGCTCACCAATTTCATAGAGAACGAGACCAAATCGATGAATGGAACTGGTAATATTATATCGTTTATTCAAACATACAGTAGGTCGGTATTTCTAGGGATTATGGGGGGGGGTGAGGACGACAATGTCCTGGTAATGGATTGAACCACCGAGGCAGTAGTGTCAATGAACAGTCTCTTGCAAGAAACTGTAAATAATATGGCGAGATGATGATGTTCGTAAGATGGCGATGATTATATGGTGATTATGATTTGACGATGATATCACGACTCCACTATATCAGTGACGCAAATCCTTCGAATGTGTATATGTTAACATCAAAAGCACCAAAGAGGTGCCTCTCTTTTTGTTTTATTTGTATTTTGAGAATCTGTACCACACTATGGTGATCATAAATCATAAATAATGTTATGGGGTGAAGCATCATGGTAATGCTCAGGTGCAATTGTTGCATTGATCTCATCTTAACAAAGACCTTATATATTTTTAGAAGAAACTTCGACAGATGCAGTTTGCTCCGTGACCTGTGCCGAGGTCGTAAAGTACGTCTGTGCTCATAGCACATCGAACCCGCCCTTCTGCAGCGACTCGAAGCCAACGACTCTCACGGACTTCTCATGTCAACGTAAGGAATCAACACTCGACCTGGAATTTCTTTATCCTGGATCTAAGTTGTAATAACATTTTAGATAAAGACAAATATATGTTAGTCCTTTTTCTTGGGTCGAGCTACAGTTGCACAAACGTCGTGCCCATATTAATTATCCACTTTTTTTTGCCTTTTATGTCAAACGTTGTCAACTAATCCATTCGTGAGTAAATTGCCCGTGATGGCTCGAACTTTTATGAAGAAAAAGAGACGGTCCATCTTAACATTGTCTATTATTATCTGCTGTTGAGACTATAATTGCTGTCTTCTTTATCGTTATTCATAGCTTGCCCATGTATGATGTGTTATGCAAAATGGGGACACTGAATTTTTTTAAATACAAGTTGACCACTGCTCGACCTGTGAAGATCAAAAAGGTGTTTGTACTTGGAATATCGACTACGATCGGATATAATCGAATAGAACGTCTCCTTTATCTGTTTTTACACCTTTTGCCGAAATGTCAACTATAGAACTATAGATAGTATGGTAAATGTTAATTATTATCGTTACTGTAAAACTATGGTTCTCTTTTTCCTTTGTATAATATATTTTTGCCGTGAATTGATGTAAATTAGGTTTTTGTCCATAAAAGATGGGAATAAGGTATTTTCATTAGCGAGGTCTGGAACCGTGCCATGCAAAGAGGACATGATGATGTACTATTTTTGTTTTGTCGAGCGTCCAATACGGTGGAACTTCTCGCCGCAAGATGAGTCGCAAGAGAGGCATCGAAATAGTGTGGCACCCTTCAATAGCTGTCAACACAATCGTGAACATCGTTATCGCAGCAGTAAACCCTCCATAGCCAATCCAGCAAATCAGCAATAGTCTGTAGTCACGTTCAAGTCACAAGCAGCAGCAGCAGCAGAAATCTTCCAGAAAGATTGAGCCCAACAGCTTCGCGTACCCGGCAAACTTCAGAGGTGATTGGAAGTCAAGTACAAGACACTAAGAATAGGCTACCTTCCATCAGTGGTCGGAACTCGATTAGTTGATCTCGAGTTGTTAAAGTTGCTCGCCAACAATAACTGTTTGCAGGTATTTGGTGCTAATTACGTACAGAGGCGTAATAATTCGGTAATGCCGATGTGTCCAGACAGGGCACGTAAAAGTGGGTTGCAAAACAGATCTTGTTTGAAGTTTTGGTCCCCGGATCCCCACTGGAAGGACTGCAACGTCCGCACCTGTGTTTTTGTTCTTCGCTCTCACAAGCCAACGGCTGAGGACCAAACTACTATGGCTTTCAATGGGGAATGTACCAAATGACACAGCTCCCACCACAGGGCGCGAAACAACCTTAATCAAGGCACCACGAAACAAACGAGAAAGCATCCCAAGGAGCTGGTTATGAACGACTTATGCTCCAACGATAACATAGAAGGCAGAGCTAATTGCGAGGACGATATCGATGAACATCCGGAGATGACGGAGATGCAACTAATTAAATAACAATTCCCTTGAATACCATCACAAAAGACGAGTCTCCACCTGGCGGATACATATGTTATCTGATATACAGTTTTCGTAATTGGTGTTTGATCCAATATATATGAATATGGAATATGGTGCACATTGCTGAACGTTTAACGTCCCTAACCTGATTTTCGAAGCCATATCTTAGCTTAAACTTTAGTTTTGTTTAATTGAGTCCATCATTACTTCAATTTAACCTGCAGGTGACAAGGTATCGAAGGGATTCATCGAGCTGACGTCAGATGGAGAGAAGGAGTGCATAAAGGATCAACATTATAAACGCTTGATGACTCTGTATCCCTGCCTTGCGGGCTATGTCAACAGAGGAAGCGTCTTTTGTTCTAAGAAATGTGTTGTACCGCAGAACCGCGAAGGAGAGCCTCTGTTCTTTAATGGATACTGCTTTCTCAAAAATGGTAAGCAAACATGTTTACATATGGCGTGTCTACGGAAAAAGCACAGTAAATTTGAACGTATCAACTGGCCCTCGTTCAATGTCAGAGTCAGCTGAAATCCAGAGTCAGAGTTCTCATCCAATCGAGTATGACCCAAAACGTGACACAAATCATACAATTGATTATATACGATCGCGTCAGACTTTGAGAGTGTATTCAGACAAGTTATGAGGCCAGCGAGAACCTTAGAGACCCGTTGAATAGAAGGCATAGGCCTGGCCAGGAGAGATGTGACCGTTCATATGTAAATAATTCTCCGTATCCTTATTTTTTTCTAGAATTTAATAGTGAGTCAGGGTAGTGGCTCTTGCTTCAGGGAGAGGACGATACAACATTAACATGTCGTTACGGTCGCAGCGCCCTGATGCAACGTTACTTGGTGACTGTAATGACTACAAGATTATCACTTTAGACTCGATTCTTATTTTCAGTAGAGTCGATGTGCGAGTCCTCTCCGACTGAACTGAATTCTCAAATCTCATTATGCTAGATCTATTCCTGTGACGTTGTCCATCTTGAGGAAAGATTCAGTCAGAGTTTATGAACAACAGCCATCCCCCTTTTCTACTGCTATGTGATTTAGGTATGCTTCCCAGCCTGGGACAGCTGAGTACATTATCGATTTTGACAACATCTCACAGCGTCAATTTAGTCATCATCACTTCTGTGCAACACATTCGATCCGATCAGCAAGACAGTGTCACAAATGAAAGGATCTTCAACAGTTCATGTCGTTGACAATGTATGCGAGGTAATACCACCTTCACAGTCAGAATTGTGGAGTGAAAGAGGATGCGCTCACACCTCATGATCGTTACGAGACGGACAAACACCATCATCAAGCTACTCAAGTCTGATTTGAAAATCAGCTAATGAGTCGTAGTGCTAAAAGAGTCGCTAATCAGATAAGTGATCATATATAATATATTTTGTTGCTCTTTGGTTAGAAACTTTATTGCGGTTTCTTTTTACTAACTTGATTGACAAATCTGCAAGTAAAGACCGCATCGATTCGTATGTGCCCCATGGGGTTCCAACCGGGGACCCAATGGTTCGAAGTAGGACGTTAATTCTTATACGTTTTTATGAAGTTCCTTGTCAGGACACATGTATTATCATGAGGGGAAAGTTTCTCCAACTCGCTATTGCTGTTCATCTGAGCGAACTTTAGTGATGGAAATTCTTGGCGGAAGTAGTATCTGCTATCCGTACATGTACTGAAATTGTTGTAGACAAATAAATTTGGGAGCAGATTAGACGAAGAACAAATGTAATGACACCCAATGTCGTCAACGGCAGGGGTATTCCAGAAAACCCATGTGGGCTTTTGGCCATTTCTCACACAGTTGGCTGTGATAAAAAGGCAGAAGAACCAGGATGACTCGTCGATGATTGAACAATAGAGAACGAGGCGAAGAGACAATCGTCAGGTGTGACATCCTCTTTCGCTCCATAATTCTGACTATGAAGGTGGTATTGTCTCGCATGCGCTGTCAATGACATAAACTGTTGAAGATCCTCTCTTTTGCGACAATTAATTACAGGTGTTCCACTGTCTTGCTGATCGGATCCAACGTGTTGCATAGAACCGATGATGACTTATTATAATTGTCGTTGTGAGATGGGTTTACCACATAATCGATTTTGATAGCATCTCAGAAATCGTAGCACAAACTGGTACTACATGATCAGGAGACGAAGTATCAGACTGTTACGCAAAGATCCAGTATGCACGCTGGAGAATAATAGAAAAAACGTTAAAAAGGGGCACAGGAACGTGCGACCATCTCAACATACGCTAAAATCCGAATCTAACAGTTTGTTTGCACTGTACCGGTTTATTCTCTTGATTTATTTAAAGGTCGATTTAGGTGCTCATGATGTATTTTTGGATGTCGCGGTTGCCCTTAGCTGCTTACACCAATCGATATTCCTGCAGATGCTAGAGTGTATCAGTTGTCTGTCTCGTAGCGTTGATTAGTTCAGGTCTTATCTCTCGGGTAGACGGTAGGCTGTTAACGTTGGTCGAATTGAACCCTCTCGGTAGGGGGTGAACATCAGAACGCCGCAGGATTCCGTACTTTTTATGGACTCTATTCTGCTTAAGATATAGCTTTTATGCTGTTCCCTATTGAGCCTAATAATCTCACGGATGATATAAGGAGTATTTTGGTCCATGTCGAAGTGTTTTTCGATGACGTCCCGCTTTGGGTTACCTGAGAATAACACGCAATGCTCATATAATCTAAAATGATGCGCTATCAGCCATATTCGGTTGGAGCCGTAGAGTCTCGGTGGGAAGTCAGTATGCCTCCAGCGGATTGCTCTCTGTTGATAAAAATACATAGCCTACATGTGGCCTCTCTTACATTTATCCGTTCACTTAGGACAATGGAAATATTTATGAAGGAATTCATAAAAATGTGAACAGATGTGAGTTGTGTTCTCAATTGCTGTCTTTCTCGAGTCTTTCTGTCTTTTGACTTATAATTATGATGCTGCCTTTGTAACCGGGATGTAATGTGTCGAGGTTCTTAGCTGTTAGTGAATGCAATAATGGGTTCCAATGTTAATTGTATACTGTGACATTTCAGTGTTTTTGGTATAATGTGTATATTTCAATCACCGATGTACCAATGCTTAAGTCAATATATTTAAGGGAACTTATGCAAAGCTACGCCAGATATTTAAGCGCAGTGAGTAAATATACTGGTCTTTTAGTTTAGTACTTCCAAGGTTTTCTATGAATTTCCTGGACTATTGTTGATGCTACATTATGCTTATCCTGCCAGAGAGGTCTGTTTTTCCAAAGAGCTTCATTGTCCGCATGTTCTTATGCGACAGGTTGCCTTGATGCTGTCGAGCCCGGTGGCGTGATGCATAAATGTGCACCCTGCAATAGGAGGAGACACGTAGGCTCGATCCCTACGGTCTCACATTTGTATTTAGGGGTGTGTCTTTCGAAGTAATGCAAGTAATGTCAGCCCGAAAGAAAGGTTTCCTTGAATTTTTGCCGAGTTCATCTGGCTCATCTAGGTCTTTTTTCAATTATTTTTCCGGTGATTCTGATTTTGTCATTTTTATCAACACTCACGTGGGATCAACTGGGTGCCGCTGACAGCCTCTTGTTATATTCTGCAGATTTTAAACGTACAGCATGCCCACGATGCCTTGACAAACTTGGTAGGCCATATCGTCTTCTCTTCCAGGAAATAATTATGGATATGGTTATAATTTCTCTTCGAGTCGAGTATCCCCCAGAATTTAGTCCAAAATCACGCAAATGATTTTGTTGATTCATTTATACGAGGTTTCTTATCAGGACACTTGCATTACCATGAAAATAGTTTCTCTAACCAGAGATCATTGATTGGTTTTGATTTCAGCGAACTGTGGTGGTGCTATGACGAAGCTGATGGATGTTCTAAACGGGAGTGAAATCGGTTATCCATATACAGCTGAACACTTTCACACCTTTAGAGTTTGGGTACAGCATAACCTAAAAATATTTCCAAATGTACTGAGGCTACTATATCCGTTGATGCTCGCTTACGGGGTTTTGGGAGAGGAGGGCAAAGTCTCCACAAAGAATGATGCTCCTGAAACTGGATCAGAGTTCTCCGAAGCATTAAAAGATAAAAAAGTCCAAACTCTACTGAAATCGTTGTATACTGCTAACCCAAATATCGTACAAGACCTCATGAAGAGGGTTAAACAGAAGATAAATGCGGATGTTTATGAAGACCGGTTTTTACGAGTCGCTTACCTGGACATTTACGGTCACTGCAGGACGTTTAACGAATGCCCAAATATCACCACAAGATCACTGGTAGCAGAAAAGATAGATAATTGGGCTGAAGAAGGCGGGATATACTGTTCACTGGCGAGGGCCCTATTCATCACGAACATCACTGTCAATGCAACATGGTGCGAGTCCATAGCTCGTCTCCAAGGGGCGGCTCAACTCTCAACGAAATCCTTCAGTTTCATATATTCGCCCTCTTTTGTATCCAACCTCATCGCGCAGACAAGTTATGTAAATGGGGCGAGGAGGCTCGATAACGACGTCTTCAGCCGGAGTAGAGCTCTTTGTGACATTGAAGAAAACCTCAACGATGTTAACGGAAGCAACACAATCATACCCATGGCACTCTCTGATGCACTTGGGTGGGTGAAAAACGAGCGAACTAAGCCTAAAAGAATTAGTGGCTTTGCATTAATACTGGCCAATGCTGTATCTGTTAAAAAGGTGATCTGTAACGAGGAAGACCACGTTCCAAGCATCGATTGCGAGTAAGTGGACACGACCAATACGCAAAGGTACAACACATTCAATGGGTAGCCAGTGGTAGGCAAGGAAAACGTTAGCTACAGATGAAAATGTATGAATTTAACGGACGATGATTGGACCTTTACTTAGACATCTGATTTAGCTTGAGCCGTTCCGAATGTGTTCGGCTAGGCGAGGTGCCGAGGGCCCAAATGATTGGACTCGGGTAAAGTTTGTACCATATTTGTTTCGAGTCGGTCTTACTGGCGAACATTTGACGATGTCGTTCTGTCGCTTAGAAAAGTCTCCCGAACTTCGTTAAGAAGCAAAACCAGAATGAATCCACACTTATACCATTGAATTACACCTTTTGTGTCAAGATAAACTTTGTTTACCAGTTCCGCTGATTTATATCTGCAACGACTGTGTTTAGGTCTACATCCGTTCACATCGGACCCTTCCCCCATTAATGACTTTGCTATTATTGCAGACTTCGTCTCTATTTGGCGTTTCGTTCATTTCTTCCTGAGCCTTGCAAAGAGGAAAAAAAGTTAATACCAAGCAGCGACAAAGCTGTGGTGTATTTTACTCTGCGAGCTGCTATGCGTCGTCAACTTTCACGCGGATCAGAAAATCCCCATGTCAATAAGACTTCCTGTCAAAGATTTCCAGCAAGATGTCAAAGATTTCCAGCAAACCATACGGCGATCGTCGAAGCAGCACAACAACTCGTCGCCCAGTGCCTGGAAGGGACCCCCGATTGAAGCTCACTGCAGTGTTCCTACTGCAGTCAGTAAAATTTATTATAAACACTTAATTCTTTGATGATAACCGTCGTGAAATGGACTTAACAGGTGCCTTAAGGCTGGGTGATCTAACATTGGTTAAAACGGTCATATTTCTTAACCACGCTTATATGAACGTATTAAGTAAGTGTACCGTTAATGTATGATAATAACGAGACGTGGATTCAATACTCACCACTTCAATACGCAAGCATATTGTTTACCAGATTTGTTTGGACTTGGTAGTTAAAATGATTCGATTGTCGAATACGTGATCATTCGCTGATAAAATTGTCTGCTTGGACTATCTGTGTGAGTGTCTTGTGGTGCTCTGACGTGCCAATATGTCATATAAAATTGCGCTAGATTACTGCTGTTTTTTTCAATACGATAACTTTAAAAAACGAAACTAAAACTTGGCAAAATAGAAACTGCTCGATCGGGTAGCCCAAAACGAAACGCGATAATACTAGTTTCGCTTGATTTTAGCACTCCATGATTTTGAAACAACTTTTTCTTAAACAATTTCAATTTCATTAATAATTGGGGCACATGTCCATGTGCCCTAATAATTAACCAAACTGGTCAATTTAGCAACCGCAATTACAACGATCGTAAATAAAGAAATATCTCATCAATAATAGTGTTCTCCAGTGGCTCTGCTACGGAAAGTCCCATCCGATTTAGTATCTTCTGATTCTGCTCTAAGCCACTGTATATCACGATGAAACGCTGTATAACATGCCTACGAATATAGTTTCTTGAGACCGCGACCAGCTTCATCTAGCTCAGTGGTTAAAGGTTTCTATCTATTATTAATTAATTAAATATAATTAACGCATAATTAAATATAATAAGCCGCTTTTCGGCGGCTTATCTTTTTAATATGGTCATGTTTGGTATCGTTATGTAGCTGACGACGGGGGCTATCTTTTTATGCGGGTGGGGGTCAAAATTGGCAGGCATTTTATACCATGAGGTCTATGTAGGGGGTGGTTTTCTCTGCACGCATCGATGCGTCCCGGTGTGCTGAACAACTTTGCAAATATTGTCCTCAGGTGAAAATAACATTTTCGGTTATTTTTTTGCGTTTTTCGCCAACGTGTAACATGGTGTTCTATGTAAAGGGTACTTTTCTCGCGTGTTCGCGATGCGTTTCAACGAGGTGAACAATTTCCCAATAGGTATCCCTATACCTACAGTTGATCTGGGCGCCACTCATACAACTTCGAAAGCCAGAAGTGAGTCACGGCGTTGGCGGGGAGCCGAAGGCTCCCGCCGACGCTCATAGAACTGCGGGTGACGCCGTCGGACAGAAGCCGCAGGCGACTGGCCGATTATCCAACTGCGACTCCAAGAAAAATGTCTATCAAGTTCATGACACTCTCTGATGCACTTGGGTGGGTGAAAAACGAACGAACTAAGCCTAAAAGAATTAGTGGGTTTGCATTAATACTGGCTAATGCTGTATCTCTTAAAAAGGCGATCTGTAATGAAAAATACCACGTTCCAAGCATCGATTGCGAGTAAGTGGACATGACCAATGTGCATTGAAAATGCAATGCATTCAATGGGTAGCCAGTGGTAGGCAAGGAATAAATGAAAACGTATGAATTAGGAACTCGCGGACCAATTACTGGAGTATTGTTCACACGTAAACCCGCAACACTCAACATGCATTATCACAAAGTCCAATACGACAACTACACAACTGTTTTTTATGGAACCATATTATGCTGTTGAGGAACATATTCGCGAAATGTTCGACTCTCTACGCTGTGAATACCAATGTGAGCAACAAAGAGCCGGCGGAAAATTGCAACAATTCCTATTGGCATTCGATCGTGCACTGACCACACATAATTCATACGTGCGTATAAAACTAGCCAACAAGTAGCGACACAAACGATTGAGTCTGAGAACCAATTTGTGTCCGAAGTGGTCGATCCAAGTGAGTTTGGTGTCGATCCACGCGCACACAACTTGCCCATCGATGAGAATGAACTGCCAATTGCTCTTCATATTCCTGACAACCAATCCAATCAGGAATTAGTGCAATGGTACGCAACAGCCCGGGATAGTGACAAACCAATGTATCTAAGCAACACGTCGAAACACTGAATTCTGATTACCTTTCCTGTTTTATTCCCATTCTGTGAATTTGAGCTGGACGCCAACACAGTTTTCCTATGAACAAGGACGTGCGTAAATACTACTATTACACAATGGCAAACAGCAGCATCGACAATTGTACGAGATTATGCAGCACCATCTACTGTACAACAGCACAACACCTACAGCAGACGCGCCCTCAACATCAGCAGGCTGCCGACGTGATCGTCGACGACTTGGTCGTCAATGAGGCAACACAGAATATGAATATGCTCGCTGTCAGCTCGCACGACGAAATCCGGCTTCAGTGAAAAACCTTATCAAGAATTTGCACTCGAGCTCTTCCTACCAGCTGTGAGTGCCCGACTCTTACATCATCAAGATATCCAGGAACAGTATCGCCCGCTATCAGTTCGCACGACGAAATCCGGCTTCAGCGAAAAACCTTATCAAGAATTTGTACTCGAGCTCTTCCTACCAGCTGTGAGTGCCCGACTCTTACATCATCAAGATATCCAGGAACAGTATCGCCCGAACGAAGTTCCCTGCCTCAACAATCTGTAGGTGGAAAAGCTGACGAACAACTCGTGCTACCGGGAAACATCGCCATCCTACTGCCAAGCTTCACCGGAAGTTACCGGTGGTACACTCAACGATACCAAGAGAGTTTGATTGTAGTTGCAGGGCTTAGCCATCCGAATATCTTTTTAACGTTCAACTGCAATTCGAAATGGCGCGAAATTCGGGGTTCGTCAATTCTCACAACGGTCAAGTACAAGATTTCCCGGAAATCGTTTGTCGAGTGTTTTCTTTCAAGTACTCATTAACTATATCGAGAAGAGACCCATTTTTGGCAAGGTCGAAGCAATCATCTACTGAATCTCATCCACTCTCTCATCTACTGAGTTTCAGAATCGTGGAATACCGCATGCGCACATGCTCATCTTCCTGAATGCTGACAAAGTTCGCTTCATTGAAGGTATTGACAGCTTATTGTGAATTCGGCGTCGTCTTGACGACAATGAAGAAAGCATCTTTATGGACCACGACGAACTGTATCACTTCATCAAATCACGATGGGCCTCAACAATGGAAGCTATGTGGCGTTTATTGGAATTAGCATTACTTGGCTCGACACACACGATTGTCAACCTTCCCGTACCGAAGACAGGACAGCCTTTGCCGCCACAGGTCGCCGCCTGGCTCACACTGAATGCACAAGAAGATTATGCGTTATATCGATATTCCTAAATTCCATCGATGGAATCAGGCACTGAAGAAATTGACACTTTACCAACGCAGACTTAAGCCCACTCTCGGAAATCTATGTCCCGTTTATCCCAACTCGCTCGACCGTGATTGATATCACCTTCGTCTACTCTGCTACATGTTCGTGGGCCACGCTCAACTGCAGAGTTGAACACAATCAGCGGCGAACGTAAGACGACATTTGCAGAGGTTGCCGTAATACTCGGATCAGTAGAAAATTCCGTACATTATATAAAGGCAATGGAGTAACCACTGATCAGACGAATGCCACACGAACTTCGTAAACTATTCGCGCTCCTCCAATATCCAAGGTAGATACCATCATTGTACTCTTTACAATATTATAAGTTCATAATGATGATCAAATCACTCAACACCTATTAGCAATAGATTGGAGCCATACATTTGCTGGCGCGTAATCACCGGATGAGCTGTTCAACATTTGGCATACGGATATGAGTGAGCTCGTGGTTCATTGGTTCCACATCGTGTACACCCACTGACGGGTCATATCTCCACACACGTAGACCGGCTGTATGAAGGTTTATAGGTCATAGCTAACTCACATCATCAATCACTGTTTTATGCCTGCGCGACGAAGCGCCGTAAGATAGGCGAGGGCTTAGAAATTTTAAGATGGGACAAAAATGAAACTAACCTTCCATCAAGTAACTTCACTTAAGCACTATCTGCAGCACCGATATCGTCGGCAATAGAACAAGTTAATGACATAGACCTGTCTGCAGTCTGTGAGCCTGGAATCGAAAGCCCGGAGGGTTCATCTGCGATCTTCTTTGTGTAGCCTACCTTGTAAGCGTCTTTAATCTTTGGAACATCCCTGGACACATCCGAAGTAGCCACTGTTGTAAATATTAGTTGGCCGATGTTATTATAATTTGTACACAGTTGCGGGAAAATCGGATTTTGTCTCAAATTTGAGCGCCGTTCAGCGCGCTCTGCTTGTTGAAAACTCTAACGCGTTCATAATTAAATGAGAGAGGAAACGGCGCTGTTCATGACTACGCCGAACGAATTGTCAGAACGTCTCCTGCCGATCGTACGGACACGACGTGTCTTTCCTTAGCATAGGTTAGCAGGTTGCCTCACCGCACGTAGTTTTTCATCAATCCGAATAGATCACACTACAGAGCTGTCAAAAGAAACAGCAATCATTTTCTACAACCACTAAGTACAAAAAAGGATTCGGGTCTGCCCAGTGACGAAGCCAGGTTTATCGACATTGAGTATTGCTTTCTCGGGGGCTGCGTCCAAGAATCGTGTCTTTTTGTAGGAACGTGAACCTTTAGAAAGAACTAATACAGTCCACACTATTTTAGTGTGTCGTGCTGAATTAATGTAATTATTCATCAATCATTATCATCATTATTTAGTGCTCATTATGGAAGTATCGATGAAATAGTTTTATTGTATATCGAATATTTATTATGCGTACTAAAATATACGATAACTGGTTGATTATTTTTAGCAACTGTGATATAATTATTGCATACAATAAACATGTTCTTACAGGAATATTATTTACATATTTTATAATTTTTTTGAGAAATCCTTCACCGACATAAGTGAAAGTATCTTTTGAGGAAGGAAGGTCCAGAGTGACTGTAAACGGCGGCAGGTGAGAGCATCTCTACTCGATTCGTCAGTAATGAAAGGATTTAGAACGTGGTAGCGCGACGGTTAGAGCGACTGACGGTGTCAGTGAACGAAAAGAAGATCTCTTGCGGGATTATGCTTCTCGCCATAGTAAAGGCAAACACAGCGATACGCACGCTGTAGAGATTATCGACAGAGAGCAGTTCGTTCAAGGTATATTAATAGCTGATAGGGACCCTATGGCCTCCGCCAAATGCTGCTCTTAAGAGACCGTTCTGGAATGGGAAACATTTTCAGGAATAAAGGAATAAATGGGAACTACCTCAGTTTCAGATCTATTAGGGCACACATCAATTATGGTCAGCTCCGCGGAAAGTTTGCGATTGTTCCACACTATGAATGATAGATCTGTTATGTGTCCGGTGCACAAAAAAGGATCGAAGGTTGAACCGACTAACAAGAGGCCCCTGACGTTGACAGTGGTTGCTTGCGAACTTCTCGAAAGTATTAACTGCGAGGCCGTTTATGCAAGTGCAAATAAGCAAGGACTGATATCAGACGCTCAGTTTGCCTGCCGACCAGGCCGCAGCACAACAACTACTCGAGCCCCATTGTGAATAGGCAACGCGCATCAATATGTCCCAACGTTTCGACGTGATCTATTTCGATTTCAAATCAGCGTTCGAAAGTGTCACTTACCCCAAGCTGATCCAGATCCTTCAATATCTTCACCTGCGAAAAATTTTTGTGCGAGTGATTGTGTACTTCTACAAGAAACCCTCACTAAGTTCTTGGAGTGGACGGTTGCCCTTGAGTGTCAACGTAAGAAAATGAAATGTAGTTTGGATTACTACATATATTCCATCGGTGGAATTCAACTAACTAATCAATCGGGGCTGAGGCCGACATTGTCCCGGGGAAGGCGATGGCAGTTATAAATGACCCAAGACTGGGTGAAACTGATATTTGTCGAAACATACTCGTCACTGTTTATTCAAACATACAGTGATTAGGAATTATTTCTAAAGATTATGGGGGGGGGTAACTGGGATCGGGGCTGAGGCCGACGATGGCATTTCCTCTCTGCATAGCGAGGGACAGGCGTTGCAGAAGGAAAGATCCTGCGCGCTTGTCCCCGGTGGCGCGGATCAGCCTATGGTAGACCCCTTCGAGGAAGTTCGCAGTCAGTGCCGTGCCCGCCTAAGGTGTCAAAAGCAAGGTGGGAAAAAAGGTGGGTTGCCTGGAGTGCGGCGTACTTCCGTAGCTTGGCCCGCTCCGCACGCACTACCGCGTAACCGGGGGTGGTTGCCGAGTAGTTGGAGGTGCTCGAGTATCAACCACCGTACCGTCCCAAACAAGGTGCTGGCCTCGGTGGAAAGGAATAAGAGTGAGGTCGTCAGGGCGGCGCCCGTCGGAGGTGTTGAGGCCCTATGGCTCCCTTGTACGAGGGATACCGGCGGAGTGGAGGGCCCTCACGAGCGTGTCATTAAGCATCGTGTATCGCGGATGGCGACCGGCGCTGCAGTCGCACTTGAGTCCGTGGTGGCCATTCGTTGCGACAGGGTCCCCGCAACGCTCGCAGCTGTGGGCCGCAACCACAGGGGCCCTGAGGAGGAGGCCCACACAGAAGCGGAGGGAGAGATCGTTGAGAGCAGTGCTAAGGGACGAGGAGGGCAGCGCGTGGAGTCACGCCCCCGCACCAGGCCTGTCGACAGCCCAGAGGCGAGCATGGTCAGCAACGTATGTTGCGCTGAGGCCAGGAGGGAGTCCCACAGCTCCTTGGTGAGGGTATCGGACCATACCCGCTGCTTGCTCTGCTTGTCCCGAGGGACCCGGGCGCGGACGTCCGTCTGGTCAAGGGCAGCTTCACGGGAAACTGAGAAGTGGGCGAGAGCTTCGGGGGAGGACTGTAGCAACCACGTCGGCGACCGCCGTAAGCGACGCTGCGAAGCAAACGTTAAAAAAACGAGTCCGTGGAAGCCATTCGTTGCGACAGTGTGCCCGCAACGCTCGCAGCTGTGGGTCGCGACCACGTTTTATGTTACTCTGTTATTGGCATTTCATTGAATGGAATTAGTGAGAGAGTCGGAAATGTGCTTGAGGGTGGAACACCCGTTTATTTATCAAGGATCACCTATTGGATCCCCATATCCTCGACACGTGGGTTTTAATTAGAGATAAATAAATAATAGCAAATATAAGGAAATTTAAGCAAGTGTCCACACCAAATGAACGGTTGAAGTGTTGGCGGCGGCTTCCAATTATTGTATTATTTTACATTTATAACAAGCTGTACCTTCAAAGAACTCCCGATTCTTCTTTTCTTCTAGGGGTGCATATTTCGGACTGACTCACAGCTAACATTTAACATCCACGGCAGTGTTTCTAGGGGTACTACACAGATAGCTTTCCATAGTGATTATTATATTGTCACCAATAATACAATTATTTGTTGACGAACAGCCCGTTCCTGCTCTGTAGGGTCACCTCTCATTTTCCATGAATGACGACGCTGTAAATGATAACCTGTTCTACGAATCTCGTCGGTTTGGCGCCCTGACATTAACAACGCGCGTCGTAGTGCCATATCATTTTTACATGCTTCGTGACGCGCAGTTCAGATCAGCGAATTTTCCCGGGCGGCGATACCCGCAAATGATATAATCAACCTGCCAAAGTGATTTCTAAATAAATGCCCACCGTAAACGAGCCAGAGGCAGAGACCGCTGGAGATGAAATGGCTACCGCAGGTGACAGAAAGCCAAAGACGCCAGGAAATGAAGATGCGGTCACTACAGGTCAAAGGAAGTCATGGTCTGCAGAAGATGAAGAAGAGTTCCGGTTCCCTACGCTTCGCAGGCCAGGGACCCCTGGGGGGAATGAACTCTCCATTACAGACGACAGGAAGGCAAAGCTGGCACGTATCAGGAGGACAGTTCCCGAGTCCTCTCCGATCTATCAAGGGCCGATTAAGGGTGAATCGAGAGAGTTTGTACGGTTGATCAAGACTAATAGCGAATTCCAACAGGAAAACGTAAACCTCCGCCAAGAAATAGATGCATATTTGGAAGGACCCGATAAATCTAAGTGCGCGTGCGTTAAGGTTATAGCTTGGAGTGTGGGAGCGATTTGCTGCCCCATCGCGGTCATCGCAGTTTTGTCGGGTAAGTTTAACCTAGATAAACTTAAATTTGCTTAATATTGACAATTATTGATAATTATGTAGATGTTTCCCAATATGGAGAATTTCTAAGGCTGTCGAATGACTACCCAAGATAATTCGGTACAACAACTCACCCAGCCGGACAAAATCCGTTCCTGACAATGTGTACCAAAAGGTGGCAGCAAATACGGTTGCTTTTGACTTCTCTGAAAACATACATAGGACCTCTTATCGTCAGTGCACCCCAGACTCTGAATAAAATAAATAATAAAATAGACGGCTCGGGGGTGAACACAAATAGTCGAACCGTTAGGCCAGGTATTGGTGTTAGTGGCTGTAGTAGTATTCATCTAGCACCTATCCGTTTCATTGGCCTTTGGGATCATTAATAGTTGTCGCCCGTCGCAGTCTGTAATTGTATCAACAGCAGGTCTCCAAAGTGCGAAGTCTTTAATGTCGTTACCTGATTTGCTCTGTTTGCTAGTGACCTTTTTGAATGTTGACAACATATCTAAGGACTTGCGTTTCTCTATTTACACCTCCGATCTGGCTTATTTTCTTCTAGCTCTCTTAATGGGACTAACGGGAGGCTGTAACACCGATGAGAAAGCCTTATGCACTAAGGCCAATGCAACCTGTTCCAAACGATGGTTCACATCTGCCTGTAAATGCAACGTAATCGGACACGAGTTCTACAGGAATATTTGTCAATATAAATGCGACTATGATTCACGAGGATTTTGCCCCAATGGAATATGTTACAAGTCGCGTTGTTTTCCGGATGTATTCGCCTTCTTGTCGTTTATCTACAACGAAAAATGTAGTAAGTAAAATCATTCATTTAAGAAGAATGTAGTAAGTAAAATCATT